>JAEQBH010000429.1:0-349873 GCA_016808115.1 Tetrastigma voinierianum | reverse complement strand
GTGAAGAGGCACGGGTGCGCGGAAATGGACTGCTGTAGGGCTGGTGGGAGGCGGCTCAGGCGGCCCGACGGCGAGGGCGGCTCCGGCGTGCGGCTCACGGAGGGGGGCGGGAGGCGAGGAAATGGGGTGGGGCTTGTGGGCTCGGGAGGTGCGGGAGGCGTGCAAGTGAATGGGGCTTTTATGGGCGGGTTGAGCGTGAAAGGTCCCACAATCGGTAGAAGAGTCAGAGTCTGAAATTCTCTATGAAATGAAATTTTAGCTCTTTAGGCGAAAAATTCTCACACTTTTGGCATTTGTCCTAAAATAAAGCAAAAATAAATAATTAAAATAAAGATAAAATAAATAAAAATAAAATAAAATATTAAGCTAAACTTATTTCAAAAGAAGGTTTCATTTAAAACTAAAATAAATAAAAATACTAAAAATAAAATAATCTAAAAATTGACGAAAGAAAACCAAAAAATTTGAGGCTGCGGTTTGAGGTCTCAGTTGAACGAGCCAGCTCGGTGAACAGAATGTCGGTCATGGAGGAGGGGGGATCAAGGAGGCTCTGCTTTACGGAGATGGCGAGCGACATAGGGCTTGGCTGGATTGCCGTTAACCCAGCGAATATTTTCTTATCTTTACCGGGTTGAAGGTCAGCGCCATTCAAGTAATGGCGGTGGATGTCGTGACCGTCCAGTGCGATTTGAGCTTGCCGGGAAATAGATGGTTTTGGAATCATCACGGTACTTGATCCCCTGATTGAAATTCTTCGAGTTATCATCTAATCATGCCATTTTCCGATCTTTCCTTTGCAATCTTCGGGTTTCAAGTAGGCATCATTAGTAGTTCCTCCCGACTCATTGAGATAAAGGAATCTTTTGAGCTGACCACGCCGTAATGTTCAGCTTCTTGATTGCCCACCATGCTTTGTGCTCGATTTCCCATGGAAGATGGCATGCCTTGCCGTACATAAGCGATAAGGGGACATTCGAAATTGTCTTGAAAAGGCGTGCATGTTTGATGAATCAAGCAAATTGGCCAATCTTTACATTCTTGTTCTACCCTTCATTAAAATAGTCTTTATCTCCTTGTTTGTGACTCACTTAACCACTTGTTTTGAGGTTGGTAGGTGTGCATGTTAACACCATATTTTAGCGTGAGGTCATTGTGAAAGGTTTGTTGGAGGTGTGAACCCCCATCTAATAATGGATTTTGGTACCCCCGAACCTGAAAAGATGTTTTCTTTCGAAATTTGAGCACCTGCAACGGTCATTATTAGTTTGCGAAGTTGGCTCGACCCATTTAGATACATGATACACCCCCTTGATATGTATGCATGCTATAAGGCGTGGGGGGAAAGGTCCGTGAAATCGGTATAAACTTGAAGAAGCAGCTTTAGCATCAATCCTTTATAAAAGTGCTGAGGGCATCATGTCGCGAGACATTTCCAGGAAACCTTTGGCATCTATCTATAGCTTCGGCACATTTGGTGAGCTCTTTAAAAGAAGGCAGGTAGAAACCGGGGCTGCGGCACCTTCATTCTTGTCTTAAGGAATGATGATACCATAGGCATTCTGACGGTGGCTGGGAATTCCTGTTGCTCTTCTTTGAGCGCTGCACTTCCTAGTCATGATATGCCACGGTATTTAAACAAGAAAGGTTCTTCCCCAAACAGACGAATGGATCTTAGCTAGAAATACTTCCTATCTTGTTCTTTCGATAGGTTGGAATTTCTCACATTGCTGGAAATTGTAATGTGAGCATACCAAGGGCATTCTCATGCATTAGGATTCTTCGGGAAATTCATCGTTGATTGGGGTATGAGTGTTGTGCTATGGTTAATCTTGAAGATGAGTGCGCCTGACGTTCTCTACCCCTTTTGTCATAATTTTGCAAATTAAATTCCTAAAGCAGAAGAACCCATCGGATAAGTCTTACCTTAGCATTTTACTTGGTTAGGAGATATTTCAAAGTGAAATGATCACGTAAAAATACTATATCGAGCCCTGACCAGTATTTGGTATGCAAGGCTTTGAGCCCCTTGCCAACAATTCTTTCTCTCTATAGTAGTGTAGTTCCTTTGTGCCACCAAATTCGAGGTTTTGCTTGCATAATAGACTACATAAGGTTTTCCGCCTTCTCTTTGGCATCCGAGCTCCAATAGCAAGGGTCATCACATCACCTGTGTTGCCAGTTGGGTTGCCCTTACTAATGGTGCGATGTGGTCAAATGGGACCTCTCGCTCTTCAAGCTCTTGACGGTCTCTATCCCGAGAAAATTTAGCATATTCTCGGCGGCTTATAAAGGCTTAGCAATCTTGAAAAGTCCTTGATGAATCTCATGTAAAAACTGCATGGCAAGTACCTACATTTTACATTGGCTGGAAAGCGGTTGGAAATAAGTTCAATTTTTCCTTGTCGACTTCTATTCCGCTAGCTGAAATGTGCACCTATACAGATTCATGTAGTTAACAGCCAAAATGGCATTTCTCGATTAAGCACAGGAGTTCTTTCAACGCTTTTGGGCAGTTCAAGATTAGTCGAACATTCTTGAAATCCTCAGAGCTATATAGTGATATCATCCGCGCATACTTCCGTGTCATCCCACCATATCCTTGCTGTTATCTTAAGCATACATACGGAAGGTGGTAAGGGTTTGTGGGAACCAAAACCTCACGTAGCATAAGGTTTTCCAAATGGACGACTAAATGTGGTCTTCTATGATCCTCTGTGCGATCTCTATCCCAAGTATACAAATACCCATCCAAAACGGTAGAATGGGTGCCCGAAACTCTCTTAAAGGCGATCAATGAAGGCGTTAGGAAGTGGTCTTTTTCTTATTCTTTGCATTGACCTCTATCAATCATCATACCTCGAAATCGATGGTAAGCGGGGTAGACACATCCTCGCCTTTTCATTTTACGGTGGTCACCCACATGACTTCTTGGGCACCACGGGTTGAGCACCCAGTGCTATCGGATATGGGGTAAATGATAAGGCTTGCAACAACGGACTTTAATGCCAGCTACCTCCTGCGTGTGGGGATTGATCTCCTACGTGGTGCTATACGACATGACTCTTCTTCTAAATATATGTGATGGGTGCGATTGTTGGGCGTAATGCCTTTTAAATCGATTTTCCCAGGCTTGCTTGTTCATCTTGAGGAGGTGTATGTGATTGTCTTCTGTGGAGTGGTCGTGATGTGATATTACCAACGCTGAACCTTTACTTGTTCTCTTCACAAAAATGCATATTTTAATTCTCTGAGCGGGGGTTTGAGATCCGCTATTGAGGTTCCTTTTCCTCTTCTCTAGTCGACAAGGTAGAATTTCCATTTTTTTCCGACACCCTGCGCGGGCTTATGCATTGAAGGTTCATGTTGCTCTTACAAGGCACTCGGACAACTCTGAGTTAGCACATCTTGCATGATGCTCAGTGCTTTGTTCTTGAAAAAGTGTATCTATTATCACGAGACTCTTCATAGTCATCCTCCTTGGTTGCATATGCTTTTACTCGAATTGGAAGATATTGAGTTCCAAAGTCATGTTCCCAGGTGAGTTATAGCGTTTCGACCGATTGATGATCCAGATTGGAAGTGGCGAATGGCGCCGGGATGATGGGCACATGATTGGCCCCTCTTTGCGACCTATTAGATTATTAAGCACTACGAATCCTTTGGATAATGAATTGTCCACAGATCAAAACATCCTCAGCTTGTCCTTTGGTATTTGATGGACTGTCCCGGTGAAACGATGTGATAGTGGTTGGCTTGGTGCTAATACCCCAGCTCTTTTGTTTTACATGAAAAAGCGAGTAGATTTTACTTGCCCCCAAATCAAACTGTGCCTTTTCACTGAAGTGCATATGTTCACGGGGTGTAGGACAGGATCTTTATACTTCACAGGAGTCTTGCATCGTGATGGCACTCACTTGCTCGAATCCAGGCCTTTTTATTCACATTAAAGCCTCTTAGCAGTTATAGGTCCTTCAAAAATTTTGCATCTGCATTAAGGACAGCGATCGAATCGAAGAGGATGTTAACATTCACTTGTCATAGTACTACAAAATTTCAGTTTGGTTAGCCCGAATTTTCCTTTTTGAAGTGCCAGGAAAGGGGTACCTTGTGTTTATCTATCTTCCCTATTCTTGATTGTTCTTCCTGCGGTGGTTGACCCTTGTGGGAGCTTTCTTGGTTGGTCTTTGGGACTGCGGTCTCAGTGCGTACTTACCCTTCTCAAAGTCTGGCTACTACTTTGACTTCATCAATTCTTGCATTGGGATCAGCAGTGGAGCCTATCTCATGCATTTCACCAAGGTTTCTTTGTAATCTGGGAGAATTTTCCCTTTTCGAGGACCAGTGGCAGTTGAACAACTGGAAATGGAACTTTGCAGGATTGTCATATTTGTTGGAGATCTCGAATGCATGTTATACAGAATTTCTTGTTGAGTGAGCTCTCTACTTGTTTCAATTACCGATTAGTTTGAACATTCAACACCTTTTGTTTCTCCTTGAGTACCCACTGCCTTTGCTTAAATTGAGAATTGCACCAGCGGGAGAAGAAGGTGGAGAGTGCTATTGCTTTGTCTTGAAGTGGAGCTAAAGCTATCTTTGTGCTCCTTGGGAGCATATGCGAGGGTTTGGCTTCCATGATAGGTTCGGATGATTCCTCGATTGGGGTTATAAGTGTTTCCATAAGGAGCATGGTGGCTTATTTTGACCCAAGACGCCGGCATGCTCGCATTAGAATCCTGTGAAGAACTAATGGAATGCTCTCGAATGGCTATGACAATTAAAGCGGTGCGGGTGAGATCTGACCCGGTCATCCCTTTGCTTGTAATTCATGTTGATTTCTCATTTCAAGCTCCTCCAAACTTCGGGTCAAAGTGGTTAATTTTTCTTTCATCTCCGTGTCTTCGGAAAGTGCATAAATGCCTCCCCTTTGGTGGGTTGAAGGCCTCATTTTTTCAGCCTCTCTTGGATTCGGTTCGTCATTACTTTGGAGGTTTGGCCACATAGTTCAAAGTCCATGAAAGCCATCTTGGGTTCTTGCTCGAAAGTCCCCTCCACACATGGTTTCCGATGTTGCTTCATGAGCAGGAACATACCATCATAGAAGTGAGTTCTGGCATCTAATATTATCAAACCCGTGGTGTGGACATCTGTGGGATCTCCCGTGAATCTCTAACACTTGTCAGAAACTTCTCATTATCGTAAGGCGGGTAAGTGTAGATTTGCCTCTGGCTATTGGAGTCTCAGTTGTACTAAAGGCTCAGCACAAAAATTCAGCTTGAAGATCGGCCCAATTTCTAATTGTTCTCGGCCTCAGTGAATTGAGCCAAATCTTGGCCTTGTCTTTCGGTGTCAAAGGAATGCTTCCCGGCTTAAGAGTCCATGTCGGACACATAGATTAAGACCTTCAAACTTCTCGAACTCCCAAGCCATTCTATGTATGTGATTTTCATTCTCCATTCCATGAGAAAAGTGGAAGCGGGGGTACGGTCAGGGTGTCCATGCCACATCATTAGCGGTGGTATGATCTTGGAAGTGCCTCACTCTAGGAAGATTATTATCTTGGTCCTCTCATTGACTTATATGTTGTAGAGGTTCATTGGGGCCCCATCTTTGTTTTCTTTGTTCTTGGTAGAGGATCATTTGCTCGGTGTATTCTTGACTTCTGGCTCTTAATTCGAATTGATTTTTGCTCTTTGCAATCTACGATATACCTCATCGATGATGCATAAACACTGTGACCTGAAAGGGACAAGTAAAGAGCAACCATGAGGCTTGCCAAAAAGATCGGTGTTAAATTAAAAATACAAAATAGTTATATAAAAAAACTTGATATTCTAAGCGATGAAATTCAAAAGGTTTAAAAGGTCACCAATATGTAATAGAGGATTACAAATTGCTCATCAACTCATCATCTGTAGTTTGGCACCATCCCGACATATTATTTGATTCGATTGCCTCGATAGGGTTATTAGGATCAACAAAATTTATACTTAGATTCTCTCTTGCCGTAGTAAAGCTGCTGTGACGCATAGTGAGCTCTAGGATCGAACTTCAGGATGGGTTTAGATCTTACAAATGATTTGTATAATAATTCAAAATGGTGAGGCTTTTGTTTGGATTTGGTTTGTATAAAAGTGTGGTTGTTGTCATATGTTCTTGGTAATTTGAAATAAAATGTAAAAAGACTGGCAGAGTTTTGGGCCACTAGTTTTGGTATGATAGGGTTGTAAAGGTGTCACGGGGTTATTTCCTCGCATTAGGGAAAATGACACATAGTCATTGCAAAACCGGATCTTTGTTTAACTTTAAAAACCAACCCTTAGTACCTTTCCTCTTTGAACCATAGCATTTACTGAGCATTAAGCGTTCTGGGTTGAAATCTAGCATTCAATCTACCCCAGATGGCTCATAATGGCCTTCTAATGGATGTCTGATGTATCTAACATTAGAATACCTTTGAACCACTAAAAGCTGCCAAGTATTGACCAAAGAAAGTACATCGAGAATAATTTTTAAACCTAGTTTTGAAAGTTTGAAACATAAATACCCGATACTTCAGCAGTAAACAGAGGATCACTGTAAACCTCATCAACCAACTACTTAACCTCCTCTTCAAGAGTTTAGAAGGCTTTAGCCAAACATCCTTTGAGTTGTCATCCTCCCGAAAGTTGTTTCAGTTGCTGAAAGTGAGAGAAAGAGGAGAGAGGAGAGAGAAAATGGGAGCCGAAAACAGAGGCCGTAATGAAATGCCTTCAATGAATGATTTGGGTTCACAAATTGTTATAGAATTGGCTTATATGAAAAGCACAAAAGGTGAAAATGCCAAACTATCCTAAATAAGATGTGATTCTGTTGAGGTAAATGAAATTATCCATGAGTCGTTTGTCTATACAAAAACCTGAAGCGGGAAATTTGCTATAGCAAAAAATTTAATATGTAATTGCTTCTTGAGAATTTAGCTATTCTTGAAATGCACTACATGGCGAAAAATTTAAGCTATTCTTTGCGAAAATTTCGCTAGCATAGCGAAATTTCGCTATGTAGAGAAATTGCACTACATTGCGAAAATTTCACTATTCTAGCGAAATTTACTTGTCTTCACCTGCTTGCATCCTGCATATTCCAGCTTGCATCCAGCTCGTTTCAACTTCAATTTCTTGATTGCGACAGTGCAATCAGAAATATAGATCCTCTGAACTCCGGTGTTGTCAGTTCGACGATATGTAAACTTGTTGGAAGGATAGTTTTATGAAACCCGTAAAAACTACCAAAAACAGCCACGAAATATAATCATTAGTACCAAAGGGACCTACACATGTCAATTGGCTTAATTAAAATGATTAGTACACAAAAAGAACTCAAAACCGATCTTAAATAGGGTTCAAAATAGCATTTTTTGGGTACTAATCAACATACGGCTACGAGTTATTTCGGGTTCTTCCATCTGGATTATTTCGAAAGATAAAGGTGTAATTAGCTTTTAAAACTATAAAAAAATATCAATAAAATGTGATAACCTAGCTCAATCCCGGGACCTTAGTGGATCAATTGGGTTCTTTAAGTTGATTAGTACACAAAAGTACTCGAACCTGCGATGAAGGGGCTCAGCTTGACATTATTTGAGCGTAATCAATTTTCACCAGATTGAAATTTGTGACGTAAATTCTGATGAAATTTACCATACTGGAAATCTATTTAATGCAACTCCTCTACCTCTGTGTTTAAGCTCCAATTGTCTCTGCTGTACATGCGACCGAGGTTCATTTCGGGTTCTTCGTATTTGAATTATTTCGAAGATAATGGTGTAATTGGCTTGAAACTTTAAGAAATATCCCGAAAATGTGATTAGTAGTATAGTGGGGACCTTAGTATATCAATTTAACGTTATTTAAGTTTATTAGTACATAAGCACCTGAACACGCAATGAACGAGACTCAGCTTGACACTATTGGCCTCAAATCCAATTTCGCGAGTTGTGAAATTTGCAATTCTAACCTGAAGCCTGGTGGCTTCATAACAACTATGAGGCCATTGCAATACTCACTCTCCTCTGCTCATTTGGCTCAATTGCCTTACAGCTTTTTTTATAAACCGAGTTCATTTCAGTTCTTACGTGTTGGATGACTCGAAGATAATGGGCATAATTGGTGGCAAAACTACAAAAAATATCCACAAAATGTGATTAGTAGTATACTAGTCGAGGACATTAGTGTGTCGATTAGGTTATTTAAGTTCATTAGTACACAAAAGTATTAAACACGCAATGAACAAGGCTCAAATATTTATTTGGGGTACAAAATCAATTTCACGGGTTAAAGATTTATGACATGGGAGTCTACTGATACAACAGTGGCGACCACATCAGGAAATCTACGATGCTCCCTGATCTCCACCAGTGTTGGCTCGATTGCCCTTCACGCTTTGTACATAAACGAGTTCGGCTCGGGTTCTTCGTATTTGAATTATTTCGAGATAATGGTGAGTGGCTTATGAACTAAAAAATATCCTGAAATGTGATTAGTAGTATAGTCGGGACCTTAGTGTATCAATTGCGTTATTTAAGTTGATTAGTTAACAAAATAGTGCTCAAAACACACTTGTCGCAGGACTCAGCGCACTATTAGGTACTAATCAATTTTAGGGTCTGAAATTATGACCTGCGAGTCTACTGATTCTGAAAATTGGCTCTTCAAATCTCAATCTCCTCTCCCTCGTATTTAGCTCAATTGCGATTATTTGCTTTGTACATGACTTCAGGACAGTTCGACTCGGGTTCTACATATTTGAATAGACTCGAAGATAAATGTATAATTGGCTTGCAAAACTACAAAAAATATCCATAAAATGTGATCAGCAGTACAGTCGGGACATTATTGTATCAATTGGGTTATTTAAGTTTATTAGTAAGCAAAAAGTGCTCAAAACCTACAATGAAAAGGGCTCAAAACAACACTATTTGGGCACCAATCAATTTTGTAGGTTGAGATATTTGGCAACCTGCGAAATTATGAATTCTGAAATTCGTGACATTCTTGAAATCTCTACGATACTCACTCTCCCTACGTATTTAGCTCGATTGCCTTCACTTGTGAAGCAGTTCGACTCACAGGTTCTTCGTATTTAGATTGGCTAGAAGATAATGGTGTAGTGTTAGCTTACAAAACTACAAAAAATATCCACAAAATGTGATTAGTATTATAGTCAGGACCTTAGTGTACCAATTGGGTTATTTAAGTTGATTAGTACACAAAAAGTGCTCAAAACACACGCAATGAACGGGGGCTCAGCAGCCTTATTGTGTGGTAATTTCGCGACTTGCGAAATTCTGCGATTGCGAGTCGAACTTACAAAACTCTCTAGTGCTCGCTCTCCCTCTGGATTTAACTCAATTGTATGCCTTTGTATGCGCTTGAGTTGGCTGGGTTCTTACGTATTTGGTCAAACTGAATAATGGTGTGGTGGCGCAAAACTACAAAAATATCACAAAATGTATGATCAATAGTATAGTCGAGGACCTTGAGTGTTTCAATTAGTTATTTAAGTTGATTAGTACACAAAAGTGTAAAGCACTGCAATGAGCAGGCTCAACTGACCTTATTTGGTACTAATCAATTTCAGGATTGAAAATTTAACTGCGAAGTGCAATTACGGTCGCATTGTAAATCTGCAATGTTCAATCTCCCTAAGTATTTAGCTCTAATTGCCTTACGCTGTATATGTAGCTTGAGGTTATTTCCGGGTTCTTGTGTTGAATTCACTCATAATGGTGTAATTGGTTGTGAAACTCTGAAAAATATCCACGCAAAATGGGATTAGTAGTATAGTGGATGTTAATTGTATCAATTAGGTTATTTAGTTTGATTAGTTAACAAAAAGTGCTCGAGGCACGCGAGCGGGGGCTCAAGAGCGCCGCACTATTTGGGCACTAATCAATTTTCATGAATTTAATTTATGACGTGAAATGTGATTTTAGAAATTATGAGGCGCAAAAATCTCTCGATGCTCACTCTCCATCACGTATTTAGCTCGATTACCTTTACTCCTTCATCTGATGGGTTAAAGAATCATTTCCGGTTCTTCGTATTTGAATTGACACGAAGATATAATTGTGTAATTGGCTTGCAAAACTATAAAAGATATCCAAAAAATGTGATCAGTAGTATAGTCGGAACCATAGTGTATCAATTGGGTAATTTATGTAGATTAGTACATAAAAAGTGCTCAAAGCACGTAGAACCTGAAGAACCTTGTTGGGGTACTTCGTGGTTTTTCACGAGTTGCGAAATTTATGGCTTGCAAGAATTATGCTAATGTGAAAATTCACAACACTGCAAAATCTTTGCAATGCTCAATCTCTCTCGATGTTAGCCCCGATTGCCTCTTGCTTTGTACGTACGGCAGAGTTAAACGAGAGTTCTTGATATTTGAATTGACTCGTAGATGGCGGTGTAATTGGCTTGCAAAACTACAAAAAATATCCCCTAAATGTGATTAGTAGTATAGTACAAGGGACCTTAGTGTTTCAATTGGAGTTGTTAAGTTGATTAATCAAGCAAAGTGCTCAAAACACGCAATGATCGGAATGAAAACAGCACTATTTTTATACTAATCAATTTCAAATGTTGAGAGATTTACGCAGCTTATGAGGAAGTGCGGTCTGAATTAGCAAAGCTGCAAAATCTACTGTCTTTCGATCTCCCTCGGGGAGTTAGCTCAAGTGCCTTTACTTTGTACATACAACCGAGTTGGCTCGGGTTCTTCGTTTTGAATTGACTTGAAGATAATTGGCTGCCAAGTGAAGCACCAAAACTACAAAAAATATCCATAAAATGTGATCAATAGTATAGTCGGGACCTTAGTGTATCAATTGGGTTATTTAAATTAATTAGTACATAAAAAGTGCTCAAAACACAGTAATGAAGCAGGGCTCCAGCTTGATAATTGGGCACTAATAAATTTCACGGAGTTGCGACATTCTACGATTCACGAAAATTCGCAACAACATAAAATCTCTACGTATAACTCTTATACGTATTTAGCTCCCAATGCCTTCTACTTTGTACATGCGAAGCTTTTGAGTTGGCTCTGGATAACCGTATTTGAATTGACTCGAAGATAATGGTGTAATTATTGGGAAAAACTACAATATCTATAAAATGTGATTTGCTTAGTATAGTCGAGGACTGTAGTGTTCTAATTGGGTTAGATAAAGTTGATTAAGTACACAAAAAGTGCTCAACTGTGATGAATAAGGCTGGCTTGCACTATTGGGTACTAATCGTTTCTGGTTCTTTGAAATTTTACGGAGTTTAAGAAGGTGCGCTTTTCACCAAATCTGCAATGCTCACTCTCCACATGTATTTAAACCACATTGCAGATCTGCACATGCGTGGCTTGAGTTCATTTCAGTTCCCGTCTTTGGATTGACTCGAGAATCGTACTGAACCCAATTAGTGAAAAACTACAAAAATATCCATAAATGTGATCCGTTCTTGTGGGACCTTATTGTATCAGTGGGTTATTTAAGTTGATTAGTATTGAAAAAATTGCTCAAACTTTGCCTGTCAGACAGGGCTCCAGAAGCAACAACTATTTGGCCACGAATCAATTTTGTAGGTTCACGAAATTTGTAGTGACTGGGAAATTCTGTAGTAGCAGTCGCAACCAGCCATCTCTGCAATGCTCCTCTCCTGTATTTAGCCCCAGTGCCTTCTACTTTGTACATGCAACCGAGTTCGACTCCCGAGTTCTTCGTGACCATGTTTGACTCTAGGAATAATGGTGTAATAGTGTCAATGCCAAAAATATCCACAAAATATGATTGAAAAGTAGTGAGTGGACAGCGGTGTACCAGGTGGGTTATTTAACTTGATTAGTAGACAAAGTGCTCAAAACCTTGCAATGAGCGAGGCCCCAGCGTGCTTATTTGAAGCCTTAGAAATCAATTTATGAGATTGCAAAGATTGTAACAAATTCTAGATTACGAGGCTAGCAACGCTGAAATCTCTCGATGCTCACCCCTCCCTGCGGATTTAGCTCCATTGCCTTACGCTTTGTACATACGACAAGTTCGACTCCCCGGGTTCTTACCATTATTTATGAATTGCTTCGAAGATAATGTTATGATGGCTTGCAAAATAAAAATATCCACAAAATGTGATTAGTAGTATAGTCGGGACCTTAGTGTTTCAATCGGGTTATTTAAATTGATTATTACACAAAAAGTGCTAAAAACCTGCAATGAACAGGGCTCAAAACGACACTATTTTGGTTCTAATCAATTTCAAAGGTTAAATTTATATTTTGTGAAATTAATAGTTAATAATTTTAAGATTAAAATCTTTGCCTTTCCGATCCCTCGATGTTAGCTCCCAATTGCCATACCTTTGTACATGTGGCTTGAGAGTTCGACTCGGAGTTCTTAGTATTTGAATTAACTTTCGAATATAATGGTCGTAATTGTTTGAAACATAAAATATCACAAAATGTGATTAGTATTATAGTCGGGTCCTTAGTGTATCGAATTGGGCTATTAAAGTTGATTAATGAATGAAAGGGCTGAAAAAATACGATGAGCAGGGCTTCGAAATTGCTGGTACGGCTCAATCCCAGCTGCGGTTGAAATTTCGCAACCTCTGAGAATTACGTGATTGCGAAAGTGCTTAACCTTGCAAATCTCTCGATGCTCCTTTCTCCCTCTTATGTTGGTTCAGTGCCTTCCCCTTTGTACATGCAGCTTCGAGTTCGGCTGCGGTTCTTGTTATTTGAATTGACTCGAAGATAATGGTGTAATTGGCTTACAAAACTATTAAAAAGTCCATAAAATGTGATCGAGTGAATAGTTGGGACCTTGAATATCGATTGGGTTATTTAAGTTGATTAATTACCTGAAAAGTCTTGAAAACACTTGCAATGATGAGGGCTCAAATATATATTTAGTCTTGGCCAGAATTGAGGTGCAAAATTCGGAACCTATAAAATTCTGTAGTTGGCGAAATTCGCAACCTTGCAAAATCTTTTCATTGCTCGATCTCTGATCATTACTTTTGATTGCCTCTTTGCTGTACATGCGGCTTGAGTTTGAATCGGGTTCTTCGTGTTGGTGGCTACGAAGATAATGGTGTAATTAGCTTCGAAAACAACGAAAAGCTTATCCACAAAAGTAGTTAGTAGTATAGTGGGACCATAGTGTTTCAATTGGGTTATTTAGATTTGATTTGTACCACAGTGCTCCCGAACACGCCAATGAACGAGGATCGAAACAACATATTTTGGTACAATAATTTCAAAATTGAGAAATTTACATGGCCTGTGAAAAATTATATATGATTGCAAAAATATAAAGCGCAAATCTCTACGTGTGATCCTCGGCATTTAGCTCACGATTACTTATGCCTTTGTACATGAAACGAGTTCGCCGGGTTCTTCGTATTTGAATTGATTAGATGATTGTGTAATTAAGCTTGCAAAACTTCACAAAAATATCCATAAAATGTGATCAGTAGTATAGTCGGAAGGACCTTAATGTATCAATTGAGTTATTTAAGTTAATTATTACCGCAAGAAAGTAATTGGCTTTACTGACGACAGGGGGCTCCAACGACACTATTTGAGCCTTAATAAATTTCAGTTGAAGAAATTCTACAGTTGTGAAATTGTAAACCCTATACAAAATCTCTACTGAGCTCCTCTCTCACTCTGTGTTGGCTCGCATTGCCTTCTACTTTGTACATGCAGCTTTGAGTTCGGCTCCCGTTTTTCGTATTTGAATTGACTCGAAGATAATGGTGTAATTGGCTGGCAAAACTACAAATATATCCATAAAATATGATTAGTAGTATAGTCGGGACCTTAGTGTACCAATTGGGTTATTTAAGTTGATTAGTACCACAAAAGTGCTCAAAACACGCAGTAAAGTAGGGCTGAAACGACATTATTTTGGCCTTAATCAATTTACTCTTGGGTTGCGAAATTTATAACCTGCGGGGTGCGATTGCGAAAATTCATGACACTACGAAATCTCTACAATCTTAATCTCCCTCAGTATTTTGCTACAATTGCCTTCTGCTTTGTACATGCAGCTTCTAGTTCGGCTCGAGGTCTTCGTATTTGAATTGACTCGAATATAAAGGTGTAATTGGCTTGCAAAACTACAAAAAATATCCACAAAATGTGATTAGTAGTATGGTAGGACCTTAATTATCCAATTAGGTTGACTTCGTGTATTAGTACCGCAAAAAAGTGCTCAAAACACGCAATGAAAAGAGGCCACAGAAACCCTTATTTTGCTTTAATCAATTTTTGCGGGTTACTAAATTTCGCCACTACTTGAGGAGTGATTAGAAAATTCGCAACCACTGCCAAAATATCTCAATGTTTAATCTCTCTCTCTTAATTTAGCTCAATTGCCTTCTCACTTTGTACATACGACGAAAGTTAGGCTCGGGTTCTTATATTTGGAATTGACTGGAGATAGACAGTAATTGGCCCAAAAAACTACAAAAATTTCCATAAAATGTGGCTTGAGTTGTATAAGGCGGGACCTTAGTGTATCAATTGGGTTCTTAAATTGATTTGTACACAAAAGTGCTCAAAACTTGAAATTAGCAAGGCTTCGCAACCTTGTTGGGAACTAATCAATTTAGGGGTTAAAGAAATTTAGCAACTTTCTTTTAGAAATTCTACCTAGTGAAAATTTCTGAGTCAAAATCTGTACAATGCTCACTCTCCCTTTGTATTTAGCTCCTATTGTCTTCTACTTTGTACACATCTTTGACTCTAGGATTGGGCTCGAGTTCTTAAGTGTTGAATTGATTTTGGAATAATGGTGTGGTGGGCTGTAAACTACAAAAAATGTACACATAATCTTGATTAGTAGTGATAGTAGGACCTTAGTACCAATTGGGTTATTTAAGTTGATTAGTACACAAAAAGTGCTCAAAACCTACAATGAACATGGCTTTCAGAAAAGCGACCATGTGAGACAATCATTTTCTCGGGTTGCAAAATTTATATAACTGCGAGGAATTCTACGATTCTTGGAAGTGCAACCTTTGCAAAATCTCGATGCTCACTCTCCCTCTTGATTTAGCTCCAATTGCCTTCTGCTTTGTACATGCAGCTTCAAGTTCGACTCGGGTTCTTCATATTTGAATTGACTCGAAGATAATGGTGGAATTAGCTTGCAAAACTACAAAAAATATCCAGAAAATGTGATTAGTAGTATAATCGAGACCTTTGTGTGTTTATTCAGCGTTATTTAAGTTGATTATTACACACAAAAATTGCAGCTTTGCAACAAAACGGGGCTCAAAAGCGGTACTATTTTGGTACTAATCAATGTTTAAAGGTTGAGAAATTTATGGCACAACGAAGTCTGATTCACGAAATTAAGTAAAAATGCAAAATCTCTGGAATGCTCAATCTCCCTCAATATTTAGCTCTAATTGCCTTCTAATTTGTTCATGCAGCTTTGAGTACGGCTCGGGTTCTTCGTATTTGAATTGACTCGAATATAATGGTGTAATTAATTTGTGAAACTACGAAAAATATCCTGAAATGTGATTGAAGTAGTATAGTCGGGTCCTTAGTGTATCAATTTGGTTATTTAAGTTGATTAGTTAAGAAAAAGGGCTAAAAACCCGCAATGAACAGGGCTCAAAACCGCACTATTTTGGCACTAATCAACCAATTTCGCCGGGTTGCCGGTACGCCAGTTGCGAAATTAACACGCAAAATCTCTCAATGCTCGCTTTCCTTATGTTTAGCTCGATTGCCTTCCCTTTGTACATGCAGCTTCGAGTTCGGCTCAGGTTCTTATTTGAATTGACTGAAATAAGCGCTAGTGTAATTAATTTGACAAAAAAGTACAAAAAATAACCAAAAATATGATTAGTTAGCTAGTCGGGACCTTAGTGTACCAATTGGGTTATTTAAGTTGATTAGCACACAAAAGTGCCAATGCGCAATAGGCAAGAACAAAAAATGCATTATTTAGGCGGTAATTAGTACAGTAGTTGCTGGCTGTGAAATTTTCACTGATTCTGAAAGATATAACATTGTAATCTCACATGTGCTCACTCTCCCTCTATGTACTGCTCCGATTGCCTTGGCTTTGTACAACTTCAAGTTTGACTCGTGTTCGCCGTATTTGGATGACTAGAAGATAATGGTGTAATTGGCTAGAAAACTTCAAAAAAATATCCACAAAATGTGATTAGTAGTCGGGTCCTTAGTGTATCAGGCTGGGTTATTTAAATTGATTAATTACCTGAGGTATAACAAAACACACGCGTGAATAGGGTTGAAAGCGACTATTTTTATTTGGGCCTTAATCAATTTGCGAGTTCTTGAGGAAATTTATGACACGCAAAATTTGCGGTTCGCGAAAGTGTAACATTGCAAAATCTATCAATCTTCATTCTCCTCTCTGTATTTGGCTCAACTTCCTTCCCTCATTGCATGCGAAGCCCCGAGTTAAATGGGTTCTTCGTATTTGAATTGACTTGAAGATAAACGTGTAATTGGCTTCCAAAACAACAAAAAATATGCATAAAATGTGATTAGTAGTATAGTTGGGACCTTAGAGTACCAATTGGGTTATTTCAGTTGATTAGTACACAAAAAGTGCTCACAACACACCCAATGAACTGGGAGAAGCAAAAAACGACCTTATCGCACTAAGTCTTGAGCTTTGGACATCATATTTGTGACATATAGAAGTTATTTGAAGTTAAGATTCATTTGTTTTTGCAAAGTCATGTGTACCTCACTCTCCCTCTTTATTTAGCTCCAATTGCCTTCTGCATTGTACACGCAGCTTCGAGTTCGACTCGGATTCTTCGTATTTTAATTGACTTTAAGATAATGGTGTAATTGGCTTGCCAAGCTCTGAAAAATATCCACTAAGTTAGTAGTATAATTCGGGACCTTGTAGTGTGTATCAATTGGAGTTTATTTAAGTTTATTAGTGCACAAAGTGCTCCAAACACACTGCAGTAATGCGGAGGCTGAAACAGCACATTTGGCCACAAATCAATTTCGCATGTTGTGAAATTGGTAACTCTGAGAATTACGGAAGTTCTGACATTTCGCAACATGTCGTCGAATTTATGCAATACTAATATCTCCCTCTATATTTAGCTCAATTGCCTTCTTCTTTGTATCAGACCACAGTTTGGCTGGATTCTTATTAATAGGAATAAATGGACAATGGTATGGATGGATGACAAAAATAACAAAATCATTGTGCTTATATAAAGTCTTTGGGTTGTGAAATAAGCAGCTTGCAAAATCTCTGCAATGCTCAATCTCCCTCAGTATTTAGCTACAATTGCCTTCTACTTTGTGCATGCAGCTTCTAGTTCGGCTCGGGTTCTAAGTATATGAATTAGCTCGAAGATATTGGTGTAATTATCTTGCAAAACTACAAAAATATCAACAAAATGTGATTAGTAGTGTAGTTGGGACCTTTGTGTATCAATTGGGTTATTTAAGTGTATTAGTACACAAAAAGTGCTCAAAACGCAATGAAAACGGGGCTCAGCTTGACCTTATTTTGGGCACTAAAATTTCCTGAGTTGCGAAAATTGCTGACCTAAGAAATCTCTGATACTCACTCCTACGTATTTAGATCCCATTGCCTTCTACTTTGTACATGCGGCTTGAGTTCGGCTCAGGTTCTTCGTGTTGAATTGACTCAAAGAATAATGAATTGTAGTGGCTGGAAAAACTACAAAAAATATCTACAAATTATGATTAGTAGTATCATCGGGACCTTAGTGTACCAATTGGGTTATATACGTTGATTAGTACACAAAAAGTGTGAAAAAGATGCTGGCCGAACGAGACTCAACAACACTATTTTGAGTGCCCAATCAATTTAGCGGGTTGTGAAATTTCGCAAGTGAAATTCGTGATTCTGATTCGCAACACTGAAAAATTTCTACGATCTCCCTCCCTCGTATTTGGTTCCGATTGCATTACGCGCTTTCTGGCCCGCCTGACCAGTTCGACTCGAGGTTCTTCGTGTTAACCACGAAGATAATGGTGTAGTGGGTGGAAAAACTACTAAAAATACAAAATGTAATTGAAAGTAGTATGAAGGTCCTTAGTTTATCAATTTGGTTATTTAAGTTGATTAGTACACAAAAAATTGCTCAAACACACACGCAATGAGCAGAACTCAAAACAGCACTATTTGGGCCTTAATCAATTCAGCGGTGCAATTTAACAACTGCGAAGTGCAGTTAAAGTCGCTTAACTACAAATCTCTTCAATGCTCATTCTCTCTCTGTATTTACCTCCAATTGCCTTCTCCTCTGTGCATGCACGGCCAGTTCATTGCAGTTCTTATTATTCAGATTGACTCGGAGATAAACGTGTAATTGGCTTGCAAAACTAAAAAAAATATCCATAAAATGTGATCGATGAAATAGTTGAGACCTTGAGTGTACCAATTGGGTTATTTAAGTTGGGTTAGTACACAAAAGGTGCTCCTGACACACTTAATGAACGAGGGCTCGACAACCTTATTTGGGCACTAATCTATTTGAAGGTTCACGGGGTGAAGCATGTGAAGTGATTCTGTCGCAACCTTTGCAAAATCTCTCTGATACTCACTTCCTCCCTCGTATTTAGGTCGATTATGCAACTGTACACATACAACTTCAAAGGTGGCTCCAGTTCTTCGTATTTGGAATGGACTTTAAGATAATGGTGTAGTGGCTTGAAACTAAAAAATATCCCCAAATGTGATTGAAGTACTATAGTGGGACTTTAGTGTATCAATTGGGTTATTTAAGTTTATTAGTGCCTGAAAAGTGCTCAAAAACACTGCAGTAATAAGGCTCAAAGCAACACTATTTGGCCATGATCCAATTTATGACCTGTGAAGTGCTGCCAGATGCAACTCATGACACTACAAATTTGCTCTGATGCTCATCTCCCCACTATATTTAGCTCAGGTGCCTTTTGCTTTGGACATGCGGCCTTTCGAGTTCTTGCTTTCAGTTATTCGTGTTGAATTGACTCGGTGTGTGTGAGTGTAGTTGGGTGCGAGAAGCCTCCTGAAAAACCTCTCAGAAAATGTGAGTTAGTAGTATAGTCGGGACATTGAATTGTATCAGATTAGGTTATTTAAATTTAGTTAGTACACAAAAGTGCTCAAAACACCGTGAGCAGAATGGTGTGGATTAATTTGGCAAAACTACAAAAATATAGGAAAAATGTGATTAGTAGTATAATTAGGGACGTGAGTGTATCCAATTGGAGTTATTGAGTTGATTAGTACACCACAAAAGTGCTCAAAACACGCAATGGCTGGGCTCGAAACATTTGGTTACTAATCAATTTCACGAGTTGAAATTTAGCAACCTACGAATCTGCAATTCTGAAATTTATGCTCTGTAAAATCTCTACAATGCTTTCAATCTCCCTCGATGTTAGCTCCAATTGCCTTCCGCTTTTGTACATGCGGCCAAGTTACTTGCTCAAGGTTCTTCGTATTTAGATGCTCGAAGATAATGGTGTAATTAGCTTGCAAAACTACAAAAAATATCACAAAATGTGCTTAGTAGTATGATCGGGACATAGTGTATCAATTGGGTTATTTAAGTTGATTAGTTAACAAAGTGCTCAAAACCTCTGATTAAGGGCTCGGCACCACCTTATTTGGCCACTAATTAACTGCGGGGTTGCGAAATTGTAACTGCGAGAAGTCTACGATTCACGAAAATTCGCAGTAACACAAAGCTCTCAATCTCACTCTCCTCTGTTATCTCCAATTGCGTTCTCCTTTGTACATGCAGCTTCAAGTTCAGCTCGGGTTCTTCGTATTTGAATTGACATGAAGATAATTGTGTAATTGGCTTGCAAAACTACAAAAAAAATCAATAAAATTTGATCGATGATCGAGGACCTTAGTGTCGGTGGGTGCTGGATTTATTTGCACACAAAAGTGCTCAAAACTGTGTGAGCAGAAGGGCTCAAAACAAAACTATTTGAGCACAAATTTTGCTGAGGTTGCTAAAATTTAGCAACCTCTATGGAGGAATTCTATAGTTCTTGGAAGTGTGACACTTTGCAAAAGTGCTCCTCTATGTTAGCTCAATTGCCTTACGGCTTTGTGCAGTAGCTTGTTCCAGCTCGTGTTCTTCGTATTTGAATTGACTCGAAGATAATGCTGTAATTGGCTTGCAAAACTACAAAATATATCCACAATATGTGATTAGTAGTATAGTCGGGACCTTAGTATATCTATTGGGATATATAAGTTGACTAGTACACAAAAAGTGCTCAAAACCTCCAATGAGCGGGGCTGGCTTGACCTTGTTGGGTGCGATCAATTCCACGAGTTGCGAAATTCGCATCCACGCTAAATTAAGTTCTGAAAGTCGCAACATTGCAAAATATCACATAATTCTCAAATCTCCCTCATTGCTTCACAATTTGTCTCTTTGTACATCTGACTTCTAGTTCGTTTCGGGTTCTTCGTATTTGGATTATTTCAGAAGATAATGGTGTAATTATCTTGCAAAACAACAAAAATATCCACAAAATGTGATTAGTAGTGTAGTCGGGACCTTAGTGTATCAATTGGGTTATTTAAGTGTATTAGTACACAAATAGTCTTTCAGAAACATGCAATGATGGGATTTCAAAAACAACCTTATTTAGGCACTAATGAATTTCACGAGTTGCTAATTCATAACTGTGAAGTGCAGCAGTTACAAAAAATTCGCAACAACTACTTGAAATCTCTCCAATGCTCACTTGTCTCTTGTGTATTTGACTCGATTGCATTCTCCTTTGTACATGCGGCAGAGTTCGGCTCGGGTTCCTCGTATTGAATTATTTCGAAGATAATTCGAATTGACTTACCAAAATACAAGAAAAATATCCATAAAATGTGAGCAGGTAGTATAGTCGGGACCTTAGTGTATGTTGTGGAGTTATTTAAATTGATTAGTAAACAAAAGTGCTCAAGCACACACCCAATGAATAAATTTCCAAAACAGCACTATTTGGGCGCTAATAAATTCACATGTTCTTGAGAATTCTACAATTGCAAATATTTGCGGCACTAGGAAATCTACAGTATCACTCCCTCTTGTACTTAGCTCCCATTGCCTTCTACTTTGTACATGCGGCTTCGAGTTCGCTCGGAGGTTCTTAAATGTTGAATTGACTCGAAGTCAAGGTGTAATTGGTGGCAAAAACTAAAAAATATCAAAATATGATTGGTAGTATGTCGGGACCTTGAAGTATGTGATTGGAGTTATTTATATTTGTTTAGTACACAAAGCGTTCTAAAACACCTGCGAGCAGGACTCAGCAGTGTTGGACTGACTCTGTTTGCGGTTGAGAATTTTTCCCTGCGAAAGTCGACAATTGCGAAAATTAGCAACCTTCTGAAATCTGCAATGCTAAATCAACTCGGTATTTTGCTGATTGCCTTACACTTTGTACATACGGCTTTCGAGTTATTTCGGGTTCTTGGTATTTGGATGACTCTAAGATAATGGTGTAATTAGCTTGCAAAACTACAAAAAAATCAATAAAATGTGAGTTAGTAGTATAGTCGGGACCTTAGTGTATCAATTAAATGTATTAATGCAAAAGTGCTTAAAACCTAAAATGAAAAGGGCTCAAAACAGCACTATTTGGGCACTAATCGATTTTGAATCCACAAAAAAGTGCTTCGAGTTCGTCTCCGGTTCTTCGTATTTGAATTGACACGAAAATAATGGTGTAATTAGGTGACAAAAAATGCAGAAAATATGATTATTAGAATAGTCGAGACTTGGTGTACCAATTGGGTTATTTAAGTTGATTAATTACACAAAAGTGCTGAAACTCACTTGATGAACAAGGCACCAGCTTGACACTATTTGGGCACTAATGGAGTTTGTAGTATGCGATTTAACCTATGAAGTGCAGTGCGAGGATTCTCAGCAACTACGAAAATATCTTCAATACTCCTCTCCACTATATTTGAGTCTGTGCCTTCTGCTTTGTACATGCCGCTTCAAGTTCGGTTCGTGTTCTTCGTATTTGAATTGACTCGAAGATAATGGTGTAATTGGCTTGCAAAACTACAAAAAATATCCACAAAATGTGATTAGTAGTATAGTCGGGACCTTAGTGTATCAATTGGGTTATTTAAATTGATTAGTATAGATAAAGTGCTCAAAACTTGCAATGAACATGGCTCAAAACAACACTATTTGGGCACTAATCAATTTCGCAAGTTGCGAAATTTCGCAACCTCTTGAAATTCTGGTACGAAAATTCGCAGCATTGCAAAAATCTCTCTGATCTTTCATCTCCCTCACGTATTTAGCTTAAATTTCCTTCTACTTTGTACAGGCAGTTTCGAGTTCGGCTCAGGTTCTTCGTATTTGAATTGACTCAAAGATAATGGTGTAATTGACTGGCAAAACTACAAAAAACATCCACAAAATGTGATTAGTAGTATAGTCGGGACCTTAATGTACCAATTGGGTTATTTAAATGTATTAGTACAAAAAATTGCTTCAGAAACACCAGTAGGCGGGGCTCAGAAATAGGCCTTTATTTGGCGTGTGATTGCGAGGTTGAAACCGCCACACGAAAGGGCTACGCGATTGCGAAAGTGTGAAGCGCAAATCTCTCGATCCTCGATCTCTGTATTTAGCTCTAATTTTCTTCTCCTTTGTACATCACGGCCGAGTTAAACCGAGTTCTTAAATATTTGAGCCATTTCGAAGATAATTGCGTAATTGGCTTCTGAAAACCTCTGAAAAATATCCATAAATGATCGTGATAGTATAGTACGGGGCCTTAGTGTATGAATTAGTTGTTAGTTCATTAATTACCTGGCTCAAAACACAGAGTGAGCAAGACTCAACATCCTGAATTGAGCCTTAATCAATTTCGCAGATTCATTTACAACACACGAAATTCTCTGATTCTGAAAATTAGCGGCTCAACATAAAATCTCTCTGATGCTACCTCCCTCTATATTTAGCTCCAATTGCCTTCTACTTTGTACATGCAGCTTCGAGTTCGTCTCCAGTTCTTCGTATTTGAATTGACTCGAAGATAATGGTGTAATTGGCTGGAAAAAGTACACAAAATATGATTAGTAGCATAGTCGGGAACTTAGTGTACCAATTGGGTTATTTAAGTTGATTAGTACACAAAAAGTGCTCAAAACCTACAATGAACCGGGGCTCAGCTTGACTTATTTGGGCACTAATCGGTTTAACGGTATCTCGAGAATTTATGACCTCTGCGAAGTGCAAAGGTTAGCGAAAGTTTTCAACGATAAAATTTACCTGATACTTCCCCTCTCCTCATATTTGGCTCAATTGCGCTGCTTCTTTTGTACATGCCTCTTCAGAAGTTAGGTTCGGTATATTAGTGTTTGAATTATTTCGAAGATAATGGTGTAGTGGCTTGCAAAACTACAAAAAATATCCACGAAAATGTGATTAGTAGGCATAATTGGGACCTTGGTGTATCAATTTGGTTATTTAAATTGATTAGTATAGATAAAGTGCTCAAAACTTGCAATGAACAGGGCTCAAAACAGCACTATTTGGGCACTAAACTCAATTTATGGAGTTCTTGAGAATTTATAACTCTTGAATTCTGAATTACGAAGGTACATAACGTACAAAAATCTACACGTGATGCTCCACTCATGTTGCTTCAGTGTGCCTTCTTGTATGGTTTGAGTTCGGCTCAGGTTCTTCGTATTTGAATTGACTCGAAGATAATGGTGTAATTGGCTGGAAAAACTACAAAAAACATCCACAAAATGTGATTAGTAGTATAGTCAGGACTTTAATGTACCAATTGGGTTATTTAAGTGAATTATGCCACGGTAGGGTGATCCGGAATCAACAATATTTGTTTCCTATACTCCTCTGGTAGTCAAATACTTAGCGTTTTTATGGCAGTCTAGGTCGAACACGGGGATGGGTTTTCATCCCACGAATGATTCGCATCAGTGTTGGAAAATGGTGAGACTTTTTGTTTGGATTTTTGGATTTGGTTAAAAGCCAGTGAGGTTGTTTGTTCCAGTTAAGCTGTAATAACTTAAAATATGAAAGTGTGTGAAATGGTAACCTTGAAGGCTTGGAGTCAACGAGGGGGCATTCGGATAGTGTTCTCTGGATGGGCCGTGGGTTATTGATGGATGCATGGGTTGGCACGTGCGAGATTTTCGATCCAACGCACGCACTTCATGGAGCCTTTTTTCCTTCAGCTCTTCCACGCTTTCTAGCGAGTTGATATTTTGCTCTCATTTCCATGTCTTGAAAGTGCAAAAATTCCTCCTACGGTGAGAATTTGAAGGCCTCATTTTCTCCGCCTCCGCAGGTTTGGCATAAGTCCCAGCCCTTGAGTTCGATACATAATTGAAAATCCATGGCTTCATCTGGGTGCTTGCTCAGAAAGTCTCCTCATGAAAATTGTTTCTATTTGCTTCAAAGAGTGAGCAGGCCACCATAGAAATGATTCACTAGCATCCATGTATCGGGAAACCATGATGTAGAAGCGAAGCAGCGATAGTCTCATGAACCTCGGTAGCGATAGAACCTCTCTCATTGTCATGAGCGACAAGCGTGTAGATTTCTTATCTTCAGGTGTTAGTCTTGTGAGCGGAAAATTTTAGAATTACGCACCCGGCTCTGCTTCGACTTCTTATAGTTCTTGGTCTCAGTGGATTAAGCCATATTTTGGCTTTGTCCTTGAGGAGTCAATGGAAATCTGCCTTCAATTTCAACAAATCCATATCAATTACCCTCCTTAAGAGTTATGCACACTTCCTCAAAAATCCGTATGTGTGAATATGGATTTTCATTCTCCATACCATGAAATGTGGGAAACGGGGGCACTAAGTAGGGTCTCCTTTACATGCTTCCAGCGGAGGTATGATGCGAGGAAGAACACTAACTCTAGAAGAGGTGTATGTGATCCCTCATTGATCTGTATGTTGTTGGGTTCCTTTGAGATTTTTGTTGACTTTCTTTGTTCCTCGGTAGGATCCATTTAGTCCCAGCGTGCTACTTGTTTAAACTGTATCAGTAGTGCCACTCACTCTTTGCAATCTGTAGTATCCTCTGTCAGTCTTCCGCATAAACACACCATTACACAAAATGAAACAAAACAAAGAACACAAACAAAGCTTGCCAAAAGAAAGATTGATGTTGCTTTGAAAACAAAGCCCGTGTAAATAAGCAGTCTGATAGCGCAGTGGAAAACTTAGGTTCTGCACTATTCAAAAAAGGGCCCGAAAGGTCACCAACACTTGTAATGTGGATTAAGTACATCTCAACTCATCATTCTGGTAGTTTGGCACCATCCGACAGCGGCATGGATTTGATTAAATTGTTAGGGTGATCGGGAATCGAAAGCGATATTTGTTTCTCCTCTTTTCCTCTACTTGCCGTAGTCAAAGCTGTGGATGCGCATAAGTCAGGGCCAGGAACACGGGGATGGGTTTCATCCCACGAATGATTCATCAATGTTTGGTGGTGAGACTTTTTGTTTGGATTTTTGGATTTGGTTAAAACGAGGTGAGGTTGTTTGTTCAGCCCCGGATTGTGCGTAATAGCTTAAATGAAGTGAAATGGTAACCTTGAAGGCTTGGGTCACTAGATTGATATGGGGCTATTAAAGTGTCTTGGGTTATTTCCTCGCATTAGGAACGGCTCCTTATATAGATCAAAGAAACTGAAGCCAGGATCTTTGTTTATCTATCAGGCTCAAGAACCACTCTGTTGAGTGAACCAGTATTAAGCATTCAAAGTCCCATTCGGTTTGAAACCCAGCATTTAACCTCATTTCCATGGCTCATCAATGACATCAAAAATATCGATTCGCATCACCATTAAAATGTGAACCTCACATGTGATGTGAAGCCAAAGGAAAGACATTAAATAGCATTAAGCCTGAGTTGGAAAGTATGGAACAATAAATACGTGCACAGTATCATTTTAAAGCGAGGACAAGCTATGGGTAGCCTGAGAAACAAACCCAGCAGCCCTCCTCTTCAAGGCTGAGGCTTAGCCAAGCATCCCTTGAGTTGATAAATGTCCTCGAGGGAGTGTTTCAGGCCCAGAGAAAATGAGGAAAGAGGAGAGAGAAAGAAACGAAAATAAACCTAAAATGAAAAGCTATGGGAAAAACTTGCATAAATGGAATAGTTGAAGTTTACACCAAAGTTATGGGGAGATTGCTGTAGCCAACCCCTAAGGTGTGAAATTACAAAATGCCTAAAATATGAAATTACATTAGGGCAAATGGTAATTATCAAAACGTAATTAATTTGGAATCAAAAATACAGCTCTGATGGGCATTTTATTATCTGAGGAAATTTAGCTAACATAAGCCAAAATTTAGCTAGCCTAGCGAGAATTTACAGAAGATAGTGAAAATAAAAATTTCACTATGAGCTTGATGGTACTAGCTAGGCTAGCAAAATTTGTAAAAACTCTGAAATTTTCGTATGATGTGAAATTTTCCTGATCACTGCGAGAAATTCGCAGTGCCATGAAATTCTGATTCCTCCTCTTTTTATCTTGCCTTGCATCACTTCACATGCATGGTTTATTCATCAATTTGCCTTCAATTCTCAATTCATTTTGACATTTCATCGCCTCGAAGCTTAGTGAAATTATCGAGTTCTCGCGTGACATCAATAAGGAAAATGACTAAATTATTGAAGTTTGAGATCTGCAAAACTATCAAAACAATCTCGAAAACAAATTAGAAGCGCTAAGTAGACATGCACATGACAATTGGCAATTCCACTTATGATTAGTGCAGCACTCAGAAACCTATCTTGAATGAGGGCTCAAATAGCACTTTTTGGGCCTTTATCATTAAGTTGATTAATTACGAAAAGTGCTCAAAACCTTACGTGAACGGGGCTCAACTGGCCTGTTTGAGCACTAATCAATTTGTGGTGTGTTCTGACCTGTGAAGTCTGGAGTTAAAGTTTCTTGACCATTGCTAAATTCTTATGTACTCACTCTTCCTCTGTATTTAGCTCCAATTGCCTTTTGCTTTGTACATGCAACTTCGAGTTTGGCTCAGGTTCTTCGTATTTGAATTGACTTGAAGATAATGGTGTAATTGGCTGCATGTATAAAAAATATCCTGAAAATATGATTAGCCAGAAGTAGTATGAGTCGGGCTGTAGGGAGCAGATTGGGTTATTAGGTTGATTAGTGAAAGTGCTCAAAACGCAATGGGCGAGGTCTCAAACAGCACTTTTTGGGCACTAATAAATTTAACGGAGTTCGCGGGAATTTGGCTCGAGAGATGCAGCAGTGGTGAAAGTTCGCAGCAACGCAAAATATCTGCAATGTTCACTCTCCTCTATGTTAGCTCCCGATTATACCTTTTTGTGTCGCTTCAGTTGATTAAGTGTTCTTAGTATTTGGATGTTTCGAGAAGATAATAAATTGTAGTGGCATAAAACTACCTCAAAAAATATCACAAAATGTGGTTAGTAGTATAGTCGGGACCTTAGTGTTTCCAATTAGGTTATTTAAATTGATTAGTACCACAAGTGCTCCAGAAACCTTAAATGAGCAGAATCAAGCAGCTATTTGGGTTTAATCAATTTCCTGAGTGCGAAATTTAAGTAGCGTGTGAGAATGTAGATTCTCGAAATGTGCAGCATTAAGCAATAAGCTACTGATATCGATCTTATAAAATAATTTGGCTACAGTGCCCATACACACTTTGAGAATACGACACCTAGTTAGGCTCGGGTTCTTCGTATTTGATTTGATTCGAAGATAGTTAACATCAAATTGTCTTGCAAACTAAAAATATCACAAAATGTAATTAAATCTTGTATAGTGAGGTTAATTGTACCAGTTACATTATTTAAGTTTATTAGTACCTGAAAAAGTGCTCCAGGCACAGTGAACGGGGCTCGAAAGCGACCATGTTGGGCATTAATCAATTTAGCCGAGGTTTGCTGAAGTTTTAGCAGCCTGCGAAATCTGCGAGATCTGAAAGTCGCGTAGCTGCAGAAATCTCTCGATCTCCTCTATCTCTGTATTTGAAACCGATTGACTTCTCCTTTGTACATGGCGAGTTGACTCTGAGTTCTTCGTGTTGAATTGACTGAAGATAATTGTATGATAGCTTCCCCAAAACTACAAAAAATATCCATAAAATGTGATCGGTAGTATAGTCGGGACTTGAATGGATCAATTGGATTGTTAAGTTTTTAGTACCACGAAAAGTGCCGAAACTGCGTGAACAAGACTCAGAAAGCGACATTGTTGGGTACTAATCAATTTCACGAGTTGCAAAAATTTCGTAACAGCCGGTCTAACGATTAAAAATTTGCAACACTAAAATCTACGCGTGCTCCAATCTCCTTGATGTTGCTCTGATTGCCTTCTGCTGTACATCACGGCTTAGTTGACTCGGTGATTGGTGCCACCAGTGAGACTATAGGAATCAACAGGGCATCTGGGTGTCTTGCGAAGTGGCGACTCGCTGCGGTGCTCTTTGATCACAGTCGAACGCGAAGGATGGGTTTTCTTCGTGAAATGATAAGTGGGATTGGAGTTGAAAATGGTATTTCTCTTTGGATTTTGGGTTTTGTTCAAAAACGATGGGTTGGATGGTTGTAAAGCTTGCATATAAATTAAAAGAGAATTTAGAAAAGACTCTGGCAAATGTGGGTCAGCCCCGGATTGGATTTTAGGGTGTGTTGTGCCCTCGAGTTTGTTCCTCGCGTTGGGGATAATGACTGTAGTCGTTTCCCAAGCGGGCGTTGATTGTACTAAAACTGGCTTCTAAATTACTCCCTCATGAGATATGACGTCGGTGAGCATTGAGTCTAACGAGTGTGCATATGGCCTCAAAGAGGCAACTGCAGCAACTAATAGGAGACAACTAAGTAGATGACGGTGGATCTAGATTAAGCATCCCACTTTGTAACCCATAACTGCCAAATACACGATTGCGAGGATGGATCTGGGAGGTTTCAGCCTAAGGTGAGATCTGGGGGCTTAAGTAGCCATAAATCACGATGTGTGAAAAATAGAGGGCATGAATACTTTACCTCCCGAGCCTCCACCCCGGTGACCCTCCTCTTCAGAAGGGACCCAGCCAAGCATGCCTTGGTTTGTCATCTTGAAGTATGTTTGATTCTTAGAAAATGAAAGAAAGAAGAGAGAGAAAGCGGAACAAAATGAAAAATTTGCGTGGATTTTCAAGTGAATCAAAAGTTAGGGTTACCAAAGTCATAGGTAACATAGCCAGCCCAATTGTGTGAAATACCAAAATGCCTAAAATGTAATTACGATAGGAATGATAGTAAATAAATCAAAGCGTGGTGGTTGGAATCAAAACATCAAAAACACAGTGACCATTTTAAATATAGCGTGAATTTCAAGGCATATAGCGAAATTGGAAGACTAGGACAGTATTTTAAACTAAGCTAGCGAAATTTAGCTAACAGCGAGAAATTTGTTGCATAGTGAAATTTTGGCTAAGATTGCGAAAATTTTAAGCTATGATTACGAAATTTTCGCAATCTTAGCCCAATTTTCGCAATCTTAACCAAATTCCTGCTACCTCTTGCCATCCCTTGACTTCATTTTAGTCATTTCCACTTGATATTTCTTCATTTGGGTTGAGTGATCACCCAGAAATTCTCGCATTCAGCACGATACAACTAGGCTTCTTTGGTGAAGTTCAGACTTCAAAAACTACCCCAAAGCAATCTGAAACCATTAAAGTAACTTTTAAGTGGACATACATATCTAATTAGCTCAATTCCTGCAGATTAGTGCGAAAACACTCAGAAACTATATTAAAAATAGGGTTGAAATAGCAGCACTATTAGAGACTAATCACACCCCAATGAGCAAGTTGCTAGTCCATAGCAATCTTAAACAAAAGTGTAAGCTATCGAAAAGTGTGTACAAGTAGGCCTTACCTTGATATGAAAAATTTAGACCATTACAAATACCATCTTGAAGAACAAATACCATTGAGCAGTTTGGGGAGCTGACATCGGTTCAAAGTCAGCAGAAATTCACGAAATCTAATTGTTCCTAAGGTAACCGGCTTAGGCCAATAAGTTGCAAGCTATTCTCTCCCTCAGCCTAGCTCACCCATGGCCTTAAAGCGTGACCCGACCTAAATAGAACCATTACACTCTTATTTCTTTCCTTGATTGTATTGTGAGGTCTGATACCATTTCGACACGAAATCCCTAGTGTAGCGAGTCCACCGATGACTCTGACGATTAAAGGTTAGGGCATCAAACGAAAGGATCCTTGACCACGAACTCTGCGGGCTTCACCGGGACTTCCCGAATGACTTCGAGTGCGCACCTCGACTTTCATTAAGCTACACTCATCCACGATGAACACTAAGTTGGTGACTCCCGACGATTAAGGTTTAGGGCGCCAAGGGCTTCGCTCGCCATATACCCTTCGGACGTGTTACGTTGGTTCAAGAAACCAAAGCTTCCGCGGCTTTTAGCACTACTTTCTTCTTTTCTTTTCTTTTTGCCTTTTTTTGTTTTTTCATATGGAGACTTCATTGGTTTTTTGCATACGCCGTGCCACAAACCTGTAGTGGGTGAATCAGCGATCTAAGGTCGGCTTTGCAGGTGGAGAGAAGGCATGCCTTCTCTGACCTATTGGTACAATGCGGGTGAATGGGTGTGTGTGATTAGCCCCTAAGGAATTGGATGTAAAGGTTGGATATCTGGAACTTCAATCGACCAAGCTTAATCATGCATGGGGTGTTCTAGCATTATCGACATCTGGGGCTAATTTTCCAGCTTTCAGAGGCGGAGAAGAAGCACAAAATATAGGCACAAAAAATGATTTGCAAAAGTGTAGAAAAATGTAGGTGTGATAATATTTCGTAATAGGTATATTTCACAAAATTATCGACTTTTCAAAAAGAGAAGCAGTGTAGTAGCTTCAATAGAAGATGAAACAAAGCCGGTTTTGAACCGAGGAGGAATGGCATAGTTTGAGCAGTGCACTTACAAATCGGGGAGAAAATAAATTCTCCCACACCCTTGCAACTCCTGCCAACATTCAAAACAAAAATTGTGATAAGATAAGCATAAATACGAAATTATTTGAAAAAATAGAGTAAAAGTAGTGGCACCACTAAAAACCCAAATTAGACTTAAAATAATATAAAGTAAAAATTTCAACAAAAAATTTAGAGTGGTCTCCCGAGGTTCTGCGGGAACCACTCCCGAATGTGTAGCCATTGGATCTCGGAGGTCGAGGAGGAGAAGCTCCTCTGGCGTACGATGGTGTGTCTTCTGGTGCCTTCATGCTTCAGCTCCATTGTTTGGGCAATCACGGTCTCACGGTGGCGATGGTGACATTGCGGAGGAATGGTGGATTCTGCATTAGCGCTTCATTGTTCTCCATCAATTCTTCATCGCATTTGTTAATATCATGCCTTCTACGGGTGTATCACTGAAAACAAAGCCAGTTGCTCCCTCATCCTCGGTGGTTTTGCTTGTGCTCAGTGGAAAATGTTGAGCTCGGTGTCATGTTGCGAATGTGGTATGGCCCCATTCGGAAACTTAATTGATAATGGCATTTGATGTGGCGAAATGGCCTTCCAATATAATGGGCACTTGATTAGTGCCTCCGGTTACGTGGCAATAGGGAACCACGGGAAATCCATCGAATAGTAGAACTTATCTCTTGGTATCAGCACATCCTCCTTATCCCTTTTGGTATTTGTTTTCGAACGATCGACTAAAGATAGGGTGATGTTGGTTGGTTTACGACTCTCCCCGAACCTAGGCGCATGCAGCGGAGTATGGCATTAGGTTGATAGCGGCACCAATCCCCAGCGGTGCTTTGTCGTGCGAGGTTCCTCGATGTTAGCGAGATAGTTGGGGTCACTGGATCTTTGTATTTCACCATTGTCTTGCATTGGATGATGGAGCTAACTGTTGATTAAATGCCTTTTGTGATACTTGACCCCTTTTGATTGTCTGAAGATCTTTCAAAAACTTTGCACCAAGCGGGGACTTGTTTGATGATGTCCAAAGGGGTATGTTGACCTTCACGCCTTAGGACTTAGGATGCACACTTTGTTGGGATGCCTTCTTCTTGCTTCTTAGTGCTTAGGAAATGGAGGTGGCATGCGGTGTATTGAGTCCTCCTTCGAGGAGAAAATGTGTTATGGCTCGATTCTTCCTTTTAAGTTTCCTCAACAGGCTTGGGCATTGGCTGATCAACCTCTTTTCCACTTCTTAAGGTAATGACAGCTTTGACTTCATCCATTTTTGGGGAGGTTCAGGTGGCTGATTCATGGACTCCCCCTTGGATTTGCGATGGGCGAGAAGGGAACCTCCTGCCTGCTGCTGGCGATTTCCCATTCTTGTTATGGATACTGTGGTATTTGTCAATTCTTCGGTTAAGGTTACTTTCAACCCATCATTCTCTTGTTCAAGGAGCTTTCTACATTTTCAATTTTTGTTCAAGAGCATTGATGCCTTTTGCTCACTCCACAAAATTTCCCACCACCTTGCTTTCGATTCAATATGGCTTTGCTCGATAGGAAACCGAGGTGGGTGCTGGCGATCTTGTGAAGTGGTGGTGAATGCGGTGGTAGAATCTTTGTTGTTGTGCTCTGGGGGTACATATCTGAAGGTTGAGGTTTAAGGGGAAAAGTTAAATTTGACTCCTCGGTTAAGGGTTGTATGTGTTACCATATGGAGCATTTATTTGCAGATTGTTTTGGCCCACCACATATGCATCCTCAGAATGGGGGTTTGGACATGGTTCTCCTGGGTGGTCAGTGGACTGGCAGTTGAAAGCGATTTTGACGTGCGCTTTGATGTTGCACGCACCTCATGGACCTTTTCTTTCTAATTCCTCAATCTTCTAGCCAAGGTAGATACCTTAGCTTTCAGCTCCATATCTTTGGAGAGAGGCGTACATGCCTCCTCTTTGAGTTCCTTGGTGAAGCCGTCTGTGCCTTCTCTTGGGTTTGACTCATCCGATGCAGGTCTCGACCTTATAATTGAGGAAGTCTATTGCCTCATGGTTTTTCACTCAAGAAATCTCCTCCACAAATAGTTTCCAATAATTGTTTCATTGAAGGGGACATTCCATCATAAAAATGGTTCACGGCGTCATGTATCAAACCCATGGTGTGGGCGTACCTTGATGATCCGTAAATCTACGACCTTGATGAGACCTCTCTCACCATCATGGTGCAAATGTGTAAATTGCCTCTTCAGTTGTTTGTCTTGTGAGCATGAAGAATTTTTACAGATGCTGCTGCGGCTCTCACTAATTCCTTATGGTTCTGCCTTAATGCATTTAGCCAAATTTTGCAGCACTCTTTTTTGGGTCGGTGGAAAGGCTTTGGCACTGAGGCTCCATATCACACTACCTTCCTTTTGAAAGTGGTGCATACTTCCTCAAACTCCCTTATGTGATTGTAAAGGTTTTCATTTTCCATGCCATGGAATGTTGGGAGTAGAGGCACCAAGTAAGGCTTTACTACCACTTCCTCAGCAAGAGGAATTATGCATGAGGGTGCACTCACCTTGGGTGGGTGTATGTGATCACCGAGCTTTCTTGTCAATCTTGACCGCTTTTTGGCGTACCTGATCAACACAGAAATTTTGCATAAGTGAGTGTGCAGTCATGTCAAGCGATTAGGATGTTCACACCCGACTTTGCCTCGGTACTTTTTGGGATGCCTCTTTCTTGTATGTTTCTAGGTGGCAGAAATGGGAGGCATGCTTTCTTTCATAGTCCTCTTTAATATATGCGTTCGGGCTTCTCATGCCTCTGTTTCTCACGGACTTTTCGCGCAGGTTTGGGCAGCAAATTTGCTGAATTTCATACCCTCCTCAAAGTGATGTCAGCGTGGTTCATCCATTTTTCACGGAGCTCGTGGAAAGCAGTTCATGCACTCCTAAGTTGGGCGATGTGCGAGAAAGTCTCCCTTTCTCTGCCTTGTTCTTGATTAGTCGGCCCCTGCGATGGATGAGCGCATGGTATCAATTTTTTGATTTAGGCTTTTGTGAAGCCCATCGATTCTTTTGTCCATGGAGCTTTCTACCTTTTTTATTCTTTGGTTAATCTGAGCATTGATAGTTTTCTACTCCTCTATAACATTCCCCACCACCTTGCTCAAATTCATGATAGCTTGCTCCACAGGTGATGAGGTTGGTGGCCTCTTTGAGAGGTGGATACAGGAACAGACATATCTTGGAGAGTCACAGGCTTCCAGGCTAGGTTGGTGGTTCTTCGGTTGGATGAATTGTTGCCATACTAGGCATCGGTTGGTGGCTATTTTGCCACCTGTTGTTTGCATTTTCAGCCGTGATCCCTTGCGGGGGAGAAATTGGACAATATTTCTTTGGTGACGGGTAGATTGACATTGAAACATAGTTTGGCTAGATGCACCGATCTTGCCGTACCTCTGGTGGTTTCTGCGTTGAGTTCTTACCATCCTTACAGTCGGGGTGGAGCGGCTCATGCTTAGTTCATCTCAAACCGGTGAATAAATACCTCACGAGTTTCTTTCATTGGTTTTTATTCTCTCTGCCTCCCTTGAGTTTAAACATCATCCCTTAAGTTTCAACCACGTGGTTCAAAAAAGTCGATGGCCCAAGTGAGGATTTTCTTGAGGAAGTCCCTCACTGTGGTCTCGAGGATTGTTTCATGGAAGGGACATTCCATAGTAGAAGTGGTTCCTTAGCATCCTACGTGTATCAAAGCCGTGGTGAGGCACTTCTGTGATGGTTTTAAAGATACCTTTCAAGCACTAATAAAATCTTTCACTATCATAGAGGCTGGTGTGAATCTTCCTCTTGATTGATTAGTGCTTATGGGCATTGAAGAACTTCTTCAAAAATTGCTGCGAAACAGCCCGGTTCCTAGTGCTGGCCTTAGTGGGTCATGAGCTTTGGCTTTATCTTTGAGTCAAAGGGGCTTTCATCTTAAGCAAGTCCAAATCAAATGCCCTCATGAAAGTGATGCGAACCTCTGAAATCCCGAATATGTGTGTATGGATTTTTCGTTTCCATACCATGAAGGGAGTCGGAGTAGGGGCACGAATAAGGTCTCTTTATACATCCTCTGCAGGAGGTATAATGCATGAGGGTGCACTCACCCTTGGTGGGTGTATGTGATCCCTCATCGATCGGTAGGCATTGGGTTCTGATGAACCCCTGTTGGCTCTCTTGTTCTTGGGGGTGGTCTCCATTGATTAGTGTGCGAGCTAGCTACGTACTGTTCAATTAGAACACCTAGCCTTTCAATCTTCCTGCGGTGTTTACGTCCCCCTTTGCATAGAAGTTGCTATAGAACTGCACCACGATCAAGGAAGGAAACCAACAAAAACAAGACCCCAACAAAAAAGGTTATGGTTAGCTAAAATCAGCAAAGTGATGCACGAGTGAAGTTTTGAGCTCCTGTGAGTGAAATTTTCAAACTCCCTACGGTGAGACGCAGAGTAGGGAAAAATGGTAAAATAAAAAGAAATGGTGCACCAAAACTTGTGGTGAATCAAGTTCCCTTTACTATTTCTCACTAGGGCACCACCATCTGACAGCGGCACCATTTGATTAGTTTACAGGGCCAGTAGGTGTTAGGAATCAAAACAGAATTTATATCCTAGGATTCCCTCTCTCTTGACGTGCAAAAGCTACTCACCGGTATAGTGGCTGCAGGGGTGATACGAGGATGGGTTTTTCTTAATTAGAGAAAAGAGTTGCAAATGCGTAAGAAAATGGTGTTTTCTAGTTGGATTTTAGGGTTTGTGAAAAATGAGTACTGTTAATGGTTTGAAAACTGAAATAATGAGTAAATGGTTAAAATAATTCCTTGAAGTCTCGGGCCAGGCTTGAGATTCTAAGTTAGCGAGCATGTCCTCTAGGGTCTTTTTCTCGTGTTGGAATCATGACATATAGTCATTTCCACGAATCGGATCTTCATTTAGCTTTAAACCCTAAACCATAGTTTTCCTCTTGAAAGATATGGCATTTGATTGGGCATAAATGTCCTGTGGTGAGAACATATCTCAGCCTACTACATTAACTAATGGGAGCCGATTAACTAGGCATCGGTGGATCTAGTGAAAGTATCCCCGAGACCAACTTGCCAAATACACATTAAAGGAGAGCATGCCTAAGGATTTTAACTGGGTGAGAAAGCGAGAACTGAAATACCCACTAAAATGCATACATGAAGAGCATGGAACATGCGGTTAAGCCCCGAAATCAACGCAGGTGGCCTTCCTTCAGGATGGAGGGGTTGGCGAGCATCCTTGATTTGTCATCATCGAGGGTGTTTGGCTGCGAAAAGTGCAAGAAGGACAAAGGAAGAAGAGAAAATCACGACAACGAGAGGAGAGGAAGCTTCGTGCCAAATTTCCTTGATTGATTGATGGAGTGAAAAGTTGATTTGATTATGAGTAGTACTGAGCTTATATAGGTGCTCAGTATAAGGAAATTACAAAAGTGTGCTAATGAACCAAAATTACATGAGGTAAACTTGTATAAAACCCTGAAGTAGTGACGATCGATGTGGCGAGTTCTGCGAGAATTCACAATTTCTGCACGAAATTTGCGGGTTACCAATTTTCTAACCCTCGAAATTTCCATGACTTGCTTTACCCTTCTTCAACAAATTTGCTCAGGAATTTCTCCCCATTCGAGCATGCACCAATTGGCTCGGAGTTCGTATTGGTTGAATCGAGATTGAAGAAAATGAGGCATTTGACCTGAAACTATAAAATGGCTACAAAATGTGATCGGTGACAAGCGGGGACCTCGATGCTTCGATTAGGTTATTAAAGTCAATTAGTACAGCGTAAAGCACACCATATAAACAAGGCACAAAGTACTATTTGGTACTAATCACCTTTACACATGAGACATCGTGAACGAAATCTCAGCGTATTTCTTCATCGGCTCGGTGATCTTGCAGCGAAAATCCAATTACATCTTCGTGCCACTTAGATGCATTGAAACATGAGCAATGGAGACACAGGATCTCCTCTTCTCATATATGCTAACTAGGGAATAACTCTTCCCTATCAAGACTACCATACGTGTGAATAGTACAACCGTCACTTGTACGGAAATCATGCCGGACTCCTAATGGATAATATCTGTGTCTATCCACAGGACTTGATCACTCTGTAGTGGGGAAGGGAGTAGCCACTAAAGCTCAGTACCTTGAGCACGATGTTATCTTGTAGCTGAATTGTCCCACAATCTCGAGCATCTCTGCCTCTCGGGAAGCCACCTTGCTTGATTGATCGAGATAGATCATGCGTGCATTCGGTTTGAATTTTCGGCGTTTTGCTAAAATATGATTCATAGTCTTTTCATTAATGTGGCTAATCCCTCGTATTATATTATTCTATAGAATATGTGATGTTAGAATAAAAATCACGGCTAAAAGGCTGAAAAACATAACGACGAAGTGACAAAGGCGCGACGAGAAGAAGCTCTTGGTTGCGCTGCGAAGACCCCTTCGCCACAAAACTAGAAGCACGAAATCAAAGGCCTCGAATTATGTGAAGCCACGCTGGCGCGTGGCGAGATTCCACTTTCCATTATGAGAACTGAAAAACCTAGCTTTCTAGGCCATTGATGGGTTCGTGTCAGTACTAAAGGAGTAATTTGAAGCGGGGAAAGGGAGTTGGGTGGGAAGAAGGAGGAATCGGGAGTGAGGTCAAGATGAAGCGGATCGGACCCGGATGCGAAGATGGATTTTTCTATAGTCTTTCCTTCAACCCACTTCATGATTCGAATTCTTCAATTTGTAGTGAATAATATGATGAACTAATTCTTTTCTCTACGGTTTTGCCAACCCTAACCACAGTTTGATGGATTGATTTTCAGTTTTGGCTTATTTGAATGTTAATATGAGTTCATATGTTTACTTTATATCTAGGTTTAATTACATATTATTTAATACGCGATCATTGGCATGCTAAAGAATTTGGGAGTTTGAAGTCGAAAGAAGATAGCACAAGGACATGGATTGCATGACTGCCAGGTAGTCGAAGAATAGATGTCACACCGAATCCGATTGTGAGCCCACGTTGGCGGATCGAGCCCAGGACCGGTCTTGACTCCAGGCTGGGACTGCCTGATTTTTTTAAAGCGAGCCCGGTACTGTGGGTATGGCCCATCTTATAACATAATCAAAGAACTACCAGGAGTGGTGTCATCAAATCATACACATTCTTAGAGTCCCATTTACAAATACGGCATTATACTTTTACATTTTACAACTCGGAGCACGGAACCTGCATGTAGTAAAACCCTTACAAGTGTGTTGGCGGGTTGGCATACGGAGTCTTGAGATGTCTTCTCTGTACCTACGGATTAAACCAGTCTTATTTCACGCTTAATTGGAAACACTCTCTTTAATACATATACACATTCTTAGCAATAAAACAAACGAGATAATACAAATTTCATGCATTTATATTATGAACATACAGTACTTCTTCTTATATGAGGCTTAAACATTGGGATCTCAGTGAATTCTGAGATCTTATTCATTAGAACATGTAGGACTTATGTTTGTCGGGACTCAGAGTAGGAATTCTGAGAACTTATCCTTATTCGAACTTATATAACCGGACTTATGTTTGTCAGACTCAGTAGAGTGAGGCTTATCCTTATTCGAACTTGCTTAACGGACTTATGTTTTATTGGAGCTTCGTAATTACACTTGTTGGGAGGTACCGCCGATTTTCACGAGGAGATATTCTGAGTTATATCTTAGTATTTTTGGAACTTACCCTTATCACGGAAGTACGTAAGTACTACAAAAACTATCACGATGCTTAGTATCTTATACTTCTTCTCTGATAAATCTTGGTCATGCAATTATATGTATTACGAACTTATACATGTATTTCGGATCTCATACATGTATTACGAACTTATCACTTCATTTCTTTGTGTGGGACTTATATTTTCAGACATGCAGACTTGGTGAATCAGAGTGAGTCATCAGACTTGAATAGTTCTGGGATTTCCGTGGGGTACCTACGGGGAGCAGCGAGGAACGGACTTGTCGGGACGGGACATTCGGTCTGGGTGCGGGGTAGTCTTGCGGGACATTCGGGATCTGGGGACATCGGGATACGAGTGCGTGGTGCTCTTTGGACGTTAAATCTGAGAGTATCAGAAGGTACTGGACCCAATCGAGAGACGGGACTTGTTCGGTCGCCAGGTGCGAAGTAGGTACTACGGGACTTGTTGAATGCAAAGAGTACCGCCCAGGTGCACTGCAGACTATCGGATCGGGACTTATTCGGATCACGCAAGTACGTGGGGTACTGCGGGAACATTGAATCACGGGAGTACCCGCAGAATTTTCTGAACTTATCAGTCGGGGACTTATTCAAATACGCAATTGCAAGTAGGTACTCACGGGATATTCAATCTGAGGTACGTAGGTCTTCTGAGCCATCGGAGAGCCAGACTTAATCGAAGCGAACTTATTCGGATCTGAAATTGCCCTTAGGTACTCGGGACTTATTCGGATCTGAATGAGAACTTATTCGGATCCCGAAGTGCCGTAGGTACTACGAACTTAGTCAAATACGGGTGCCGTGGAGCGCACGGAACATCGAATCGGGGGTAGAAAGTGAAGTACTACGGGACAATCGAGACGGGGTTAATCGAGAGACGGGAGTACCTGGAATTCTGGAGGAGACTAAATCAGGAGGCCAGGCAGAACCCAATTAAATCTGGGAGTACGTAGGCACTCTGGAGGAGACATTTTTCGGATCTGGGTACTAGTTGTGGTGCTACAGGCTTGTCGGAGGCAGTACGTGGAGCACTGCAAAATTCATCGAGCGAACATAGCCAATTAAATACGGGGAGTACGTGAAGCTTTTCTGAACATTTCGAATACAGAGTACCCATAGAGTACTGAGCTTAATGACGAAATTTTGTAGGTACTATAGAAGACTTATTGAAGGCAAGGACTTATCGGATGCGAAGGTATCCATGAGTACTACGGAACTTATTCGATTCACCAGGGAGTACGTAGGCACCTCTGGGACTTATTTTTGGATGGGAGTACGTAGGTACTCTGAGAAATTAATCGGATACAGGAGTACAGCCATTTTCTGAGCAGAGATCTGGGAGAATGCATTCGGATCTTTACTCTTCTTTATTCAGGTCCTATCATATAAGCGTTTTGACTACCTAGGCAGAGTGTCTGCGGGAATAGAATGAGACCGGCTGAAGATATTTGGAAGATACTGTCTGGCGGAGATGCGCGTGGCACTAGTCGGGACGGGAGTGTCATTAGCATATGAGACCAGAGTGTTGAAGCCTTAATCATAACGGAGTGCCATAGCCTTGTCAGTCTGAAGTACTAATCGAGTCAGGGCACTAACAGATCTTAGAAATTACTAATCGAGAATGTAGACACTATCGAGTCTGGGAAGTGCTATTCAGGCCAGTGTGCTGTGTCATTTAATAAGCGAGTCTTGGAGTGGTTTTAAAATTATGAGTTCGGTAACACTATCTTATAATAGGCATTCTTAGCCACATTATGTGTTCATGGTCAAATGTCCATATCTTGGTAGGTATGATGAACATATAATCACACCTTAATCATGTATTCTTATTCTTTTATGAATCCTTTTGCAGGTGGAATCAATCCATCGGATAGATCGAACTCAAGTTGCTGGCATTTTCATGCTTGACTAATTAGTTCTGGAGATTTTCTGAAGGGACAATTTGAAATGTTTTCCAGTGCCTTGTCTCGATGTTAGCTGCCGTGTCTTTGTATTCCTTTAAATCTAAGGTGCTAAGGGGTTCTGTCATTTGGAATCACCCAATTCGAACATAGAACTCAGGATGCGTCAGAAACAACGGTACTCCATGTTTAAAGTGTTCAAGAATCAATTTTTCTTTTATTTACTTTGAGTGAATTTTTTGGGCCATAGGATCATATTGAGATGGGCGTTCCTTCTCTTTAATTTTTGGTTCTCCTTGAAGTCTATTTTATGTAGCCACTTGAATCCTCAAATTGGATAATAAATGAGGAAGTTATAGTGAATCCCAGCCCGGTGAGCAGGAAAACCGAGCAGTGTCTTTGACATGCCTAACATGTCTGGGGTACATGTTCAACTAAAATGACCATAACCCTAGCATGTACGGTACATATTCGGGGTGTCTCAGTACATGTCACCGAAAATTGCCCGAATGTGTCTTTTCTCCCCTTTTTCATACTTTCATCCATGGATCACTCTATACTTCCCTCGCATCAAAAAATCATTCCATATTGCTCTTGTAATATCTTTTCTCAATTCATCTTTCAATACTTATCTTATTTCCAAAAACATATCATGAAATCCTTCCAAAACAATTTCTAATATGGGTCACATCCCATACATGATCCAAACATAGAGTTCTCTTAGGGTTTGTTCTAAACCCTAACTTCATTACATACAATTTAACCATGAATTCAACCTAACAAGGGAATTCCTTACTTATCTTGTTCCTTGTGGGTTTTACCAACCTTAATTTAAAAGTCTAAGAGTTAAGATGCAATTAAATCTAAAACCTAGATTTGGAGACAAGTATTTAATCATATAAAACCTTACAATTCCATGTGATCCATCTAATCCAAGTTCCATACCTAAGTAGTTTCCATACCTTTTGTAACTTGATCTTAATGATATCATATTTTTTCTTCTTTCTCTCTCACGGGTTTCCTCTATAAATGAATTCTGTTTGAATCTTTAAATCTAAGTTTTCTTGTTAGCATTTTGGCCTCAAGAATAATTTTTTGGGTTGGGTTTCATTATTTGTAACAAGCGCGTTTCAGCATTTTGTGTTTGGTTTTAACGTTTCATTTGGCCCCAAATCTTTAATCCATGTCTTTTTATGCCTTTTTGGACAAATTACAATTTTGTCAATAGTCATTCCATAACTTTAGGGTCTCTCGTTTCATGTTTAGCATTTAACTTCATGACTTGGAATCAAGTCATCTTACAAAATACCTAAACATCGGCGACTAGGAGTATTTTGGGAGTGTTACAATAGAGATATCTCAAAGGCGAAAGTGTGGCATGGGTTTATTAAGCGTTTGAGTCGGGTTAGGCCAGATCAAATCGTCCTTAGTGAGATAGACAAATATATCTCGAAGAGAGAAGAATATCTTGTAGGAAAGATCGGCCCAGCCAGCATAAACTCCTTATAAATGCTTCAATAAGTCCTTAAGTAGGTCTGACATCCATCAAAGTGGTGGGAGGCGATAAAACCTAGGTTTCTCGTATCAATATAATTCAATACACACCAATTTTAAGTTTTTTGTAATTCTAGTAATTGATCAAAATTGCTTTAGAATTAGATCCAAATATTAATCGAAGTCATTAAATCAATAGTCAACACGCTCTCTTGAAGGGCGACACTTGATTAACCACTACGCTCGTCGGCTCGAGAAGCTTATACTTGCGCACCACGGGTTGGCTTTTCCTCACCTAATTTTGCGCTCATTTCGGCCGTCACCAATACTTCAGTGATTCAGTGACACATTAACCACCACATTTGCCCCTTCTTGGGGTGGTAATTTAAAGTAATCGTAATCCTCTAGTCTCATACTGCGTTGCCTCGTATTTGAGGTCCCTTATGTGAAAATATACTTGACTTTTGTGGTATAGAAAACCACTCGGCTGTTCAGCACAGTATGAAGCGGTGGCACTGATCTTAAAGCGAAGAACAGCGCACAACTCCATATCATGTGCGTGGGAGTAACTGCGCATTAGTTTTTAATTGCCGAGAACCATAAGCCACTACCCTCCCAAAACTATAACAAAACATATCCCAATCCGTCCTTAGAGGCATCACAATACACGGTGTACCCCTGTCCCCTTTCCAGGACTAGTTTACCCAAGCTGCATGTACTTTCTCAACATTTTGCCTTCATGATGCTTTTTTCTATTCAACACACTTTTTCAAAAGCACCCCCAAACTTAATTGGGTGCATCTTTTTGCATACTCTCCATTTTGGCTTTTTCTTTCTCCACTTTCAAAATTCAAATTCAGTTCATCATATTAGAAGCTTTTTAGTTTTCATTTCTTATCAAGGTTTATGGAATTGTGCAATGTTTTGCCTTCTTAAGCTTTCTACCACCCTTAGAGAGCTTTGGGTTAACTCCCAAGCAGTGGCGACCCAAGATTTTAGTGATGAAACACTAGAACTTAATTGTTCCGGGGAGGCTGAATGTCTGAAATAATTCACTGATCTTTTGTTTCAACTACTCAATATTAATTTGTGAACATGTTTGGTACATCTTCAATCAATTGACCCACTTTTCACATCCTTAATTCTCATCCTTCTTTTCTTTCTAAAAAAATACTCTTCCAACCTTGTCCTCTTGAATCCCTTTTCTGCACTCATTCTACAATTTGGGCAAAGTTAGGGTTATTTACTGAAGGATTAGCATTAAGGAAGGGTTAAGGTTATGTTATATGGCTTTGATGATGAAACTGGAAATTAGGCTCAAATAAGGAACTAAGGTATATGCATATGCATATTATAGGGGTTAGATTTGAAAGGTTCAAACTTCCAATGATGGCCTACATCATTTCCTGTTAGTTGTGTTGCCTAGGATTTCGCCTTGAATAATAATTTAACAAGTTCTAAGACCCTAGGGAGACTAAAACTGTGAAGGATCTCAGAAGATGCCCCTAATTTCAGCACAATTAGTTGTAGAGGTACTTTTGACCATGTTTCGGGTTCCGCAGTGTCGTTTACAAAAATAAATTATGAGTCTTATTTGTTTCATCATTTGTTTTAAATCTTCAGTCTTGAAATCCGACTTATTCATTAATAACATCACAACTTCAAGTTTCGATTAAAGCTCATCTTACCCGATTTCATCTACGATTTCTTGTTTGGTTTCAACCAATGTTGTTGTCTTCATTGTATAATTTGATTGATGTTATTTCAAAAAAAAATCACATGCAACAACAATGCGGATCGATTCAACGAACATTCAAACTCCACAGTACTCGTTATTCCATAGTACTCAAATTTTTCACACAAGATCTGGTTTTATAATTGCAGAAAAGAGACTTGCATTTATTGAGATAATTACAGAAGGTATTAAATTAAAGTAATCATATCTGAGAAGACTCAATTTTCTGCTGTTATTGGAGATTTTTAAGACTTTTCCTTCGTGCTTTGCTCCCTTTATATTTTAATTTCCACGTAGGTTTTTCTTGACATTCTTGACCCTTACACCAAGTCTCATCTTGAGGTAATGTTTAAAAGGTCAAAGTATTTCTCAGTTCTCGGGGTTGATAAATGAGTATGGAAGGTTGCCACATCCTTGAGCACAATGGTATAGGGTACATAATCAATTTTTGGATTTTTGGAAATTGTACTTCTTCTTGCATGACCTTATCTTCTAACCCAATCTAAGATTCGACATTCCACTTTCTGAACTTCTGTGCCTCTTGCCTGTGATTCCAATGTGCGCATTGAATCAATTCCTTAGTTGTGAACCTCGAAGCTATCATATGATCTTGAAAACTGTCCAACCATCCTATATCTCTTGACTCCACTTGTGAGTGCCTGTACTACGGTATCTAGCTTCGGCATTTTTCATAGATTGGTCTTTGCTTCTTGACTCTTCCAATCTCTAACTCTTAGCTCTTCTCTTCACATTGCATCCCTCTCTTCTATCTCCTCTTTCCATTCCAATTCTCTCTGTCTAATTACATCTTCTAGGTATTGGTCTCTCTTTCTTAGTTCTGCATCCAGATATTCATCTCTGGGTTGGAATTGAGCTTTTAGTTGATCATCTCTTTCCTTCATCCTTTGCTCTATTCTAACCAAAATATCCATGATATATGCATTGTTGCTTTGCTGCCTAAAGTTTCTAGCTGGCTCTTGGTGATATTCTCTAGCATCTAGAGATAGATTCTAGATTGGGCTCAAGCTCATCTTATTCTTTTCTCTTTCTTTCACTAAGCTCACCACAATGGCTTTCTCATTCTCCTTTCCATCTCTATCTTCTTCTTCAATTTCTTGCATCTTTTTCTTGCCCTTATCGATTGAAGGTTTAGTTATTCCAGTAAGGGTTAGAGGGGAAGTCCTAGACACCTTTCTTCTTCTTCCCAGGTTCCTTTCACCCTTCCTAGTATGCACAGTCCGGTAATGGTTGCTGGGTGTGGAATCAGGCCTCTGTAATTGATTCGTGCCATAAAGTAGATTATCTTGAATCAACAATATTTATATCTTTAGATTCCCTCTTGCCGTGGCGATCTACTAACATTATGGTAGTCTAAATTCGAGAAATCGAGGATAAGGTTTTCTTCAGCAAAATGAGTCTGATTAGTGAAAATGGTGTTTTCACTTTGGATTTAGGTTTCTTATGAAAAACGGTGAGGTTGATGGCTTGAAACCGTGGCGTAGAAAAGAAAGTGTAAAAGAACTCCTTGAAGTTTCGGGCCACTGGGCTTAGGGTCTTAAGGCAATTGTAATGTCCTAGGGTCCTTTTCCTCGCGTTGGGGAGGATGACCTATAGTCATTTCTCGAACCAGATCTATGTTGAGCCATAAAGACTGAACCCTAAAAGTTTTTCTCCTAGTATACAACATTTATTAACCATTAATGTTTCGAAGCAGTTAAAACTAGCCCTTGGATCTAACCTGCAGGAGCAAATAAATGGCAACTAAGTGAGCATCGGTGGATCTAGCAATAAGTATCGAACCTTGAAATCTTGCCAAATCTTGCGGCCACTCACCCGGTACATCACGAGTTCAAACCTAACATGATATGCAAAAACATAAATGATAATAAATGCGTTAGCGATAGGAGACAATGCTACCTGAAGCTTCAACCAAGTGGCCCTCCTCTTCAAGGATGAGGGGTTTATGTATCCATGAGATTCATCCTCGAGGGTGTTTGGCTGGTAAAAATGCGAAAGGAAGAAGCGAGAGAAAATCACTGCAGCAGAAAGCTGCGGCGCCAAATTTATTGATTGATGGATTGATTGATTTCTGAGCTTATTTGGGAGCTTATATCTTTGCTGAGGAAGTCAGGAAATTACAAAAGTATGAACAACAAAATTACATTGAGGCACTTTTGTGGTAAAAAAACCCTGGCAGTCAAAAGTGGTGTCCTACGACCAAATAAGGCGGGCTCTGAAATTTCGCAACTGCGAAAATCGTAACTCTTGATGCATAGATTCTGAAAATTCGCTCTTCTTGCAAAGAATTTGCACATTACTGCCCTCCTTCTGTATTTAGCTCAATTGCCTTCACGATTTGTACATCTGACCCCCGAGGATTCGGCTCGGGATCTTCGTGTTGAATTGACTCAAGATAATGGTGTGATTGGCTTGCAAAACTACACAAAAATCCATGAAATATGATTAGTAGTATGGCGGGACTTCTTAGTGTATCAATTGGGTTATTTAAGTTGATTAATTACCTGAGGTGTTCAAAACTTACAATGAACAGGGCTCAAAATAGCATTATTTGGGCACTAATCACTCTGGCCCGACACATTGCTGGTCATAGCAATGACCGAGAAAGGCCAGATAGTTATAGCATGTACGAAAGTAGTATTTCAAGAAGTGTATGAATAAGTAATGCCTACCCTCGATGTGAATGATTTAAGACTACGCACAACAACCAACTTGGGAGAAAAAATGCCATCTGGGGACGAGTTTCGAGAAGAGTATCCATCCCCGAGGAATCGACGAAACTTCCACACCAAAATCTAAGTGTTTATGTGATCGATTTTATTAATAACTTTGCTAAGCGCTCTCGACATTGCGCATTCCTAGCACATTGACCAACCTAAATAAATCTGGTTCCACTCTTATTTTTCTTTTGGTAGCAGGATGCAATGCTGAAATCTTCGACCTCACTAAAGAGTAAAGGCATAGCGGGTCCTGGGTGACTCCCGGCAGTGAGCAGGGCATCGAGTCATGGGATCTTTGGTATCTGGAGTTTCACCTCGGATAGAATGATTGGTGCCAACACCTACAACGCTAAGCCTTGCCGTCCACCCATGTAGCGAGGCACTAAGTCGGTGGCTCTGACCCCGATTGGTTTTTAAGGGCACCGAGTTTAAGACTTTGTGTAGTCGCCCTTTCAGGCCAGGTGCTGGGTTTTAAGTAAAGTGTCTGGCTTTCTCTTCTCTTTTCTTTTCTTTTTTCTTTGTCTTTTGCTTTTTCTTTTGGAAGACTTCATTGGCCTTCTTTTCTAGGAACCATAACTACGGGTGGTGATGAAACTAGGAGTGGGATTTGGTAAGGGGAGTTATGCAGTTTCTCTGAATATCCCTGAAAAAAGCGGTGTCTGTGATGTGGCTATCTATAGGTGGAAGAAAAAGATTGAATGCCAGGAGACTTCAACTGACCATTTATTAGTGCCCAAAAAGTGCTATTTTGAGCCCTATTCAAGATATTAGGTTTGAGTGCTTTGGCACTAATCATATGAATAAGCTTGATTGTCATGTACATGTCACTTAGTGTTTGATTTGTTTTGAGAGATTGTTTTGGGTGATTTTGCGGGTCTTGGGAACCCGGCAAGCTTGGCTTCTTATTGATGTTTGAATCGAGATTCCTCGATGATTTCACCGTGACGATGAAATGTCGGTCAGTGAAGTGAAGCGAGGTGATGAGGCAAAGTCAGGAAAGGATGCGGGTGGGATCTGCAGTGGCAAAAGCGGGAAGCCGGGATCAGGCGGGATTTTGCGCTATGATTGCGAAAACTTGGGTGGGATTGCGAAATTTAGTAATCTGGCGAAATTTCACAATCCTGAGTTTTGGCTATGTGGGGAGTACCGCTGACTGTGAAATTTTCAGCAGCTAATGAAATTCATGACTACCAGCGAAATTTTTCCAATTTAAACTATCTCACGAAATTTCGCTAGGCTAGCGGCGAAAATTTTAAGCTATCTTGGCGAAATTTCTTTATAATGGTGCCACATTTTTAGTATTTTGGTTCGCGGCGTTTTGATTAATTACCATTTGTCCCTTATGTAATTTCATATTTTAGGTAATTTTGTCATTTCACACTTCAGGAGTGGCTATATAAGCCCCCTCAACGTAACCCTAAGCAACTTTTCATTTATAAAGTTTTCCATGACTTTCATTTAGGTCTCACTTTGCTCTTTTCTCTCTCTTCTTTCTCTCTCATTTCTCGTTTTGAGCACCACTTGAGGATAACAAGGGATGCTTGGCTAAACTCTGGCACAGGAGGAGGGTTCATGGCTTGGTTTGGGGTTGTTGCGAGGTTGTCCCTCACGCTTTGAATGTTCTGAATACGGCATTTATGGTTCCCGACTTTCCAACTTGGGTTCAATGCCGTGTATCTTTCTTTTGGTCGATACTTGTCATACTTTAGGGTTAGGTGCATTTTAATAGTAGATGCGCGATATCCTTTCAGATGTCATTACGAGCCATTCAAAAGAGTTAAATACACAAGGTTTCTAAGCAGATAGGACTTGGAATGTAGTATTTGGTTTGACTCAAACTTAGGAGTGGCTCCTGAGGTTGAGTTTTCTGGCTAAACAAAGATCTGGGTTTGGCTCTGTATGTCATTTGCCACGTGCGAGACTTCTTGAGACCCACGTGTTATCAAGATAGTGACCCGAAGCCTTCAAAGTTACTGCATTCACACTTCACATTACCGCCATTGCATTAGTCGGTGAACAAGCAGCCTCCTTTGTTTTAACGAATCCACAAATCGAGCAAAAGCCTCTTCATTTTTCCTTTCCAGAGTCGTGGGATGAAAACCCATCCACAGTGTTCGACCCTATGAAGCCAGCTATCTTTGCGGTAGCTTGACTCTTTGCGAGTAGGAGGGAATAAGGATAAATTTTGTTGATTACGGATCACCCTACGTAGCCTGCCGAATCAAATGGCGGAATTCTTAGGGGATGGTGCCAAACTACATGTAGTGACAGTTGATGTGCATAATCCCACGTTACAAGTGTAGGTGACCTGTCAGTCCTTTTTGAATTAAGGGTGCAGGAACTACAAGTTTTCTTCACTTATGGGTCACACACGATTTTTCTGATCGATTTTGTTCTAGCTAGCACTTGACCTTTCTTTCTATCAAGCTTTGTTGTGTTCTTTGTTTGTTTCATTTACCTTCTTAACGGTGTTTATCAAACCTTGGGATATGAGAGAATATCAGGTAGATTGCAAAAAGTGAGTACTAGTTGGTCAAGGTGTAAATCGGTGTACAGTAAACCAATGGATCCACGTACTGAGGAGCAGCCCAGTCAACTCGCACCCATCAGATCAACTGACATCTGGTGGTAGAGGGATCACGTACACCCTCTGAGAGTGGGTGCTTCTTCTGTATCCTCCTGTTGAGGATGTAGCAGTGAGAGACCTTACCTGTTTTCTTTACATTTCATGGTATGGAGATAAGAAAATCATATTCACACATACGGAGGTTTGAGGTATGCACGACTTTCGAGGAGGGTATAACAGATAATGGAATTGTTAAAGTTGAAGGCATTTTCATTGACCCTCGAAGTAAGCCGGGACTTGGCTCGGTCTTTGTGAGAAACGATTAGAAGTGAGCATCTTCGCCCGAGATTTTGAAGAAATTCTTCGGTGCAACAAAAAGAAAAGAAAGAGAAAAGACCAGCAGTTTGAAAGACGGATCTACTACTGGCTATAATGATGAAAAGTTTTGTCGGTGTTGGGAGAGGTTCATGGAGGCCATGAGTGTATCCATGGTGTTGACACACAGATGTTAGTGAATCATTTCTATAATGGTATGTCCGCATGATAATTATAAACCATATGTGGAGGTGATTTTTTGAGTAAAAATCCGGATGAGCTATGGATTTCTTTGCAGTTATGTGGCTGAAACTTCCAAGGGTTTTGGGATGGTAGGCAGAGGTGGCGAAAATGGGGCCTCATTACAAAGAGAAGGAATTTTTACACTTTCGGAGGACATGGAAGCTGGCAAAATTTGGCTAATAGAAGGTGAGTTAGAGGCTCATATGAGAGTCATGAGGGCGTGTTGAAAACAACGCAATTGACCCATTCATGTTGTCAACCACTTGTCAATCCGGAGAACATCATCCAAGTACCCCATCGGTGAAGGATTTGATGTGGGAGCATACTAATGTCGTGGAGTCAATACAAGCCACAACCCTAGCCACATTACAGTAATACATACAAATTCTAATTGGAAAAGTGTCCAGTCTCACGACCTAATCCTATGCTTTGGTGCCAAACAACAGGGTTGGTTCCTCATCTCAACCACACTTAGTCATCATCCTCTTCGCTTGTTGAACAAGCTATCTTGAATTTTGCAAAGATTGTTTAGGAAATTTTGTGGAAGAACAAAAGGGATCAATGCACAATTAGCACAAAAGTCAATCTTTGTAGAAATTACCTTTGAACAAAAGAATAGATGGGCTTGAGCAATCTTAATCGAGAAAATTGACAACTTGCGGGTATTCAATCACAAGATGAGCAAATTCTTTGGAATCTGGGAGGAGAAGGTTCGCTTCAATATTACCAAATCAAAGGGCCATGAGGTAGGTGATTAGTGCCCAAAGTGCTATTTTGACCCTATTCAAGATAGGTTTTGGGTGCTTTGCGTAATCATATGAATTAAGCAAATTGTCAATGTGCATGCCCACTTAGTGTTTTTTGATTTGTTTCGAGATTGTTTTGGACGGAGTTTGCAGGTCTTGGAACTTGACCAGAAGCTTGAGCTTCTTATTGGTCTTCGAATCACGAGAATCCTCGATGATTTCAGAAGTGAGAAAGCGATCAAATGTCGAATGTCGTTACAAAAGTGAAAATGATGATGAATAAAGAAGTGCGCGGGGAAAGGATGCGAGTGGGATGTAGAAGCGGGATCAAAAGTGGGATTTTCTACATGATTAGGAAAGATTTATTTGAGTTGCCGGTTGTGATCATAGCGAAAATTGCGTCTACGAAATTTTAGCTATGTGGAAAATTTCCCCCAAGGTAGCAAAATTCAGCTGTTCTAAGCGAAATTTTTCAATTTCGCTATCTCACAAGAATTTCGCTAGGCTAGAATTTGGCTAACTAACAAAATTTTTCGCTGTCTTCAAGGAATTTCGCTATAAGCTAGTGCGGCCACTGTGTTTTTAGTATTTTTGGTTCTAGCGACCCGTTTGAATTATTCTGCATTTATCCATATGTTTTCATATTTTTTAGATAATTTTATGTTCCTTTAGTTAATATGTCAGCCTCGGCATAGCCCCTAAGACTTTCATTTTATATCTGTTTCATGACTTTTCATTTTAGGGTTTACTTTTTGCTCTCTTCCCTCTCCTCTTTCTCTCATTTCTCGATTTGCAGACACGCCAGGGATGTGTTTCAAGGGATGCTTGGCTGGCCTCTCTTATGAAGAGGAGGGTTGCTAACGGTTTTGGGGTACATTGTAGCTTGTCCTCATGCTTTGAATATTCTGATCATTTATAGTTCAGTTTAAAACTAGGGTTCAATACTCTTAATGTATCTCTTTTAATTCCAATCACTTGCAATGCTTTAGGGTTCAGTGCATTCTTAATGGTAGATGCATTGACATGCTTTAGATATGTCATTTACGAGCCATGGGAATGAGGTTAAATGCTAGGGTTTCAAGTAAAGTTGGGACTTTGAATGCTTAGTACTTAGGTTGGCTCAAATAGGAGTAGTTTCTAGGGTTGGGTTTATAGCTAAACAAGGACTCGATTTTAGCTTTGACTATATGTCATTTACTTTAATGCGAGGAAAATAACTTAGGGGCCTTAATACCCCCATGTTGTCAAGCTAGTGACCCAAGCCTTCAAGGTTACAATTTCACACTTTCATTTAAGCAATTACATTTTATTAAGTTTTATTTTTCAAAAGTGTCGCGACCCGAATCCCTGGCCCGACCCAAATGGCGGATCTGAACCGGAGCCCGGTTTACTCCGACGTTTTTATTTATCTTATTAAAACGTTTAATTAATTTGTTTAGTTCTTGGACGGTTTTGATTTAGGCAAGCCACAATCATTTACAAATTTCAAGTAATTGTTGAAGCCCATAGCTTATTTACAAAATACATTTACAAAGGCATTCATGCCTTTTCAAAATGATATTCAAAATCAAGGTTCGGGGTTTAACCCTTTTGTTTAAAAAATAAATAAATACCAATTGTTCACAAGAGATGATATGCAAATGACGGAGTATACACTTATACGTCGTACTCTCTCTATGACTCTGTAGCGTACGATCTTATCTCCCTTCTGTCTACTCAGAGCACAACGCATAGATAAGGCTATCGCTAAGCATTCATGCTTAGTGGTTCACCTCTGATTCTATTCCAATATTCAATGTAACTTCGTATGAATTTAACATTAAACCACATGCCTATTAATTCAACAAATCCTCATGCTATTTATTTTTCACATGCTTTCAATTTCTAAATAATTTACCAAATCACATCATGCAATTTCAATGCAACAATTCATTTCACAATTTAATTTATGAGATTTAAGCATATACATAAAAAAAAATCTCATTTACACTCCTCAATGTTGGTTATTTCACTTGACTATTCAATTCACACTTCTGATGAATCCCGCCCTTATTATTATTCGGTAATGTGCTTACACATTTAACAATTTGGATTACCCACGTCGCGTGGATGTCGTTTGGTGCACCGACATGGTATCGCAATGCCATATGCCATCGCCCAGCGGATGCGATTGGTGCATCCGCCAAATTAGGACATTTCTTCAATGCCATGCATCGCCATCGCCCAGCGGATGCCCGATTGGTACATCCGCCAAGTGGGACGTACCGGACAATTCGGGAACGCCATTGACGGATCTGGAATTGGTGCATCGTCGGCCCGATTTCACGTCGGTACTCTCCGATGCAATTCAAGATATCAAGAATTGTCCGATTCATTTTATTCGATTTATCAATCACATTCATTGGGGACTTTCAAATATCATAGTTCAGATTCCATATTCACTTTCGTATTCTCGTTTCAAGGATATACTCAATCTATATATGATATTTCATATACATTCACATACTCATTTCATATACTCATTCATTTTCATTTCTTATCTTATTAAACTACCCAAATACTTGACATTAGAATAAGTCGAGAGGAACAAACATGCAAAAACTTGAAACAAGAATAGGATTCAGTAGAACAAACCAAAAATATTTACTTTTATTCAATCCTTGGAATCTCAATCTCGTTTGGCTTTTCCTCCTAAATCCCGGTCCTATTCCCGAAACCATTAAGAACAATATTATTCGTAGTACTAAAAGTAGTTTGGTTAGGATTGATTTTCGGAGTAATTGAGTTCAATTTAAACAAGCTATATAGATGGATTCTTGACTCAATGGGCTTTCCATAGGTGCGAGAACACTCGAATCGAGGTTAGGACGTAGGAGTTAGGACCTTAGAGTTGGGTCTTTGCAGTCAAATCCTGGTGACAGACCAGACCTGGAACTGGATGAGCTCGTCTATCACCTCAGTCAAACATCTTCTATACTCCTCAGGAATATTAATATATTCTTGACTCAATGGGCTTTTCATAGAGTCCAAGAACACCCAAATCGGAGTTCAAGCGAGAAGGAGATGCCATTGACGCCCGAGGATTGGAGATGGCATGTAGTCAACTTTAACAGGCTGACCTGAGCGACGAGGTACACTTGCTTTAGTGACGAGCTCAGTCAAACTCGGTCTGACATATAACATCCTCCTCAGGCATATGAATGTATTCTTACGACTCCATGGGCTTTCCATAGAGTCGAGAACACCCCAATCGGAGTTCAAGCAGAGAAAATATGACCTTCAGTTGGAGGTCTGTGCGTGAGTCAGCTTGTGGTGACCTGGTACGACAAGGCTGCACTGAAGTGACAGGCTCAGTCAAACACCTCGGTCTGACATATAACATCCTCCTCCAGGCATATGAATGTATTCTCAGGCTCCATGGGCTTTCCATAGAGTCCGAGAACACTGAATCGGAGTTCAAGCGAAGGAGATATGACCTTCGAGTTGGAGGTCATGCGTAGTCGCTTTGAGCTGACCCGGATTATTGACCCTTTGTTTGGCGATCAACTGTTTGTGACCTTTGTTGGGCTGACAACTGACAGCGACCTGTTTAATAATGTTTGTTTGGCGATCCAGCGTTTGGCGACCACTTTGTTGGGCGGCCACGACCTACTGTTTGGCGACCCACTTTGTTTGGCGATCAATGTTTGGCGACCACTTTGTTGGGACCTTTGTTTGGCATTTTCTGACTGGCGACCCTTTGTTTAGCGACCAGCATTGAACAACATTTAGCGACTCGGTTTGACGACCACTCCACCCATTTATTTATTGATAAAAAGACCATAACGGTCTACACTTAAGTGCAATTAAAAATTCAAAGCCTAACATCAGTTATTGAAGTGGCTACAATTCCGCGAGAAGGACTTACGCGTTCTCTTTATTTCTGACCCAGCCGTTCTAAAGTGGCTAGATTGGCTTGGCTGGACAAGCGACCCGACAGTTTAGTTAGGTGACCTCGGGTAAAGGACTATAACTTAGTCTCAGAGGGTCAATCGAGAAATTCAAAAAACCTAACATCAAGTTAATTGATGTGGCTACAATTTACTAAGAAGGGCCTACAAAATTCCCTTCACTTAATACCCCCAATCGGCTCTAAGGTTCGGCTAATTTGGCACTACCTGATGTGTGACTTCCATAGTTTAAATGCAACCAAACATTCCCTAAGGCCAGATAACTGCAACAATCCTTAGGGTAGAAGAGAGACCAAGTGGGAGAAGACCTACCTCATGGAGTTTGTCGAAGTCCGGTTCGATCTCTACTTGTAGCTCTTGTCACCAGGAAAGATACTCTTCGTGCCGGCGAGGACCTATGAATCCGATCGTCGGAAAAATATAGAGAGAAGGGTGGAGCCTCTCTCTCTAACTCTCCTTTTCTTTCTTTTCCCTTTTTTTTTTGGATCCTCTTAATCGTATTTTAAAAGGAGGAAGCTTCCCCTCCCTCTTTCCCACCACATGCCATGTCTCTTCCATAATTTTTCTTGTATTTTTATTATAATATCTTTCTTTTATTACCTTGGGTCCTCACTTTCATTTTATTCTCTATTCAATTTATCAAAATCCTACTTTGGCATATGAACTTATTAAGTGTGACCCCTTAGGTCCCATTTTACAATTTCCATATTTTCTCTTTTCACTTGGGTTTATCTCGGATTCAATAGTGTTTTAATCAATAGTATTCATGCAAACTCCAAAATATAAAATATAATAACACCCAGTTGGCCCAATTATACCCAGGAATATATAATAATTTTTATTATAAAAGTTCTAGAGTATTTTGAGGTAAATTACAATAACCTCCCCTTTTTTTTTAACAAAAATCAAAATCCAAACTAAAGCTCACCAATTTTCAGAAACCTTAATGCAAATCATTAGAAGTAGGATGAAAACTCGTCCCCATGTTGGAAGCCTAGACCGCTATACGTAAGCTTGACCCGCGATGGGAACTTAGGAATATAAATTTTATTGATTCATCACCCTCATTAAACACGAATCAATTGGCGCCGTTGCGGATGGTGCGAACTACATATGTTAGGTGATGTGTACTTGTAATCCACATTACAAGTGTTGGTGATACCCCAGTCCTTTTGAATTAAGTGTGCGAGGCGCAAGTTTTTCCGCCGCCCAGCGATTCTTTGCGGTTTTATTTATTTTTTACGATCGGTTTTATTTCTAGCTAACAACGACCTTTCTTTATCAAGCTTTGTTTGTGTTCTTTGTTTTGTTTCATTTTGTATAGCAGGTGTTTATACGTATTTGGGATAGGGATGCTCAGGTAGATTGCAAAAGAGTAGAGTGCACCAGTTGAACAAAGGCTGTGAATCGATAATGCCACGATGACCAAAATGGATCCTCTACCTGAGAACAGCAAAGTCGACAAAGCACCCTAGCAGATCCGACAACATACAATTGATGAGGATCCATTACACCCTCACCGTGAAGTGCTCCTTGCGTCAGCACCTCTGGAGGATGTGGCAGTGAGACCTTACCTAGTGCCCCTGCTTCCCACATTTCATGGTATGGAGAAGCGAAATCCATATTCAAACATGTCGAAGGTTTTGAGGAGGTATGCACGACTTTCGAGGTATAAGCAGACATAGGTTACTTCCAGTGAAGGCATTCCGGGTTGACCCTCGAGACGAGCCAAGGCCTTGGCTCAATTCAAAGGTCGAGCGATTAGAAGTGGGCCGATCTTAAGCTGAATTTTGAAGAAATTCTTGATTGCAGCAAAGACCAACGGTTTGAAAGACGAGATCTACACTTACTCGGCCTATAGTGATGAGAAATTCTATCGAGTGTTGGGAGAGGTTAAGTAGAGACCATCAAATGCATGTCCACACCATGGTCTTGATACATGGATGTTGTTGAATCATTTCTACAATGGTATGTCTCGACCATGAAGCAACTATTGGAAACCATGTAGGTGACTTTTGAGCAGAACCAGGATGAGGCCATGGACTTTTTGAGTATGTGGTGAAGACCTCAGGCATGGGATAGGCAAGATGAGAGCCCAGAAAGATCAAGAACTTCGAACCACCAGAGGGGGGGCATTTATGCACTTTCCGAAGACACAGAGATGAAAGCAAAACTGACCACTTTGACTCGAAGGTTGGAAGAGCTGGAAATGAGAAGCCAGCACGAAATGCAAGCAGTAACCGAGTTACCTGCATCTCATCCATCTTGTTTTGACTGTCAGACAAATAGTCATCCCAGGGAGAACTGTCAAGAGCATGTCCATGTCCTGAATCAGAATAAGCCACCCAGAAATGCTCCATATGGCAACACCTATAGCCCCTAATTGGAGAAATCATCCAGAGCACATCATGGGAAGCCAAAACCCCGCATATATTCCTACGAGGAGCACGGCGGTTTGGCTCCACTTATTCTTAATGGCCGCCTCCACCTTCTTCTCCCTATTGAGCGAGGCAATCCCGAATTTAAGTAAATGGTAGAGCACGTTTGCTTAGAAACGAGAAGGCGTTAGATATGAGACTAATCGAAGAATTGAAGCAATGAAAGCTCACTCCAGGAAGCGGGCGGTGTGCACTATATGAGATTTTGAGGTTGTCTGACCAAACCCGGCAAAGTTACGAAAGAAGGAGAAATTTCTTCTAGTCACGACAACATCAGAGGAATGCAAATAAACTCAACCAATGATCCAAATGTAAAATTGATGAAGTCAGGCGAGTAGTGACATTAAGAAGTGGTAAGGGCTGAGACCGGTCCCGGCTCACGGTCAAGTCCAGCCCCCGTGGCTAACCCACCCGCAAGAAGAAACGATCGACAAATAGGGAAGGAGTAAAGACCCGTTAGCTGCCCCCTCCATTCCACGGAGCTCCGAAAAGAAAAATTATGTTAACCAAACAGAAATGCTAGAGGTTTTACGGCAGAGTGAAGTTAACATTCCTCTCCTTGACATGATCAAGCAAGTCCCCACCTATACAAATTTTTTGAAAGGACATACTACGAGTAAAGGGAGTCTCAATGTAAATAAAAAAGGCCTTTTTAAGCCAGGCAAAGTGAGTACTATCGGTAAGTGCAAGACTCCGGTGAAATATAAGGGCAAGGATGTCCTACAATCTCGGTTAATATTGGAGAGGCATTAGTGTAGAAAGCACTATTATTAGACTTGGGAGCTAGTGTGAACCTTTTGCCGTATTCATGTCTGAGCTCATAGCTTGGTTTTGGGTGGGCCCAGATCGTGCCACGGTAGGGTGAGCGGAATCAACAATATTTGTTTCCTATATTCCTCCTACTACCGTAGTCAAGCTACTGCAGTATAACGGTCTAGGGTCAAACACGAGGATGGGTTTTCATCCCACGAATGATTTGCATCAGTGTTTGGAAAATGGCGAGGCTTTTGTTTGGATTTGTGGATTTGGTTAAAAATATGGGAGGTTGTTTGTTCCTTTGGTTAGCCTTAAGCTTAAGTAAGTGTGAAATGGTAACCTTGAAGGATTGGGTCACTAGCTTGACAACATGGGGGTATTACGGTGTCTCGGTTATTTCCTCGCATTAGGGCAGATTGGCGTATAGTAAAAGCCAAAATAGGATCTTTGTTTTGGCCTTCCATAGAACCTAACCACTGAAACCCTCCTATTTGAGTCAACCTAAGTACTAAGTTTTAAAGTCCATTCGGGTTTGAAACCCTAGCATTTAACCTCATTCCCATGGCTCGTAAATGACATCTAAAGAATATCGATTGCATCTCTTGTGGACCCCTTCCTAATGACGAATGCCGTGACTCCACGAGTAACCTCGATGGCTCGTTCGGCGGCAGATTACCATGAAATTAAGTCATTAAAGCGCTAAGCGCCTTTGGCGTGGGTTAAAGAATTTCGCTTTTCTATCAAAATCACCCCTTTAGATTTGCAATCCGGCATACTTGGCGCACGGTGGTGACCGAAATCGAAATCACGTAAAAAATATATAAACTTCCAATATTTTTCCAAAATCCAACTAAATTTCATTACAACCTGTTTCTCTCAAAACCATGCATGCATGTTTTTCTAAGCCCAGTATCCTGATACTTCAAGGAGACTTCTTTTACATTTTATTTTATTTAAATTTCAGTTTGCCAACCATTACACCCCCCAGTTTTTATCAAAACCCCAAAAATCCAAATTTAATTCACCATTTTTTGCTTCACTCAAATCATTTGTATCTGAAAACCCATCCGTGTTCGACCACTGAACCCTTTATACTGCCGGTAGCTTGACTAATGGTAGGAGAAATTTAGGATACAAATTTTGTTGATTAGGATCCCCCTGCGTAGTACGAATCAAATGGCGTCGTTCTTGGGGATGGTGCCTAAAGAATGCATTTGACGGTACATGGAACACTTGTGATCCTCATCACAAGTTTTGGTGAATTTTCTTTTATCCTTTTACTATCAGTTATTTTTTTTATTTATTTGATTCTTGTGAAAAAAAAAAGAGGTTTTGCGAGGATTTTTTTTTTTTGTTTGGTGTTGTCACCGGGGTGCCTTATTTGCGGGAGAACATTTTTCGTCAGGTCAAAATTACGAAGGCAAGCCGGTTCGATGCGGGTTACACACGTGGGGAAAATTGTTGTGATCGAATGGAACACACAGAGGAGGAACAATCTGGTCGATACACCATGGAGGGTAACCTAGAGCATACATGTCTATGAGGATTACGAGAATGAGTCATAGCGAAGTCGTGACAGTGGAGAGGAATCAAATGAATATAGGTCCATGAGGGACTATAGAGACCAATGGATGAGTTCACCATGGTACTACTTACAACCATAGTTGGGAATCACTACCGAATTCCTCATGGGAACCCGAGGCCTCCATGATATGCACCTCCCACGGGCCTCCTTGGCCCAGTACTTTGCACTTCTATTGGCGGCAAACACCAACCCCATCCCACATTGAACAAGCCATCACGAACTTGAGCAAACTAGTGGATAATTTCATAGAGGAGCAAGGGTAGTAGCTGTGAGGCCGTCAAAGAAATTAACACGGGTAGAGCTCCTTGAACAAGAAATTGGATGGGTTCAGTGAAATTGATCAAAAAATTGGACATCCTACGGGAATCCATCTCAAAGCTCTGTCCCGGCTTGTTCATCAAGAGGAAGAAAATCCGGAAGGAGGTGTAGCGACACCATGGTGGAGCGGTGTCAACGAAGGGTTATTTGAATCCTCATATACTTGGCGCCCTTGCTTACTCCGTCGGGGTGGTGAGTAACATTTAGGGCATTCTTCCTCTTCTTCCCGCGTTCCTTTCACACGACCCTAAAGCATAACCTTGTGATGATGCATTTGGATGAGGGGATCAGACCTGCTATTTCCTTCGTGATACCTCATTATAGAATTTTCTGTCGCTATTCCGATCAATCTTGTACCTTAGGTACATAGCATATAGAAGGATTGCTTCTTGTTCTCTTCTTTGTGCGGGGCGTGCTTTAGTAGGGACCATAACGGATGCTAGGAAGTAAAACCATGCTGGCCTCTTGTCAAATCTCCCTGCTTTTCGAGTCTTTTGCTCTCCTTACCTTTTCTTCCATTGCCCTTCACTCGTCTTTTAATTTTCTACTTAATCTTCTCACAGTTAGGGTTGTTCATCGAGCTTCTTGAATTTTTGATCCATTCTTCGTACTTCACATTCAGCATCTTATTAATGGTCTTCGCTCCATAAGAGCACCCAAACTCCTCGACATAAACAAGTTCTCCTTGTCTGACAGTTGGGTAAAATTCTCGGACGGCTTCTTTGCATATCGGACTTTTGATGTTTGCAGAATTCTCCCCACCCTCTTTGCTCTATTAATTCCTTGAAATGAGAGATGAGTTGGCTGAAGCCTCTTTCTCCTACAAACACCTTTCCAACATGAGTACTTTCGGATGGAGAAAGCTTCTTAAAGACGAACTAAGTCTTACTCTCCTTCTTCTTTTGCTTTTCTTTTCCTTTTTTTCCCTCTGTTGGCACATGGCGGTTGAACTTCTGGTTGTTCAACGAGCACATTCTCCCTTCCCGGGGTTCGGAATGAACTTCCTTTAGTACGATCCATGCTCCTCCATGTTTCATTTCAGTTGGGATGAGGTTGAAGGTTTGGCCATTAGAAATCGGAAGGTTTTAGGAAAAGTTCGGATTTAGGGTTTACGAGTGAGACCCAGAGAATATGCGAAAATGAAAGGTTGTATTTGCTTCAAGGAAGGGGATGATAATGGAGGGAGTTTCTCAACATTTGCAATTCAATCATTATTATGGGCTCTTTATTACTTTATTTATTTGCGCTTGTCGCGACTTAAATTTTAGGCTGTGATTGTGTGTTGTCATTAAATTTAGGGCAAAATTAAAAACTGCCCAGCTGGCATACTTGTCTCTTATGTCGCGACATAAAATTGTTTGTCGCGACATAAGTAAACTGTGGGAGGACAAGTTATCATCAGGCTGTGACATCAGTTATTTGATGACATAGTTGAGTTGTCGTGACCCTCACCACTCTTTTGAAGGAATGGTTCTTGTCGCGACCTCAATTTATGTCGCGACCTCAATTTGTGTCGCGACATAACTTTTGGTCGCTACGGCTGCTGTTCTTCCTTGATCACCCGGCTAAGTTGCGACCTCAATACGTACGCGACATAAAATGCAGTCTCGCGACTTAGTGCGCACCTACCTAAATTTGATGATCGGACAACTTTCACTCCTTATTAATTTGCACGTTCCTAAGCATCCGTTTAATCATTCGCTCGGCCCAATTGAGAATTTTATTCTATTCAATTTTCCACCGAGAATTTATGGGAGAAAAGTACTCCCCTTTTTCGAGTTGCTCTGTCCTGTGAAGTGCTGGAGTGGTCCTGGAGTTTGTTCCTTCTCGCCTTAGCCATTTGATTCTTCATTTGCATATTGTAACAATTCAAAAATGATTAAAGTGTCTAATACTAACTTTGTAATTTCTAACAAATCATGACTAGAACTAAAAAATTCAAAGCGCGTAATAAAAAATTCGAGATATATAAAGAAACTAAAAAAAAAAAAAATTCTAAATGGGTTGCCTCCCATGAAATTTGCTCCATTTTGAGTCCTTAATTTGGACCTTAATTTGTTTAAGTTTTCTCTCATGATTCACGGTACGGGTTCTTCGCTTTTCTTTACTCCCTTACGAGATAGTGTTTGAGTCTTTGCATTAACTTTGAATTCTTCCCGGCTTGTCGGTCTGGTATTTTGAGGGAATGTTCCCTTGTTACGATTTGGCATATTCGGGGCGGTGCCCTACTTGTGTTTCTAGATTTTTCAGTGAAGCACTAGTATTCTTTTGAAACATCTGGGTCTCAGACTTGAAAGTTTCCAAGTCAGATAGTTTCTACTCATGGAATTATAATAGCCTCTTGTTATCCCCCATGAAATGCAGCATCTGTTCCTCAAATGGTTGGGTTCTCCTCGACCACACGAGTATTCATTTCTGCCCTCACCTCCTTGCTGCTGCTATTGGAACCTTGGTGGCTGCTGATATCCTTGTTGAGGATGTTGTCCCTGCCTTGGGCCATGTAACGCCCCTCCACCATATGAGAAATTTTCATGGTTCCTCAATGCTGGATTGTAGTGTATGGGCAGGTTAGGATTTGGCTTGAAATGATAACTTCTCTGCTCGTTCACGTACTTAGCCTCCTCAGCACCATAAGAATCTTCTTCTGTTGGCACATCAGCACTTCCTCTCATCAATTCTCTTTCTACTGCTCCTATTTCATGAGCAGTGTGCATCTTCCTCTCTTGTTTGTCCATCCACATGCATTATAGCATCAACTTAGCCTCCATGGCTATCATCTTGTTGACTCTATGACCCCTTTTCCTGCTTTACTACCTCTTGAAAACTTCAGATGGAGCTTTCATATTGCATTTGCCGGGTCCTCTATCGGATCTCTTGCCTCTTGACACTTTTTCGCTTGAATGCTCCACGGCGTAGGCATCGATAATACCCTTGGATGTATCATTCAGAGCGTGATACACTATATCCATCTGGGTCTTCAAGTCTATTCCATGCATTGGGCACCTCTTCAGCAATCTTTTGAATCTTTCCCAAGAGACATACAGGCTCTCATCTTCCCCTTGTTGGAATACAATTATCTCTGCCGTCTCTTTGGAAGTGAGAGATGGGGAAAGAAATACGCTAAAGTAACTTCTACCAACTCTTCCAAGTATCAACGAACCATTTGGTAATGATTCTATACCATGTGGCTATGTCCCTTAAAGAAAATGGGAAGAGATATTGGTTTTATCACCTACGGTCTCCTGCAGTTCGGCTTCCTTTGTATTAGCCATCTGAGGAAATCTTCACATTATGCTCATTTGGGTCTTCGGTGGGATGACCAGTAAACTGATGTTACTGAGCCATTGTAATTAAGGCTGGCTTTAGTTCAAAATTGTTTGCATCCACTGTAGGTTATCAGTTACGAATGTCTCTTCTTGAATAATAGGCCTCCAGAAATCCTCCATTGTGTCGAGTAATGGGTCTTACAGCTGTTGTCTGTTCCTCTGTTTGGTCATGTCTCTCTTGCATACATAGCTGCGTTTTCTGCTCTTTTGTCTTTCTTAAGCTCCACGGCGTTCTCTCAATTCAATGTCTGCTTTGGAAGCAGGTCGATCCATTTCCTATGCATTAAGGTTCTCTGAAATAAGCATACTCATATTAATAGGATTAGTCAAACTGGCTCTAAATATTTTCAACATGGCTTAAAAATTAGTGACTAATGTAGTCATTGTGAAAAGCTATTTTTTTCTTTTCTTAAAATTTCCAAATTAGTATTTCACCAGCACCGTCGAGAATATTGATATAATTAATTCTTTCGATCCCCGACAACGGCGCCAAAAACTTGTTCTTTGTTTACCATAAGACATACACCAATTTATGACATCATTACCCAAGGACTGTTATCTAATCCCCGGCAACGGTGCTAAAAACTGGTTCTTATGCTAATTCTCCCACTATGTAAGTGTGAGTGATGGATCAAAACATAAACACAAATTTATAACGTTATTGCCAAAAGTTTATTATTCTAATCGACAATAATGCCATGAAACTTGTTTGTTATATTTCTTTGCAATTATCTTGATTAAAAAACGGTTTCCTTAGAGTAGCTAAATTTCTTTAGTTTTGATCCATGATTAAGTGTCTGAGTCGAACAAGTAATAAAAGTGGATTTAAGTCCGAATATCGATCCACGAGATCTCAAAGGAATTCTCCAAATCAACTACCGACTACTCGATCTCTATACTATTTGAACTATGATATCACGATTGATAAATTCTTATGCAACTTTTAAAATAATAAAGAATAAAAGATATGAAAACTAGAACAAAATGAAATAATGCTTAAACTAAAATAAAAAAAATTAAAGAAATGTCTTGGTCGATTGGCTTTGCAAAGGGATGCATTGAAAATCTGGCTATTGTGAAACATCAATTCTTGCAGACAACTCTATAACTTGCTTCATGAACCTGGATTTAGAATCAAATCGAGGAAAATGGTAATGCCATGTCGTTCTATAACGACACATTTCATCATCTAATCTTCTTTGATTTCTTTCGACGAGAGGATTAGATAGCTACGCTGTCTGAGTTGCCTTGTTAAGGTATTTTCTTTTTCAGCCACTTCATACCCGAACATGGGCGTAAACCTTAGCTCCCCAAGACATAGGTTAAGCATGGGTTTACACACTATCTTGGATTTCTCATCCTCAAAATTGGAGCAGTTCATTCTTTCCTTGATTAGATCCTTGCTAACCACGGAGTTAGACTTCTTGTTGAATCGAGGCGAACTCTGCTCATTTTATTGATAAGTCATTCAACTCATTCTCGGTTTCAAATTTAGGAGAGAGATTTATCGATTAAAATTCCACAGAGCCCATTAGATCCCCAATATTAGGTTCGCATACCTGGAATTGTTCAAACTCTCGGGAATGCCTTCTCTTGTGTCACTCAAAAGGGCCTCACAGAATTAGAGCATGAAACAATCATATTACGGTATAGGACAACGTCTTTGGATCAGATAAAATACACAAAACCGGTAAACGGTCGGCGAAGTTCGATGGACTCGATAAATTTCTGCGAGGAAAGATAAATTCTAACAACGAGAGTAAATTCAACGGGTGGGTTTCTAAATTACTTCATTACACTAACGGTAGCTCCTAATCAAAGAACTCTTTGTAAATCCGAAAAGCTGGAAGTTGAATTCAAAATTTGTTTGGACTTCAAGCGGACCAGGCGATGGTGAAGAAAATAACATTCATTCAACTTCAACTTCAACTTCAACAACTAACATCGGATCGGAAATTCAAATGAAATAACAATCTACTTTAATCTAATCTAAAATATGACAAAACAAAAGAAAAGAAAAGCAGTTAAAATACCCACACGAGCCTTACGTACGGACTTCTCTTTACGAGCCGCCAAGATTTGCTTTCCTTACATGCGGTTGCTTATTTATAGGAGTTCGATTTGAAGCTAACCCGATGCACTTCTTTGTGGGTTTCAAAATAAGCTGCCCATTTGTTTGTTCATGTGTGACTCCATTTTGTGCGTGCGACCTTGACTTGATGTCGCGACCTCTCTTTCACGTCGCGACTTCACTGTTCTGCTTATGAGCTGTTTTGATGTCGCGACTTCAATCATACGTCGCGACTTGCCTTTAACACCCTTTGGATCTGATGTCGCGACCGCTGAATGACGTCGTGACCTCTATTCTTTGCAGCTGATGTCGCAACCACTTAATGATGTCGCGACCTTCTTTCTTTGTAACTGATGTCGCGACAGCTGAATGATGTCGCGACCTTCTTTCTTTGTAACTAATGTCGCGATAGCTGAATGAGGTCGTGACCTTCTTTCTTTATGGCGATGTCCGACAAGCGGACCAGTGTCGCGACCTTCTTTCTTTATGGCGATGTGGCGACAGAAGCGGAATGATGTCGCGACATCTTACATTCAATGTTGATGCCGGCTATCTCTTCTAGCCTTCGCGTATATGACACACTCTCTTGAAAATCTTTTGTCGCGACTTCTATTCGATGTCACGACCTCATGTCTACTGCTAAGCTTTCAATTATTTCGCGACCTCGAAGTGGTGTCGCGACATCATGTCTGCTTCTTCATTAATTCTTGGTCGATGATTTGGGTTTCATTGTGACCTTGGTGTTATTCTTCATTATTGTCAAGGTCGCGACATCAAGTCCCTTCTTTCAAATTAGTTCAAACTTTCTTTTTTTTTATAGGAAAATTTGTTCTTGTGGCTTTGAAGGCGACTCCTTGTCGCGACCTCATGGTGGTATCCACGACATCATTTATCTCAGCATAGGTGTCGCGACATCTCGGTGATGTCGCGGTATAGACCTCTTCATTGGCGCTTCTTTTAATCACGTAAGTCATTCTTTGTCTCAACGTCTTTCTTGAGTCACAACTTCACTTGTTCATTCTTGATTTCTTCTTAAAAACCAAATTTGATGTCGTGACTTGAAATTGCTGGAAGCTAGCTTCTTGTATAACAAGATTGATTTTGAGCTTCAGTGGCATAGGCGATTTCTTATGATTTTGCTAAAATTTGATTTTACCTTTGTATTTTCTATGGTGGAATTTGAGTCAATTATCAGTTTTCTGCAGACAATTCATTATTATTCTCATTATAAACTCAAAAAAATGGATTAAAAATCTAATGAGTTTTTGGACTCATCAGCATGCTAGGTCGTGGTAGTAGCTAGGTTGGGGGGAGAGTGCAGTTTGACAGCTTATTGTTGAGAGCTGATCAAATAAACACTTAGATTTTGGTGGAAGTTTCTAGTTGATTCACCGAGATGGAGGCTCTTTTGATACTCACTTTTGTATGGCACACATTCTCACAAGTTAGTTATTGGGCAAGGGTTTGATGATTCTTACTTAGGGTTAGGCATTACTCATTCACAATCTTTTTGAAATATATTTTTGTGAACATAATTTTAATTTTTTTTAGTATGCTCTCTCTTTCTTTCTTTTCTTCATTGCTAAGGGACTAGCAATGTGTAGGTTGGGGGGTGTGATTAGTGCCCAAAAAGTGCTATTTTGAACCCTATTTTTAATAGGTTTTGAGCGCTTTTTGTGTACTAATTGTTATAATAAACCCGATTGGCATGTCGGGTCCACTGTTGGCCTCGCGATCATATTTTGTGGCTAATTTTGTAGTTTTTGCAAGCTTTTAATGCCAAGTTTGGCCGGTAATTCCAAGCATGAAGATGCAGTCGAACTTCGGCATTACGGATCAAAAATCGGAAAGAAAGAATACCGAGAAAAAGGAAAAGCAAAATAGCATGGATCGGTTGAAAGCGGGGAGGGGCTTGATGGAGCAGTGAAATTTATTCTGTTGGAATTTCGCTATCATAGCGAAGAATTACTATGCATCATGAAAATTTCAATTCGCTATCTTAGTTTTCGCTATGATATGAAATTTCACTGCTCCTATAGTGAATTTTCGCTGATAGCGAAAATCGCGTATAGCGAGAATTTACCTTCACTGTTTTGTGTTCGGTGACTCCGGTTTGGTTTTTCTCCTTTCTACCCTTGTAATAGCCTTTGTTTTGGTTTGTTTTGTAATTTCCTTGCTCTTTCTCATAAGCTAGAGTCAAGGTTTGTAAACATCAATCAACATCATAATAAATTTTTAGGGAGAAGCTTTCAGCTCTCCCCCGTTTCTGCTCTTCTCTGTTTCCTTTTTCTTATTTTCTTGGCACTTTACGGGAAATAGACACCCTCAAGGATGACAACTTGGAGGATGGTTGGCTAAAACCACTCCCTCTTTAAAGTAGAGAATTTCTTTGGAGTGCGGGATCTAGGCGCTCTTGGAGGTTCCCATGTTCTTCCACGCAGGTATCCACTTCTTGAATCACTTTGTGTTCCTTTCTAACTTTAGGTTTTATCTCCTTGAATCTCCTTGAATGGCTATTATTTGGTAGCTTTTAGGCCGAGTGGATGCTTAATGTTAGATCCGATATTCATTAGTTACCCTCTATGACCCATTGAAAGGGGAGTCAAGGAGACTTATTCTTCACTGTCGGTGACCACTGATGGCCAGTAGATGTCATTTTTCAAAAGGATAAATATTTTGGGTTAGGTTTTATAGCTAAATGAAGATCCGGTTCGGGAGATGACTATATGTCATCCTCTAGCGGAAATGATACTGATGACCCTCAGTTGCCCTAGAATCCTAAGCCAGTATCCTGATACTTCAAGGAGACTTCTTTTACATTTTATTTTATTTAAATTTGGTTTATAGCCATTACACCCCCTGTTTTTATCAAAGCCCCAAAATCCAAATTTAATTCTGCATTTTTACTTCACTCAAATCATTTATGCAGAAGAAAGCCCATCCTGTGTTCGGCCCTAGACCACTATACTGCGTGTGACTCTGATGAAGTAGGAGGAGGTAGGATGCAAATTTTGTTGATTAGGATCACCTCTTGCTGGCGCAGATCGGGATGCCTTGGCGAGAGTGCACGGGCACAGGCTCCCCAATGTCTCCTTTGGGTGAAATTGCTCCTCGATGTAGGAATGTCATTTGGGTGAGGGTCCTCGGTTGAGTGAGTGATAGAGCGGGGCATAAGCTGCCATCGATCGACGGTAAGGATGGCCTCCGCAGTCCCACGTGACGCTCAATCCCACAGGCTCATCGGGGGGCGGAGTATGCTCTAGCACTGGCATAGGGAGTCTCGGGAATAAGAGAGGGCGGACTCTCGCTCCAGGTAGACTCTTGCAATGGACCTTGTCTCGAAATGGAAACAAAGGAGTCATAATAAGCTCCGGCTGGGAATTTGAACCGAAGCCTACGAGATGCGATCTGGGGGCACAGATGGCTCCTCTCCTCGAACTATATCTTTGGAGCAAAAAGATTAGACCGTAGAATGTGATCCTATAAAGAAATGTGGACCTACCTCTGAACATAATCGTCTGAAGGTAGTGTCCTAGAGAGAAGACCGGACCATTTCCCCAGTCGAGGATGGGGCCCTTTGCCTAATGCTTGACCGAGTTAAGCGAGGACCTCTGGGTGGGTCAGAATGTAGGCTGCGATGTACGAGGCTACGAGTATCCACAGGCGGCCGTCGATGGAGAAATGAAGAGCAGTCGAGTTAGACTGGTGCCTGGATGTCATCGTGTGGTAGAACTCGATGACCACCCAGGAGTAGAAAAAGCGGCAGGTGTCATGAACGACTCGGGGAGTACCTGCACTAGGAGCATTGTCTTAGAGCTCCGGATTACGTAGAAAGAACGGGAGATCATAATGAACCTCTGCATGCAGATCCCTCTCACTGTAATCAACATTCCTCGGAATAGGGTTATAGTGGAAGAGTGGCCATTGGAAGATGGAGGCTGGGGACGAGTCCCGGAAGGAGGGGCTCAGCGGGGCCTGAATCAGGTGTGACTCTGTGGGGCTGGACGGATTTCTTGGGCGGGATTGAGGCTCTGCCGGGATGGACCTCAGGTGGCGCCTGGACCAGAGGCCGGGAGGGGATGGGTCAGGCCCAGCCCAGTGTAGTACCTCGCCCAGGGGTACAGGCGGTAGAGCCCAGGTGGGTGGGAGGCGGGAGCGGCGGAGGGGCCCATAGCGGGGTGACGGCCGGGGGTAGTCACCGGCGGCGGCAGCGGGTCTGGCTGCCTAGATGGCTGTGAAGTGCGGACGACGCTCTTTTGGAGGCACGCGGCGGGGCTTGGTGGGTTAGACGTAGACAGGGGAATGGGAGGCAGCGCGCGAGGCCGAAAGAGTCTGCGGCCTCAGAGTGGGTCTTCACCATGCTAGAGCCAGAGAAGGAGAAGAAATGGAGAGAGGGGAGGGAGGGGGGTTCAGAAACTGGAAATAGGGATGTGGAATGAAAAAGAAAGAAAGAAAAGGGGTTTTATATAGGGAGGGGGGGCAAATGAAAGGTCTTGGCCAATTAATGGCCTTAAGTGCCTATTTAATGGTTGGATCGGAAAAGAAAAGGAAAATTAATGGCGGGTGCAGGAAACTAAGGGTTTACAGCAGACAGAAGATGAAAGGGGCAGGGAGATGAACAGTGCGACCTGCGAATTTTCGCAAGTTGCAAAATTTCGCAACTTGCGAAATTCTACAGGTTGCAAAAATTTCGAAACCTAGAAAATTTCAGTGAAACAACACCTGACCTTTGCAACCTTGCCAAAGCCAAACTAAAAATTATGAGAAGACAAACTTGCTAAATGAGAAAAAAATTTCAAAAGAAAAACAAGTAAAAGCGAGGGAATCAAGAAAATCTCTAAAACGAAGCTGAAAGTAAAGAAACCAAAATTGCGGCAACAAATTTTAGGGGCTTTTAGAATCTTTGCGAAGCCATTCACGAGTAGACGGAGTTTTAGCAATCATGGAGGGTTAAGGAGGGGGATCTCCTCCTTCCCAATTGAGTGTTACACTACGTATAGCTTGACCTTTGCCCGTTAACCTTGAATGCCTGTAGTCTTTAAGTTGAGATAGGTCCCTTTGTTCCAGTGAGATATAGACCTCTGGATGAGTGAATAGGCTGTAGTCCATGTTGATTCAAGCTTGCCAGAAAGAGGTGGAGCTTGGGTCATTAAGGTAACACTTGGTCTCCTTGTTTAAATGTTTGTAGGCTATTAGTTGATCATGCCACCTCTTCAGCTTATCTTTTGCAATGGAATCATTCCTCAGTTCTTCTAGCTCGTTGATATCGAGGGAACTGTTGAGACCGGCTACGCATATCAGGTTCAATTTTCACTACCCACACCATGCCTTATACTCAATCTCCACGGGCCGTGGCATGCTTTGCCGTAAACTAGGCGATATGGGAGCATGCGAGAATGGTCTTGTAAGGCGTGCAATAACTCCTGAAAAGTCGAGAAGCTTGAGAGACCAATCCTTTATATTGGGGTTCACCACTTTCATCGGTATTGTCTTGATCTCACATTTGGCTAGCTCCAGCTTTGGCCACTAGTCGAGGTGGTATGGGGTGGCTACTTTATGCTTGACACCATGCTTAATGAGGAGGCTCTCAAAGGTTTGTTGCAAATACGAACCTCCGTCACTAATTATGGCTTTGGGGACCCAATGCGAATATATTCTCTTTCAAGAATTTCGGTACCACCACTTGATCATAACATACATGGAACTACTTCAACCCACTTGGACACATAGTGACGCCCAAAATGTAGAGTTATCAGGGAGGAAGGGAATGGTCCCATGAGTGATCCGCCGTCAGACGGTCAACTACCAAATGTCCGAGGTTTAAAGGCATCATGTGGCCAATCTTCTAACCTTGGCATTTGTCACATTCCCTACACATGGTATGTGCATCTGAAAGACGATAGGTCAGGCTATGAACTTTCTGCGATTTTGGGAAGCAAAATGGCCTCCACATGCATTCTCATGGCAGTGGTTGAGTATTCCTTGTTTCTCTACTTCGGGCACACACCTCCTGATTATTTGATCAGCACAGTATTTGTACAAAAAGGGTTCTTCCCAAAAATAGGAGTGAATTTTTTCAAAGAAGAATTTCTTGTCTTGTGGTTTCCAATCTGTTGGTAGCTCCCCTGTAGCCAAGTAATTTGCAATGTGGGCATACCAAGGTGCCTTCTCAACCAGGAGCAGTGACTCTTCAGGGAACTCATCATTGATTGGGGGGTTGTGAGTGTTATGTGCGATTGTTAATCTCGATAGGTGATCGGCAACAACATTTTCCACACCCTTTTTGTCCCTAATTTGCAAGTTGAACTCTTGCAGCAGGAGAACCCATCTGATAAGCCTAGCCTTAACATTTTGTTTGGTGAGCAAGTATTTCAAGGCTGAATGATCCGTGAATATTATTATGTCCGACCCAACCAAATAAGCTCGAAATTTGTCTAAGGCATAGACCACTGCCAGCAGCTCCTTTTCTATGGTTGTGTAATTCCTCTGTGCCTCATTCAGTGTTTTACTCGTATAATAGACCACATAAGGTTTTCTTCCTTCCCTTTGTTCAAGAACTACTCCAATAGCTAGATCGCTTGCATTGCCTCATCACCTCGGGAGTAGCGCGGTTGAGGCTCTGTATTGGTCTTGATGAATTGAATAAACAAGCTCCTCAAACTCTTTTGGCGGTCTGCATCGAATAAATTTGGCATCTTTTTCGGAAGTGTGTAAGAGAGGCTTGGCAGTTTTGAAGTCCATGATGAACCTCACAGCAGAACCTGCATGCCTAAGGAATTGCCTTATAGTCTTGACATTTATGGGAAGGGAAATTTGTTTGAAATTAAGTCAATTTTGCCTTATCAACTTCTATCCCTTTTAAGGAAATAATGTGCCACGATCTGATTCCTTGGGACCATAAAATGGCATTTTCCCAATTCAGTACCAGGTTTTCTCTATGCACCTATGCAGGACAGTTTCCAAGTTGATTAGGCATTCTTCAAGCTCCCTCCATAGACTGTAATATCGTCCATGTAAACCTCCATGTCGCTCTGCGAATCACGAAAATACTAAGCATACATCGTTGAAATGTGGCAGGGGCATTACACAGGCCAAATGGCATTCTTCTGTATGCATATGTGTTGGGTTATGGGCAGAATATCCAATCTAGTTGGAACATAAATGCAGTGGAATTTATAATTTTTATCCCTTAACCCACCCGAGGATCCTGTCGTTTCATAGGCAGGAAGGAAGAGGTGCGAAACTTACCTCTAGTGGTGCGGTCGTCAAGCCTTGAGATGCACCTTAGTTTATTCGGATCTTCAAGGTGCTGCCTTTAGAAAACGACCACCCTCTACAAATTATCCACACGAACAAATAATGAGCGATCTTTCGAATCTTTGGATTCGGGTTCGTCTTCTCAAAAAACGAAATTAGGGTTTTTCTGTTTTTGGTTGTTTATTCTTTTTAAAAAGACAACTACTCTAAAAAAATATATATATATATAACTATATAGAATACACTGGGTTTTAAATCAAGCAATTTCCTTATCAGATAAGAAACAAATTTATATCATTATATATTTAAGCAGCTTTTAAATAGTAACAATTTAAATTCAAATCCTTATCGAGATAAGGAAAGCGAATTTATTTATATTAAAACTCTTTTAAATAATAACAATTTAAATACGAATTTCCTTATCAGATAAGGAAACAAATTTATATTATTATTTAAAACCCTTTACAGATTATTTCCTTATCCAATAAGAAAATATAACAAATTAATTATTTGTTATAATTTAAATCACAAATTTAAACATTCTCAAAATTAAATTCGAATTTAAATAACAACTAATTGTTGTTTGTAATTTAAAATAATCTCATCATTTTAAATTACTACAGAGAGTGAAAAACCATAACCCGTTATTGTCGTTTCTTAATGTGCGACTATGGTTCATTAAACGTTGGCAATAAGGCCTAAATCACATTTTGATCCCACCACAAGTCATAAGTGGCCTCTAGCAAGACATTATGACTACCCAAGTTAAATAAGCTCATGATCAGGGAACCAGCCTTAATATAGCTAATGACGCAAATCCTTTTGTCTCATGATATCTTGATAGAATATAAGGCATGGACAAAGTCAACCTTATATCGGTCTATCTTTGATTACTCGAAACCCAATTAGGTTGACTAAATAAATGACATTGATCTCCATCAATTCATTTACTAGGCAAACCATGCATTTCTTAGTCTCAATTGTTGAGGGCCCAGATATCTCTTTATAATAAAGGGACAAATTCCATTTTAATGCTCATATCTCCTTTACATAATTCTTATTATGTTCAAGTATAACCTTTATAGTCATCCGATTAAAGACAACGTTTGATTATATCAAAACACAATATTCCTTATGTTGAGAACTATAGCAATCTCGAATTGAAAAGTTTAATGACACAACTATTAGAGATTAATTTATGACTTTGATCCATGTATTGAAATCTCGAGAACGGGTACATCTAATATTTGGTCTCAACAAATAGATATAAATTTGATTTGTATCTCATACACATATTCATCCCATGAATATCAATCAAACTTATACTAATCTTAATTCGTTATTTATTCCCATAACAATAGCAGATTAAGGACATTTAGAATAATTAATAATATTATTCAAGGACATTATATATAATAAACATGCAAATCATCATAATAATAAATTCTCAAAAATAGTCAAAATACCATGTCCATACAATAGGCCTAGAGCACTATTACTAACAATATGTGCCAAATGGGCATGTGAAGGTGGTGTCTTTCTAGTGTACAGCGACCCGATTTCAATTTGAAGTATCTGAATAGCCATCGAAGCGATGGGGAGTGACCGAAATCCTCTCAAGAAGTTGATCCATGAAGGGTATAGGGAAGTGATCCTTCCTTGTCACTTCATTTAGCCTTCTATAATCAATACATACCCTCCAACCCGTGGTAGAAAGCGTTGGGCATCTCCCTCTCCTTTTCGTTATGCATCGTGGATTTGGAGTTCTTGGGGCACCACCTAGGTTGGACTCACCCAGGTGTTATCTGATATGGGGTAGATGATACCAACCTGCAGTAGCTTTAGAACTTCTTCCCTAACCACTTCTTGCATATGTGGGTTTAGTCTTCTCTATAGCTACCTTACTGATTTCTCCTCCTCCTCTAGGTAGATGTAATGGGTGCAAACTGTTGGGCTAATACCCTTCAGATCAGTAATCTTCCACCCTAGGGCTTGCTTGTTCTCCTTGAGGATGTGGAGCAGGCTACCTTCTTGTGAAGTGCTAAGCAGGAATGAAATGACAACTGGACACTGCTCCCGCTCATCCAAATAGGCATATTTCAACTCCACATGCAAAGGTTTAAGCTCCAATTTCTAGGGCTCACTTGTTCCTTCCTCAATCATCAAAGGCAAAATTTCTTGCTTTTCTTGATTGCCCCTGCACAAGTTTCGTAATCTTTGGGCTTCTTCTTGCCCTTCTAAATATCCTTGAATTCTTCGGTTCGCATCCGACCTGCTTGGTCGACTGTTCCTCCCGGGATTGTGTCAATGATGCAAACTTCTTCTAGGCCATCTTCCACTGCCAACATGTGCTTTTTACTCAAGTGGAAGATGTTGGTTCTAGGTCATGTTTAGAAGGTGAGTTGCATAAAGCCATTTCGGCGATGGATAATCGCATTGGAAGTGGCGAGAATGGTCTCCCCAAGATGATAGGTACATAATTGGCTCTCTTTGTTGTTGGTTAATGTCCAAATTACAACAAAATCTCTTGGATAGTAGAGATTTGTCCACTTGTATTAGGACATCTTCCACTTTGTCCCCTTGGTATCTTGATTGATCTATCTGCAAGAGACAGTGTGATGGAGGTGGGCTTTAGTTCTCCCAACCCGAGCTGCTTGTACATCGAATAGGGGAGGAGATTCACACTTGCACCCAAGTCTAGCAGTGCCTTTTCCACACAAGTGCCTCCAATATTAACCGAGATGGTTGGACAACCCGGATCTTTATACTTCACTAGAGTCTTGCATTAGATGATAGCACTGACTTGTTCAGTCAGGAAGGCCTTCTTGTCAACATTATTCCCCTCTTTTTCAACTTTATTACACAAGTCCTTTAAAAATTTTGCGTAGGTGGGGATTTGTTTGATCATGTCTAGCAAGGGGATGTTGACCTTTACTTGCCTCAACACTTCTAAAATTTCAGCCTGATTAATGGCCTTCTTTTTAGCTTTTAGTGCTTGAGGAAAGGTGAAATTATGCTATTTTTCACTGCGGTCTAACCTTGATCACCACCTCCTTTAGTTCGATCTCTTTGGCTTCTTGGCCTTGTTCTGCCTTTGGGTGGCTGTTGTTTGAGCTCTTGCCTTCTTAATTAATGATTGCCTTAGCCTTCATCCGTCACAGAAATTTGGTTCCTTTGGAGGCTCGCCATGCGGTCCCGAGATTTTGGTTGTGTTTGAAAGGAATTTCCCACTCACCCTTTTCTTTGCTGGTTGGATAGTCTTGAGATTGAATACTGCAAGTTGTCATATTTTTGGGAAATTTCAGCTTGAGAGAACAATCATGCTTTTGAGAAATTCACGAGTGTAAGTTGCTTTCCGTTTCTTGTGAGTGTAACTCCCTTAGTGTCAATTCTTTGATTAGCCTGGGCATTCACTGCCTTTTGTTACTCCACAAAGTTACCGACTACTTTGCTCAAGTTCATAATAGCTTTTTCAATTGGAGGTGAAGATGGTGGTGGTTGTGGATGGGCTGAGGATCCATGTTGTTCTTGTCCAACAGGAGGCACATAGGGAGGAGGTTTTGCTTTCCAAGAGAGGTTTGGGTGGTTCCTCCAGTTGGGGTTGTAGGTATTGTTGTATGGTGTTATGGCTGGTGGCTTATATTAGCCCACTGCATTGGCTTGTTCAACCAGAAAGTCCCTCACTTAAGGAACACTTAGGCAATGCTCTTTGTCACCAGATTCAGGCGGAGCCAGTTAGATCGAGCGGTCGGGGCACGGACTGGTGGGACTCTTTACCTTTTTCATTTTTTTTTCTCAAAGCCGACCTTGTACCTGTGGGTACACAACAATTTCTGTAATAAAAAAAATCATTTACATATACAAAAGAACTACCACCGGAGTGGTGACCATCAAAATCTATACATATCTTGAGTCCGTTTACATATACAAAGCTGTACTTTTACATTTCGTCAGGCCTTGAGACGCCATGTAGTGAACCTACTAGTGTCTTTGGCCATAAGTATCACGAAGTTTCGGACGTCTTCTCCTGTACCTGCCACGGATTAGGAAACCCGTGCTAAGCTTTACGCTTAGTGGGAAACATATATTATAACTTATACTGATACACATGCATTTATACTGAATCATAATAAACATATAACAGAAACATATATCAAAATCTTCATGAATTCATATAACACACTTACATACAATTATCTTTGTAACAAACTTATGCTTATTCAGATCTCTCGTATACGTTACTGAACTTATACTTATAGAAAACTTATACTTACTCAGATCTTACACTTATGGCAGACTTATTCTTATTCCGATCTCCCGTAGGACACATATTTATACTTATCTCCCGTAGGATACATACTTATTCAGATTCCTCGTATGCGGTACTGAGCTTGTACATATACTTATACTTGTCTCCCGTAGGACACATACTTATGCTTGTATCAGATGTATACTTGTCGAGATCTCCCCCAGAAGGGCATATATGTCGGGACTTATCACGATACTTGTCTTGAACATAATTATTCAAATCTCCTAAGGACATATAGCAGACCTGTCGGGGCCAGTACTTATCCGGATCTCTCGTAGGAGTTACCAAGCTTAGACCTTGTGAAGTACCCGGTAGGTGCTGCGGAACTTGCTCTTATTACTTCATTATCTCTTATACTTGTACTACGGAGCATATCCTTGTCTTACGAATCTTATACTTGTATTACGAATCTTATACTTGTGTTATGGAGCTTATTCTTGTATTTCATATATGATACTTATATTACGGATCTTATACTTGTGTTACAGAAATTATTCTTGTATTTCGGATACGGAAGTACCCGTAGGTACTACAAAACATTTTACTTGTACAAAAATACCTGTAGGTACTATAGAACTTATACTTATGCAGAGGTACCCTTAGGTACATTCAGATCTTTACCATATTCATTCTTTACTCTTATTCTTTATTCAGAGTCTTATCATATAACTGTTTGACTACCCAGACCAATAATAAGAAATGAGTTTTCGCATTTCAGTTTTTGATTTCACATATTATTATAGAAGTCGACATTCACGACAGATTCAGTTGTTGAATCCTCAGTCCTTCAGTTAGTCGTCTAAGAGTAGCTGTGATCTCACATTCAATATTGCACCACATGTGGCTATAGAAGCCGACATTCATGACACCATGAAAGAACCCATCTTTTCTAATCATTCAAGAGCAATGTGATTTCACATGGAATGTAATGCACGTGCCTCGCCCACGTAAACAGATCATCAGACCCAGTGAGTGTCATGATCACCCAATGTCTCCCATCCTAATTTAGTAATTATACTTATTATATGTGGTCTTAGAACTATGTCTGTCTTGTTATTCATTCAGATTTCATGTTCATGTTTCGTTCTGTACTAATCTGGATCTATAACATATATTCATGTTTCATGCCTATTCCATATGGCATTTCAGATACTTGTATTGTATAATACCTATGTATTCACATCTCATTCATGTATTCTTGTTCCCCTATAACTCTACTTTACTTAGAAATTGGAATCATTCTAATTGAATCATCCAAACTCAAGTTATGGCCTTTTTATGCCAAACTAGTTTGTTTACCAATATTACACTAGGGACAGTTTGTAATACTCATTTTTCAGGAGGCTTAACTTCATACCTGACCTTGGTTCTTTGTATTCATTTGAAGCTAAGGTTCTAAGGGTTCATCTCCAACTGGAATCACCCAAATCGATAATCTGAAACCCAGTTATGTCCAACAACCTGGACTCATTCATGACTAAAACTGAGCAGGAAATTTGTTTCTGAATATGCCCCTCTTTGAGTGAATTTTTGGGCCACATAGATTCCCAATTAGAAGGTATCTATTTCAGGGTATTTTATTTACCTTGCAATCTAATTTAATCAACCACTTGAATCACTCAAATCGGATACGAAATGGAGTGTTTAAGGGCCAAAATACTAAAACTGGGTCTTGGGGTATTAGCATGGGTACCAGCACTTCCACTCGGTATCATTGGATGTGAACTAATGTGGTACCGGTACCAATTCTTCAAAATTCATTCAGAAGGTGGTTTTTCTTCCCATCTTTTCTATATGTTACCCAAATCAACTTCAATACTCTATATACACATCAAAACCACTCATATTCATCTTATAACCTCTATTCTACTCAAATCATCTTTTCAATACATATGTTTCTTCAAACCTTTCATGAACTACTCCCCAAACAACTCAATATGGGTCATAACCCATACACAAACCAAACACAAAGATTTGTTAGGCTTGTTCAACCCTAACTCAATTACTTGCAATTTCAACCATGAATCCAACCTCAAAATGGAGGATTCCATTCTCTCGATCCCATAAGAATTTATTTTGTGTTAGGCTTATAACCCACAACCCACAAACATGTATCATACAAATTTACATGTCTACACAAAATCCAAAGATCATATCATGGTCATGTTTTACACTCTCTTGCCTTCCTTCCTTCTCTTCTTCCTTCCTTTCTTCCTCTCTTCACTTTTATCTCTCAAAACAGAGACCAATTATATTATCCACGGAGTTATGCCATGCTTTAGCCTGCATTTTTAATTTTTTCTTCTTCCATAATGAACCTTTCTTATTTACCTCAACCCACCATACATAATATATTTACATCCATTCTTTCTCCAATTTAATAACAGATAACCTTGACAGTAGAGGCCTTACAACCCTCCACTTGGTAATGATCACTCAATCTTTGTCCCAATGATCTACTTCAGCCCTGTTTATTTCCCTGTAAAATCTGATTGATTTAACATATCCAAACAAAAGTCCAAAATCAGGTATATTTGAGGAAAAACACTCCTCTCTAAACGTTTCAAGAACCACGCTGAACATATTGTTGAGTATGATAAAGCTCCAGCCACTCGCACCTCATGTCACTACTTCAAGCTCTTCCAACCCAGCCAAGGTGGACAGTTTATTCGCTTCCATGTCCTCCAGCTTATGCGCCTCCTTTGATTTGAAGGTCTCATTCATTCGCTTCCTAGATCATCGATCCCGGGCTTTGGAGGTTTCAAATACATAGTTGAGGAAGTCCATGGCTTCATCCGATTCTGCTCAGAAGTCCCCTCCACACACAGGTTCCACACCGCTTTCACGGCAGACATTCCATCATGTAAGTGGTCACCAACATCTATATCAAAGCCATGGTGGCATGCACCACATGGTTTCATATATCTCTCCCAAAAGATTGGTAACTTCTCATTATCATGGGCTGCAAATGTATAAATCTGCCTCTTCAAGCTGTTGGTCCTGTGTACACTGAAGAACTTCTTCAAAAACTCGTCTCGCACTTAATTTGATGGTTCTCGCTTTAGGAGAATTGAAGCCAAATTTAGCTTGTCTTGAGGTTATGGAAAGGCCTTCAGCTTAAGCAAATTCATATCAATTGCACCCTCCTTGAAAGTTGTGCAAACTTCCTCAAACTCCCGGATGTGTGTATATGGATTCTCATTTTCCATACCATGGAAGGTTGGGAACAGGGGTACCAAATAAGGCCTAACGACTACATCTTCTATAGGAGGTACAATGCATGAGGTGGCCGCCACGCCGACTCCCCGGTCCGACCCGACATGGATCCGAACCAGCTAGGTGCGCAGACCATATATCAGGACTCACTGCGATCGACGCTGTGTATCCACACTATATCAAATATATCATATGTGGTCCAATAAAACTACCACCGTAGTGGTGTTTATGTTGTCACATATACGCATCGAGTCCCATTTACATATTCAAAACTATACATTTACATTACCGATCGAGCTTTAACCCACAGAGATGGAACCCCTATTCGTGTCAGTTCCCGCAGAATGCAAAATTATCGCTGTCTCTTCTCTGGTGATCTACACGGATTAAAACCTGCATAAGCTTTACGCTATGGGAAACATATAGTATGGGACATACATTTCTATATTCAAGATATAACAGTCACAGATATCTAATTTCCATGCATTCATATAATGGAATTATATAAGTACTTGCGCTTTATAATAATTTATGTTTATTCCTGGACCCTCCGTAGGAGGTATAGAGCTTATTCTTATTCAGAAATAACCATAGGTATTACAGATCAGAATGATACACATTTGTTTACTCTTATTCCTTCCTTTCCTGCTATTATCATATAACTATAATACCTAGACTGTAAAGCTAATAAATAAGTAAGACACAGCCCAAGAAGTATCCAAAGATACTATATTAATACTAAGTGCCATAGCACAAATCGAGTGCCGAAAGACTAACAGAGCAATGAGCACTAATCGTATATCGGTTACTAATCGGGGAGTACAGTCGTAGCACTAATCAAATGTGATATCAAAGTGATTAATTCAAAGAGACTGCCTACTCACGCTGGTGGACAAGTGCTGCGCCATTTAATACTGGTCTGAGCATCTCTACGATTATATGTATCTTAAAACTTCCCTGCCTTATTGGGGAAAAAGAACTCGTTCCCATCGAACTCGCCAAGGCAAAGCTTCGCTTCACTTCGGCGGCGAGGTATGATACATTTTTCACTTAATTTCATCCTTTTCTATACTTATGGTATGCGAATTTTAGCTTAAATACGCAAAACACAAAAACAGGCTGCAGAACCATTGGTATCTGCACTACCTCACCGGCACTGCACCGACCCGTTCTTCGAGGGCAGTACCGTATCGATTTGAGCGGTACCCCAGACCGCTTTGTTATCAGAGATCGTTTTCGCATTCAGACTCGCCTCTAAAGGGTACTGCACTCGCTTTCCGACCGCCCGTGAGTTTATGACCACCATTTTTCATGAACTTTCCTTCCATACTTTCTTTCATTCCATTCTTCATCAAAAATTAACATGAAATCCCTCAAAACAACTCCACAAACACTTTTAATTAGCCAAAGAATCCATGATTCACACCAAAGTTCCCAAACTTACAAAACTTGAATTGTGAAGGATTCCATATCTAATTATTATCAACTAGATTTTCAACCAAACTTCCTTAAATCTAGAGTTAGAATATTCCTAACAAAACCCCAGAAAAGGGAACCAAATTAATCTCCAAAGAAAAACCCTAGCAATCCATACCCAAGTAGTCGGGAGTACAAAATCATACCAAAATCATACAATTCCATACTCAACTCCAAAGATCCATAATTGGCTTGATTTCTCCCTCTTTCTTCCTCTTTCTCTTCCTCCTTCCTCCTCCTTCTTCCCATAAGCTTGTTTGGAGACCGTTATTTTTTGGTCTCCTCCTCTATTTATACTTAAAGTTTCATTTGCTTCCTTGAATCGTGCACTTCGACCATTTGTATTTCAATTTCCCATTATTTTATTTTGGCCTCTAATCTTATTAATCCATGTTTTAAATGCCCCTTTTTGGATAAATTACGATTTTGTCCTTAAGTCTTGTACAATTTTCGGGTTTCTAATTTTCCATGTTTTCGCATTTACAAAAAATTCCATTTTCTGCATGCAAAACACCCTAAACATGTTGAAAACAACTAGGGTATATTTCGGGGTGTTACAGGTGCACTCACCCTTGGTGGGTGTATATGGTCCCTCATTGACCTATAGGCATTGGGGTTTCTTGGTTTCCCCTGCTGACTTTGTTGCTCCTTAAGTGGAGGCTTCATCTGATTACTGTGTAAACTGACTTCACACCCCTGTTCTTGTGGAGCACTGGTTCTTTCTAGCCCGTCGTTAGCAGCATTTTATCCCAAAGAGCCATAAAGTCCTAAGACCACAAATACAAAATAAACAAACCAAAACAAGGCTACCAAAATAAGAGTAGTTGGTCAAACTTAAAACAAAGAAAAACTGGGTATACATAGTATAAAAATTCAACTTCCCCTACAGCGGAATCGTAAACATGGGAATGTAATGGTAAAATAAAAAATGAATGAGAATTCACCAATACTTGTGATGTGGATCACAAGTTCAACAGCTTCTCACTTACACTACGGCACCATCCCCCGCAACAGCGTCATTTGATTCGTGCCACAGTAGGTGTACTGGAATCAACAATATTTATATCCTAGGATTCCTACTGCCATAGCAAAGCTACCGCAAAGATAAAGGGTCTAGGTCGAACTCAGTGTGGCTGGGTTTTCTTCATACAAAATGAGGTCACGCTGACTGAAATATGTTTTTCACTTCTTTGGATTTGGGGTTTCTTGTAAAAAACAAATGAAAGATGGCTTGAAAACGAATCAGAGGAAAATAAAGTGTAAAAGAACCTTGAAGTTTCTACCACCGGGGCTTAGTCCCCATATAACTCCATCTTCCTGTCCTTTTCTCATGCCTGGGGAGGATGACCTGCAACATTTCTCGAACTGAATCTATGCAAATGTGTTAGCTACAAAGACTAAACCCTAAAAGTTTTTCTCCCAGGCAGAAACATTATTTAACCACAATGCTTGAATGCCAAATAAAACTAAATTTCTTCATTCAACCCCATGAGCAAATAAACGCTGCGCCTGCTAGCATCATGGATCTAGCACACATCCATTGAGCCTTGAAATCTAGAAGTTAGCACTAGCCACCAGGTACATCACGTGGATTCAAACTTTAATGGGAGATGCAACATGCAAATGAGGCAAATGCCTACGCTGCACGTATACACGGGCTTTACCCCCAAAACCGCAACCCAGCGGTCTCTTTCTTCAAGGATGAGGGAGGTTTAGCCAAGATCCGAGTTGTCATCCTTAGAATGGAAGCCTATCGTGAGAAAATGCTGAAAGAGAGAAAAAACAGAAAATCACACACGCGAGAAAGTCAAAGCTTCTTAATGCCACTCTATTGATCGATGGATTGATTGATTTTTATTATGTTTAACGAGGCTATATAATGCCGAGTCATGAAATTATGTGCATGAAACAACAAATTACATTGAGGGAAATTTTTAAAGCAAAAACCATAAAAGCAACTAAAAAGTGTTCATACAAAGAACAGAGGCTTTCATAATTTCTTCATAATTCATAAATGCAGGGTGTTACTTACCAAGGAAATTCTACAGGTTGAGAAAATTCGCAACACTACAAAATTCTCTATGAATGCTCTCACCCACCTTCTCAGATTTAGCCCAATTGCCTCTCTGATTTGTACATGCAAATTCTTCAGTTCGGCTCTAGGATCTCGTATTTGAATTGACTCGAAGATAATGGTGTGATTGGCTAGCAAAACTACAAAAAAAATATCCACAAAATATGATTAGTAGTATAGTTTGGACCTTAGTGTATCAATTGGGTTATTTAAGTTGATTTAGTACAAAAGTGTTTAAACCTTCACTGAATAGGGTCAAAATAGTATTTGCCTGCACTATTCAAGAATTGTCGCGGTAGTAGTTCGTAATTTGATGTCTCTTATAATCTTTCCCACATTCGTTTTATACCCCTTCAATATGGCACATAAGCAAGTGGCCTCTTCCTTTCTGACCGGTCCCCGAGGTGTTTAGAAGGTAGTGGGACTCAACCGAGGAAATAAAACCACTTTTTTGTTTCCTCTACCAGAACCCTTTAAAATAGATTCATAAGAGTTCTTCTTTGTCAATTCCACTCACCTTTCCCATCCGCCAGCAACTCTACTATTTTCTCGATGGTTCGATCCTCTCAAATAGCCTTCTGAACTTGATCCATCCTTCGCTTCTTCGTATTGTATGTTTTGTTGATCTCCTCCCTGTTTAAGGAGATCCATTTTCCTCTAATGTAGCACATTTTCTCTTTCTTCCCAACCAAGTTTGCAAAAAATTCTCTCACTACATCAGAAAACCTAATTGGTTTATGCTCACACAATAAACTCTAACCTCTCTTCTCAATCACCTCTCTAAATGGTGATATGGAATCACAAAGAAAACCTTCTTTCCTCGATGAAATCCTTTCTATTAAAGAATGTTTGTTCCATGACAACATGCGTCATCATAAACAAAATCATCTACTTCTCAATGCCTTCCCTTACTCCTGCTTAACTCCTTGCACTCCTTCCTCTTTCTGTTTTTCTTATTATTTCATTCTCGCTCTGTTTTAGCCCTCTTCTGAAGAAGGCGTCCGGGGCCTAGAGTGGTTTCTTCCTCACCTCCATTATATTCTTCCATAATTTCGTTCAGATTTGGAATCAGACTCTATTGTTCATACATGATTGCTGGCTGGTTTGGATCTAGGGTTTAAGAAAGATAGAAGATGGCTCTAGGGCATTAAAGGCTTAAGGGATGAAAATAGATGTTTCAAATTTGTCTCAGGGTTCTAAAATGGTTAATGTCCTCTTTATAGGTTCAAGAATATGTTGTGACAATTAATTTGTCGGAACATCAAAATTCCATGTCGCGACAAAACAGTAACCTTAAAACCTAAAAGTTATGTTGCAACCTTTGACATTTGTGTCGCGACATTCAAATTACTAGTCACAAAACATAATTTTTGTAACAAATATTTCTATGTCACTTATGATAAATAACTATTAAAGCTTAATAATGTTGCACAGCATCTCTTTCTACAAACTAATGTCAAAACAAAAGAAAGTTGAGTCACATAAAATATATATTTCATCAATCTCACTGTAATACATATTTGAGCCCTTTTTACTATATCAATCTACAAGACATCAAGCAATATATTTCAATCACACAAATCATGCTTGTGAAAACAATTTTAACACTAACAAAGCACCTCAATTCAAGCATGAATAGTTAATTCAAATTCTATAACCAAACACTGCATGCAATTATACAAAAAACTATAAGAATTGAATAAATGAGCTAATTGGGAACTTCTCACAATTGTAGAACATGATCTTTCTCTTCAAATTGTATAAGTTCATTCATGGCACCCAAGTCAATAACTTCTATTCCATAATCAACTCCTTTTTCCTGAAATTAAACCAAAATTTTAACTAACAATAATTTCAAACAAAACTAAAATAAAACTACTCTATTAGTTAAACTAGTCAAAACACCCTAATTTAAACAAAATCAACATGATAAAATTTGAAAATAAAATAAAATAAAATAAAAAATATTTTTGCATGGGTTGCCTCCCAATTAGCTGCTCAATTTTATGTCTTTAGCTAGACATTTTCTGTAATATGTTCTCTTTCCAGCAACTTCCTTTAATCTCTTAAAATCTAGGACTGTTCCTCATTCAAACTGCCTCCCAAATAATGCTTCAATCTTTGGGCATTAACCTTAAACTCATTTTCTGAATTTGATTTCAATGTAACTACTCTAAAAGGTGTAACTAATATCATTGTGTAAGGACCACTCCACCTTGATTTGAGCTTTCTAGGAAATAATCTAAGCCTTAAGTTGTACAAAAGGATTAATTCTCTTATTTTAAATTCTTTCCTCATTATCTTTTGATCATGCCATTTTTTGGTCTTATCGTTGTAAATCCTTGCATTGTCATAGTCTTCATTTCTCAGTTCTTCTAATTCACTCAATTGGAGGAATCTTTTCTCCTTAGCAGCTTGGAGATCACATTTCATCTTCTTAACTGCCCATATAGCTTTATATTCAATCTCAAGAGGGAGATGACAAGGCTTTTCAAATACAATCCTATATGGGGACATTCTAATAAGAGACTTGTAAGCAGTCCTATAAGCCCACAATGCATCATCTAGCTTTACTAACTAGTCTTTTCTGCTTGTGCTTACTATCTTCTCCAATATACTCTGTATCTCCTTATTGGATATTTCTGCTTGCCCATTTAACTGAGGGTGATAAGCCAATCCCATAAAATGTCTGACTCCATACCTGCTCATGAGTTTTGCAAATAATTTGTTTGCAAAATAGCTTCCCTCATCACTAATGATTGTCCTTAGGGCTCCATATTTGCTCAAGATGTTTCTTTGAATAAACCCCACCACTGTGTTGGCATCATTTCTAGGACAAGCTATAGCTTCCACCCATTTGGATACATAATCCATAGCAAGGAGAATGTACAGGTTTCCAAATGAGGGTGGGAATGGTCCCATAAAGTCTATCCCCCATACATCAAAAATTTGCACCACCAGGATTCCTTGCAAAGGCATTTCATTTCTTTTGTTTATGTTGCCCATTCTCTAACATCTGTAACAATGCTTCACCCATTTAGAATAGTCTCTGAATAGAGTTAGCTAATAAAAACCTGACTGGAGAATTTTCTAGGTTGCTCTGTCTCCTACAAAGTGTCCTCCATATAGTGATGCATGACATTTATCTAAAATTTCACCTTGTTCTGCCTTTGGTACACATTTCATGATAATCTAATCTACTCCTCTTCTAAATAGCAGTGGGTCATCCCATATATAGACTCTGGAATCAATCCTCAACTTTCTTTTCACTGGTAGCTGAATTCTGGTGGTATAATTCCAAGAGCTTAGTAATTCATAATATCAGCATACCAGGGTACTTGAACTAATACCTGATAAAGCTGCTCATCGGGAAATTTTCTTCTATTCCAGTCCCTCTTTCACCTTCAGTAAGCTTTTCTAATCTTGATAAGTGATCAACTATCACATTATCACTGCTCTTCTTGTCCTTAATCTCTAAATCAAATTCCTGTTGCAATAAGACCCATCTGATTAGTCTTGGTTTTGCATCTTTCACACTGTGTGATGATCACATGATCAATGTGCAATTATACAGAATCTTTAATATATAGTGTATGAACTTCAAAGACTCATTTATATATTTCTTTTTCACAGTTGAGTAATTTTCTGCTTTCATGGAGTCTTGCTAGCATAATATATAGCTCTAAAGGTCTTGTCAGTTCTTTGTCCCAACAGTGCACCCATTGTATAATCATTGGCATCACACATGATTTCAAAACCCTTTCTCCATTCAGCTGATGGTTTACAATCCAATCTAGATTTTATTTCTTCAAATGCACTGATGTTTCATCATGTATTCAAACTGCACTTCTATTTTCCATAATTACATAATAGTCTTGAAATTCTTGGTAGTCTTATAAACCTTCTTATAAAACTATGACATCCAGAAAAACTTTAATCCATTAATTATATAGGTGGTATTTGACTTAATAATAAACTTTGTTAATGACTCAAAGTCCGGGGCCATGTAAATTACATGCTCAATATAACACTCTCTGAATATCATAAATAAGATTTTTCCTGAAATGAGCTTGTTATTTTGACACTTATAAGACGCTTTAAGCTTAGGCAATTTCAACTAAGAAGTTATCCATAAAGATTTACAACTTCCCACCAACTGCAGAAAAGGAGATCATACACCTTAGTGTAAGGAGGATGAGATGAAACCAATGGCATTCTTCAGGCCAAATGTGCCATAAGGACATAAAGGTAGCTTCTGAATCCTATATATAAAATAGATTGCACGTGAATAACCACTAAAATAGAAACAGATGTCCTATAAACTCGCCTCAAGAGGTGACTAATAAAGTAAAAGGATAGTGATCTTTTGGTGGTATGTCTCCACTTCCTGGAACACGCACACCATCTTAATGCACAGCTTTTGTTAACATTGATTCTTCATTTCTGATGACTGAATCCACCTTCTGTAGAACCACGGAAATACAACTATGGCCTGGGCTCGAGACGTATAATAATCATGCATTCAGTCACATGAATTTTTCAACAAACATTTATAACTGGATTTGTTTTCTTAATGTCTGGTCTATGCTTTATTTTCGGTTGATTTTATGGCAAATTGTCTGATTGGGTCCTTCAAGTCTTCCACCACTCAAGCATGCTTTATGCTTTTGAGAATTAATCACGCTCTTCCTTCGCTGCCACCACAGAATTACTGTAATAGATCTTTTCAATCCTAAGAATACATTTGTGTGTTAGTAATCTTCATAATCCAACCCCTTATGAATCTTTTTTTCTACTTCCTGTACTTTTTCACACTGGATTACTTTTCTTAGTCTTCATTCAGATCAACATATTTTTGAATCAAACCAAAGAGTCTGTGATATTCAAATATCAAGACCTTAATATACTGAAAATCAGATCATGTACTCTTCTATTCCATTGAATATAAATCTATTAATCACTAATCAGCTCAACCGATGGAAAACCATTTTTCTGAAGATTCTCTACACGTTTTTTTCCAAACTGCTGTTTCAAGCCTATTATAAGATTAAGTACTTTCATCTCCCTGTCTTTACAGTGAGCCTCTTCACCAGACCATGGTCGCCCAAACAAGAAATGGTCTGCCAACAAACATGAACTGGTTGATCTTTCTTTCACACATCATCATAGTCCATAAGGAAAATCAATTTTCCCACCTTGATCAATACATCTTCTAGTATACCTTTTAGCTGAGCCATAGTTCTATTTGCCATCTGTAGTCATCGTAGTATAAGCTCCCAAACCCAGCTCTTTTCTACCAGATAAAGGCAATAGATTGATGCTTGCTCCTGAATCACATAAAGCTCTTCCATACTCATAGTTCCCTATGATGTAGGGAATGGTGAAGCTACCTGGATCCTGCATCTTCAGTGGCATGTTCTTCTGGATCACTACACTGCAAGTTGCTGACAGGCTTACCACTCCTTCTTTATCAAACTTGCTTTTCTTGTTTAATATGTCCTTCATAAACTTGGCATAATGAGGCATTTGAGCCAATGCCTCATGAAACCAAGGGAATGGAATATGATTTGGTGTTTTCTGCATTTCCTCCTTCCTTTTCAAATTTCTTCAATTTGCCGTTTTGGCCGACCTTTGATTTCACTTTCCCCATCGCTTTGTCTGCTCCAACTTGTTCTTTGTCGGGCTTCTATACGTTCTTCACTACCCCATTTAGCTTAATCTCACATTCTTCTCTTGCACCCTCTACCACTCTAAGATATAGCCATGCATCCCTGGGATCTTCTGGTATCATTAGGAAAGAATCCCTAAACCGATTCTCGTGATACAGGCTACCGCTAATGAGTCAAAAATCATTGATTTTTAATCCATTTTTCTGATTTGTGTTACAATGTAATTACTTATTTTTATGCAGAAAAATGGAGATTTTACCAAATTTATATTTTGCAAATTTATATAGAAGAAGTTACAATTCCAGTGAAAATCCAAAAGAAAATGAGATCAATGGCCAAGCATCTAGGTCGCGACATACAATTGAGGTCGTGATAAGGAATGGCTTTAAGTGTGTTACGACATCCTTGTGATCAGTCGTGAGAGAGAGAAAATTTAAGACTACACAAATGACGTCGCGACAGAGAATCGAGGTCGTGACACCAAAAGAAGACAACTCAAGTCACAATAGATAATTGAGGTCGCGACGAGGGATGGATGGCTGGACCAGCTAACAAGGTCTCTAATCAGAAAAATTGATGTTGCGACAAAAATATGTCGAAGGTAAGTAATGAGGTCTCATATTGGATTTCATACACATTAAAATGAGTTGAACAGTTTAAACATGTTGTGACTAAGTTTTGAGCAACTACGACAAGAACAAGGAAAGAGGGGTCATCAACAAGTCGTGACATGCTTTGAAGGTCAGGACCTAAACAGCAAGCTGGGCCATTAAATTTGGGGAAATCCACTTGGAGCCTTGGAATCAGGCCCAATTGCTGGAAATGTATAAATTGCGTTTCGCACAAGAAAAGAGCTCTTCCGTAACCTGCATTTTGAGGGATCAAGAAGACTCAGTTCTCGTATAATTTTAGAGTAGATTTTCTTTTCTTTTCTTTTCGACTTTCTTTTCTTTTTCTTTTCTGATTTTAAACCCAATAACCTGCTCGCATGTTGAAGCTGGATTTAATATTTCACTTTCTTCTCCAATTACTGCCTAAAATTAATGGAATCCAGACCATTTTGGAATCCGTTTCTTATCATATTAATCGTAATCATCATAGTGTATTCATCAATGCCCATTGTCATTGTGATGCAGTTTTGATGAGCATAGCCTACTAACTTGAATTGTCTAGTTACAGTCTTTTCTGCATATATTAGAGAGAAGTACTGAAATTGGGGATTTATTTGATTGATGTTGTTCTTAAATTTGATTGTTCTTTGCAAGAGTATCGAGTATCCTATTAAGGACTGCTCCATCTCGATTCCGTGAGCCTTATGACATAGAGATGGAGATTCCCGAGAGCTTTGAACTCAATTTGTGGGTATGCTAGACTACCATTGAAGAAACTATTGAGTTTGAGAGTTCACTTAGATAAATTTACTGATCATAGTTTAGTTGAAGGGGATTATTTATCAATTTAAATCGTCATAGATTTCACCTTAATCTGATGGAAAGATCTTGATCCTGTGTTACCTGAGACCTAATCAGGGAAAGAGAAAAATCCATCAGATATAAAGGATGAGTCATCAACCATTTTGTAGAGGTTTTGCAATGACCAGACTTGGGATGGTGGAAGGAATTTATAGCCTCAGAAATGGAAAATAAGTATTGAAAAGAAAATACCCAGATCTTAAAAGAGTGTTCAATATAGTAAACACTCAGATCCATGTCTTTATGCTAGAAGCAAGGACCCTAATTAGTGAAATGTGGAGAAATCCAAGTCAGACATTAGGCATTCTTTGACAAATCCAGATTCAAAATCAGATTGAGGGAATCATTTAAGGTAATGCAAACTGACTGCTCCAATACGCTTCGTATCGTTGTCCATTTCTAGTAGAGAACTGATTCACCAAATTTATTTTGTTACTACCTAATTCAAATTTCTTTTAATTAGATCAATATAATATAAGTATTATCTTATCTTTAATTCTAGTTTTCAAACATTTACATGGAGGTGCAAATAGTGTGGATCTTGAGTAGTTAGGGTAGTTGATTTTAAAATTCTTATAAATCTCTAAGGGAATGATATCTAGACTTACATCCAAATTTTTACTACTTGTATGACCTGTGCATTTGCAATGTCTTAGAATAAATCCATTTTATAATTTCAAGAACATAAAACCACTTTCTATTTTTCAAACAATTAGCTCCAATTTTGGTCCACTATAGGAACTGTAAGACTCATTGGGGAGGCATCAAAATTACATAGGAGTTGTCTATACATAAATGTATTACACACGCCCTCTACTTGAGTCTCCATATCTCCAAAGATGCCTAGTGTTGGCCTCCCAAATATAGTTGTGTTTTGCCTAAAATAAGTAGCTCAACAAACTGCCATGTATGTTCAACGCCTTTGTTTTCATCCATGAAGTTCAACATCTGATCCTCAAAAGACCGGGACCTCCTCTGGCTTAGATTGTCTACTTTATGACTGCCCTAATGTTGTTGTCCCTGGAAACCCTGTGAAGCATAATTCTTCTGATGGTTCTGCATTGGTCTTTAACCCTACCACACTCCTCCTCCATAAGACGGATTCTCATGGTTTCAATGGGTTGGGAGGTTGTTTTTTGATTTAAAGTTATGGCCCCTATTTCCTTGAATATACTAAGCTTCCTCCATATTATAGGGAGCTTCATGAGCAAGTCCCTTTTCATTTTTCTTCTCAGCATCTACTACAAGCCCCACTTCATAGGCTGAATGATTTCTTCTTTCCTAGTTGTTGATCTTTCTCATCAATGCATCCAATTTTGCTTCTATTGCTAACATCTTGTTCAGCTCAATTACACCACCTCCTCTCAGTTTGCTGTTGCTCCCTAAAGCTTCAGATGGATCTCTATAATTGCTCTTAGCCAAATCTTCTATAAGCTGATTGGCCTCTTCAACACTCTTCCTCTTAAATGCACCACAACAGGCTGCATCAATAATACCTTTTAAAGTGTAGTTCATAGAGTAATAAAAGATATCTATATGTGTCATTTTCTCTATGCCATGCATTGGGCATCTTCTCAGCAGTTGCTTGTATCTCTCCCAAGCATTGAATAAGGACTCGTCTTCTTTATGCTTGAAGGCAATGATCTTCTCTTCAAAGCAGATGAGAGGGAATAATCTGCTTATGCTCACTGCCCCATGTGTCATTCATCCATATGGTAGGGACTCAAACCAACTTCTTGTTATATCCCTTAGTGAAAATGGGTACAACTGCATCTTAATAACATCTGGTTTGACTCCATTCAATTTTACAGTGTTTGTCATTCTCAAGAACCTCCCCAAGTGCTCATTTGGATCCTCACTTAGGTGTCTAATAAACTGGTGTTGCTGAACCATGGTGATGAGTTCATGCTTCAGCTCAAAGTTGTTTACTTCTATGGTAGGTTGCTTGACTATAGAGTACTCATGCCTAATGATAGGTCTCTAGAAATCCTCTATTGTTCTCTGCCTCTAAGGTCTTTCTACTACTGCAACTGGCTCATTCTGATTAGTCTCTTTTTGCTCTATGATGACTATTGTTTTTTCTACTATTCTCACTTTCTTCATATTTCTCAATGTTCTTTCTAACTCAGTGTCCAATGGCAGCAGTTCTACTTTTGGCCTTCTATGCATATAAGAATGCCTGAAATGATAACACATTGAAATCAAAGTGAGATCAGTACACAAATTAAATATATTATGATTAGCTCAATAAAAGATAAGTAGCTGAATTAGCTACTGCAGTTAAAAACTATTTTTTGAAAATTTTTATGAAAGGTTTTAATAAAAGATAAAAGAAAATTGTCCAAACTAGAAACTTTCTTTTTGGCAAGAATATTGATTTTTAAACTTTACTTCAATCCCCGGCAATGGTGTCAAAAAACTGATTTGACTCTATTTCAATCTAGACACTGATTAATTTCATGACTGCCACTAAGGACTATCTAATCCCCAAAGAAGAATGCCAAAACTTGTCTAACTATGTGTTTAAAGATTGTTTTATGTTGTTGTTTATAATAATGCAATTAAAACTTGTTTTGGTCTAAATCACTACAAGTGTACAAGTCATACAAGTAATAAAGTGGATTTTTAAGTCTAGATATCATTTCCACGGGGATTGATAAGAAAATCTAAAGATCAAGTAACCCTACTACTCAAGGGTAATTCACTATTGAATTTTTAATTGAATTTTGAATTATCAAAATTAAACAAATAAAAAAATTCTTATCAATGTTAAATCTAAATTAATTAAAATTAGAGATTTCACTAAGTAGAACTAGCATTAGGAATTGACCAATATTCTAACTATCAATTTGCATAGTTCCCAAAGATAATATTGTTAAGGACATGAATTCTTGATTTGTCCAAGAGTAGAGTAGTGTAGCCTTGGAACACTTCTCGATTAATGCTGTATTTTACTATTTAGCTTCTCATATTCCTAAACCATGTCAATGTCTTAAATAGTTACTTGTGATTTGATCTCTTCAAGATTTAGTTGTTTTCCTAAACCAGTACTTCATAGCCATCATCTTTGAATCAAGACCTGTCCTTATAGACAGGTAATATAGTTTTCTTTCAATATACTGGTATCTTAACCATCAATTCAATATACTCTTCTCTGATTAGGAATTCAAATAACACAGATTAAGATCATTCACAGACTAAGATTAAACCTGTAAGGATTAAACTGATATCTTATTAAGTGGTCCTTATTCCTTGGGAACACACTTCCACTATCACCTAAAAGGGAACCTTGAAGTCAGAGGTTAGAACATCACCTATGATGTATCATAGTGATACTTAGAGTACATTAGTCTCAAAATATCAATGCAATTTACCCGCAAGTCACTGCTCTTTGCTCTTAGGTAGTCCATCTCTGTGTCACTCTGAGGGATCCTGAAAATCAAGGCATAGATATAGCTCTTTCTATGTATAAAGCATTGATATATAGAACAACTCATCACAAGAGGAATACCAATTAGATCAATCCAGATTTCATACCCAAAACATACAATTGAATTACTACAAAATAACAATCAAACACCAAATCCTTTCCATAGAGTTGTTTCTTTAAATGTTTGAATCATAAGTGACAACAATACTTAGGTTGATCAAAAAAATTTATTGAATTTGTGATTAAAACTGAATAAAAATGAATTCCAAAAAATTTTTAGATTTCACTCAAGTTCATATAGAAATGAAGCTTGATTTACAATTGATCCAGCTCCATCTCAGATCTACCTCTACTTCTTGATTTACAAAAAGAAAAGAATATATACAAAGAGACTTCAGCTCTTCCAAAAAGCTAAAAGTTGGTTGAAAGCTACTAAAAAGCTCTTGATCAGAAGATATTATTTGCTGCCCTAGCTCTTTCTATTTATAGGGCTCATAATTGTTGTAGTCGTAATTTAGGCTTCGAATTGTGAATTTCAATTTAAATCAACCCTAATGGGCTTTGTCGCGATTAACAAGTTGGTCTATGTCATGACATTTCCACTACTTGTGTGTCTCTCAGTGTTCTACCGTGGCCTTGCTGTGACACCTGCTCGTCTATAACTTTAGCCTGAGTCTCCATTGTCGTGACAAAGTTCCCAAATGTCACGACATCCCTGTAGTTTTTATGTTTCCATTCTTTGTTGTGAGTTTGTCACAACAATACTGTTAAAGGACCAGACCATAAGATGTATACAAATTGTTGTGGATCAAAACACCTATTCAAATTTATGACTTATTACCCAAGGACTATTGTCTAACCCTCAGTAAATAACCCATTAAACTTGAGTGTGTGTTTCTTTAACTATCGTGTTGATTTAAAGATATTTTTGTAAAGAGTAAACCATTTTCGTTATGGTTTTGATCCAGTATACTACAAGTGCACAGGTCAACAAGTAATAAAATGGATATAAGTCCAGATATCGATCCCACAGAAATCTCAAGAATTTGAGATCAACTACCCTGACTACTCAAGCTCCATACTATTTGGACTATAACATGATATTGTGATTCAGCTTAAGAAGATGTAAAATATACAAGTGTAAAAAAAATGAACAATCAATTAAACTAGAATCTAAGGATAAAGAATAATGAATAGTTAAGAAAATGAACCGAATTATTAGGTTATTCTTTGGGAGGACACATCAAAATTATCGCTTAACAGAAGAATCAATTCCTATAGTTAACACTGATATGTACTCTTGCTTGTGTATTTCGTGCTTTTAAAATCATTCCAAGGTGTTTAGCAAGAAGCTGGTCTTCCACACTATTCATCATCTAATTTTTCCCGATTCTTCAAGACAAGTAGAATTAGATTTAATTACTTAATAGGGATTTCTTAATCCGGGTATTTTCTTTGCAATACTTCATACCCATTTTGTGGACTCAGAACTCAGCTCCAAGTTACCTGGCATGATATATACAACTTCCTGGTTACTCTTCCTCTAAATTGTAAATAGATCACCCTCTCTCCTTGATTAGATCTCACCAACACCTGATTATACCTTCACTATCTCGAATCGAGGTGAACTCTCTGGCTTGCTTAAAATGGATAACCTATCCAACTTCTTCTTGATTTCAAGTGAGAAGAAGATTTATCTATAAACTTACAAAGCCCATTAGATCTCTAGTACAGCGTGTTGTTATACCAAGGAAATGTTCATAACTCTCAGAATGCCTTCAGGTCACCCAGAGGGCCTCAAATCAGCTGACTTGAGATTGGTGGGAATTCTTGAACTGCGTTTGAACCCGTATTCAAACCAAATAACATTAAACCCATAACCATAAGTAAATTCAGAACCGGAATTCACAAGTCGGAAACCACTACAGAAAGATAAATTTACCTATAGTTAGCCATCTAATGAAGTCAGGGTTTCAATTACCGAATTACACACTACGCATTCCTCGCATCATATACAATGCACTCTGAAACCTGAGAAGAATTCCAAAATTTGTCCGAATTTCAAACATTCCAGTAGTAATTTGAAAAGAATGAATTTCGTGATTCACTTCAAATTAAACGAAGAATATCCAGATCCGTAAAATAAAATAAAGAAAGAAAAAAATATCTATCTCAAATGAATGCTGAACAGAAAAGAAAAGAAAAGAAAGAAAAGAAAATAAAATGCTTTATTTCCTTAGCAACCCGCACTTCTGTCACCGAGTCGTTTTTCGGTAGTAAATTCTTCCATTTATGTGGTTCTGAAGTTGGACCTTAATTCCAATGCATGCCTTTTGTGGATTTCTATGGACTAGCCTGTGTTATTGTCTGTGTCGCGATTTCAAATTCCTTGTCGCGACATTAGTTAATGGTATCGCGCGATTATCAATAAGTCACAGGACATTCTTCTTTGCTTTTCCTAAGGGCATCTTACGTCATGGATGATTTATTCTTTGTCACATCAACTTAAGTCTCGCCAGTTTTGAACCGGGTTCGTCCCCGATGTCGCGAGAAACATCCTTGTCGCGACATCAGCTCATATCTCTCGCAGCTTGATCCGTTATGCTGTGTTCGACGCCTCTTTGTCGCGACAAAAGCTCATGTCACAACAGTTTCATCTTTCAAACTGTCTGGTAGCTTCACGCGCTCTCTTTGTCGCGACTCTGTTGTCTCTAAATATGTTGCAGAGCCTTTGTTTCATCGCGACGTGTCGCTATGGCTGATGTCGCTACACTAAGGACGTCACACCTTTAACTCGTGGTGTATCTTCGATGTCGCGACAACAAAATGGTTGTCACCTCTTTCTCCTCGTGAAGGCTGTCGCGACTCTGGATGTTGACCCTCTGGTTCTTGCATTTGATGTCACGACAGCTTGATCTTGTCACGACCTCTTTTCTTTGAATTTAATGTCGCGACATCAAGGTGTTGTCGCGACCTTCTCTTCATACAACTGTAGTCGCGACCGCTTACTGTTGTCGCGACTTCTTTTCTTCACTATTGCTGTCACGACCTCTGAACGATGTCGCGACCTTCTTCTGGTCGCGCCAGCGCGACCTTAGTTTCCTTTGCGTTGGATGTCGCTGACCGCCGATTCAAGGCCGATATCGCGACCACATCCGCATGTCTACATACTTGTTCACCCATTGTTTATCTTCTCGTCGCGACCTTCTTGTTTGCGTCGCGACTCGCTATCCAACAGATCGGGCTTAATCACGACTCAAGGATGCAGCTGACCTACGTCTTCTCTTCATCAATTCTGGTTGCTTGCCTTGACCTCTTTCACACCCAGCTTTTGCTCCTTTCTAATTTACGCTTCATTGGCTAATTTGAGCTAGAAGGTAACCAATATTTATTTTGATTCAAGCTCACATGAAATCTAAATTCTTTAACTCTTGCGCTTCTCCCGTCGCAACTTCCTTCCGCCTTCAATTATATCAAGATCAAGCCACCACATTCTCGCTTCCTCATCGCAAATTCTCGCTTTTTGAATTCCTGCTGCACACAGCTGGTGAAGTTTATTCCATCTTCCTGCATATTAATCAGTCTTTTTATATAATAATCAATCATAAAAATGGACTGAAAATAGATGACTTTTAAGCTCATCAAATACTGACTAGCATTCTTCTTGAGTGATTGTCGCGACAAACTTTTCAAATGTCACGTCAAAGTTTCAGTATATGTCTCAAGTCTCTTCTCCATAATGGTCATGACAATGAAAGGAATATCGCGACATTGTTCTTTACACTCTCCTAAAATTGTGTCGTGACATACTTTGGAAATGTTGCAACAAAGTTCAACTGACTTCATCTTGTAATTGTAGCAACATAAGTTTATGATGTCAAGCATATGTAATTTCCATGCCTGCATTAAGGTCTCTGGATGGTTAGTCATGACATTGCAAACTCTGTCATTTAATTGTTCTTAACTCTTATTTAGCGCTTTGTCGCGATCAAAGGTGGTAAATTGTTTCACATATTCAGTCTCTTCCCTCTTTGTCACGGCACCATTTTTTTGTGTCTAAGTATAATCTTGGGATGTCTCGAAAATGTTCTATTGCCATTTGCTTTGTTCTTTGTAGCTACAATCTTTGTATGCTCTTCCTGCTTAACTGATCAAACACATAGTTTTTAGAATGCTCAAATGATAACCTTCTCCGCTTCTTCACATTTTTATGTCACTTAAGTATAGTTGTGAATTGTCGTGACATTTGCAACTGCTTTTGGGCACCTATATTTTTGTTATGACAAATAGATTTGATTATTGCGACAAACTTCTCTTGGTTGTCTTGAACTTTTGTCTTGACATAATTCAGAAATGTTGCGACATTCTACATTTTTTGCCTTAGCTATTTTTGTTGCTTTTCTTGCTGGTTTTTGGTTCTTTTGCATTAAAACTTTGTAAAACACAAATCTAGGTGTAGATTCCATAATTCTTCATTAAATAAGACCTTAAACTCTCAAAAATACAAGAAAAATGGACTTAAAAATAGATGAGTTTTGGACTCATCAATATATGAGTATTCGGATCTTTGCTAAGCAACCCATTAAATTGGACACCATGTACTAATTGTAATACCACTAGCTTTAGCTCAAAGTTGTTGGCCTGTTGATTCGTGCCTCAATAGGTTTCCGGAATCAACAATATTTATATCCTAGAAAATTCTTCTGCCAGAAGAAGCTAACAAAGAAAGGGTCTAGGTTGAAATTAGGTTGTTTTTCTATAATAGTCACTACATTTGACTGAAATTGTTTACTGATTTGGGGTTTCTTGTAAAACAAAGGGAGGTTGATGGCTTGAAAACCGTAACTATGTGGTAACAAAGGTAAAAGAAACTCAAGTTTTCGGGGCCACCGGGCTGGGGGTTCTAAGGCAAATATACGTCTCGTGTCCTTTTCCCCTGCTAGGAGGATGACTTATAGTCACTTCAAACCTGGATTCATGTTGAACATAAAAATCAAAACCTTAAAAGTGGCTTCTTCCTAGTATACATTTATTAACCATTACTGCTCGCGCTTAAACCGACTCGATCTAACCTGGTTGGAAAATAAATAGAAACTAAGTAGCATTAGTGGATCTAGCAATAAGTATCCACTGAGCTCTTAAAGCTTAAGTTAAGTACCGCTACCGTACATCAGCAGGATTCAAACCTATGAGATGGAAAACATAATGGTAATAAATGTCCGCTGGGCAAATGTGAGCACAAAGGCTTTACCTCAAACTCACCAATGCCTCCTCTTCAAGGACAGAAGAGGGTTACAAGCATCCCTTGAGTTATCATCCTCAAGGGTTGCTCACAGAGAAAATGCAAGAAAGGAGAGAAAATGAGAGAAAATCACACCCCCGAAAGTTGGAAGCTTGATGCCAGAATTTTATTAATTAATGGATTGATTGATTTTACAGAGCTTGACTGAGGCTTATATACTGCTCAGAGTCAAGGAAATTACAAAAAAATATGAAACAGCAAAAGATACAATGAGGGAAATTTGGTACAAAACCACAAAAAGCAGTCAAAAGTGGTCAACACAAAGAAAACAAAGGTGCTACGAATTCTCGTGATGCTTCCAAAATTTCGCAACACCGCAAAAAATCTCTCGCAAAGCTCACTCTCCTTCAGATGGCCCAATTGGCCGGCTTTAATCCATGCAAACAGTTCACCCAGTTCTTCGATTTGAATCACAGCTGAGAATTAGCACTGGCATGCAAACTACAAAAATATCCACAAAATATGATTAGTAATATTAGCTCCGACCTTAGTGTGTCAATCAAGCTATTTGGTTGATTAGTACACAAAAGTGTCAAACTAATAACAAATTTAAAATAACACTATTTAAAATAATCACTCCTCATAACCGACACATTGCTAGTCCCTTAGCAATGACAAAAAGAAAGAAGAGCAGACAAGTTAAGCTCATGCAAAAGGAATGGTATTTTCAAGAAGTGTATGAGTAAGCAATGCCCTACCCTCAGTGTGAATGATTGAGACCCTACACAACAACCAGCTTGGGAGAATAAATGCCATACAAGATCAGTTTACAGAGACGATCCTATGAATCACCCGAACTTCCACCAAAATCTGGCGTTACGGATCGCTTTCAACAATAACCTACTAAACTACTTCCACTAAGCTACCACAAATCCGAGTACCGACTAACCTTAAATAAATCTGTTCAATCTTTGTCATTTTTAATAGAGACAATGTCGAAATCGACCTCACCAAAGTCCGTAACGGGGTCCACCACGACTCCTAACCCAACTAAGGCGAGGGGCATCGTCATGAGGATCTCACACCAACTCCTCGGTTTCATTGATCCAATGAACAGAAATTCAAGATCTACACTCGCAAACCTCACCCATCCATCTACATGTAGCGAGCACTAAGCCTGTGACTCCCAACCAACTTACATTAGGCACCAGGTCGTAAAAGACTTTCGTCAGAACCCCTCGAATCGTGTCAGCTTCACAGAAAGCCGCCGCGCTTTTTCTTTCTTTTCTTCTCTCTTTTCTTTCTTTTTCTTTTTCTCTTTCTTTTATTTGAACATATATTGGCCTTCTATTCTAGGGAACCATAACTTTTACAAGTGGTCAAGAAATTAGAAGCCAAATGATATGGTTATGCAAGCTGTGCTATTGCAGAACTCCAGTTGGTACAAAAGAAGCAAAGTGTATGAAAAGATTGACTACTACAGGAGACGCTGAATCGACCTTAAACCACTTAATCAGTGCGGAACTTATCCAGTATAAATGGTATTGCAATGTTTCAATTGTTTAACTTATAGGCCAGGGCAAAAAACCTTTTTTTTTTTTTTTTTTTTTTTTTTTTTTTTTTTTTTTTTTTTTTTTTTTTTTTTTTTTTTTTTTTAAAATTAGGCAAGCATGTTGCAAATGAGTTAAGAAATTGAACTGTCTAAAATGTATAACAGTGTGTGTCACTATATTTTCAGCTTTTCAAAGAAGTCAAAAGCAAAGCAAGCGCAATAAACATACAAATGGCTTGCCATACACATGTAGTAGATTCAAACAGTGTAACAAAAACTAATATCTACAGTATATAAATCACTTCCGTCACTAACTCTCTCCCCAACCAAATGTGCCATTGACCTGGAATGGGTGTGGATCGAAAGGTAGTAGAGGAAATGCTACTCCGTCACAAGAGCCGGTGAAGAGGTGTCCGGTCGGGCCGAGGTGTCAGCTAGAGGAGTGGCCGCAACTATCAGAATCAAGTAGGGACGAAAGGGAGTCTCGCAAGCGGCTGAGGCGAGGCGCCATCCCGGGTCAAGCATGAGCCAGACGCCTAAGGAAATATGGGGAGATCGTCGAGACCCTGTGATCTTCTGATCCATGAGGATGGCTCACATCTCATGTGAGAATGCCAGTTAGTCGCCATGGCGCTCATGGCGAGTCATCCGTCACAGAAGGTAACGGCAGCTCAAAATGATGCCAGAATGAGAACGTGCACGGCATCCGCGATGGTCAAAGTCCCGTGAACGCGATATCGCCAGGTGGTACTTGAAGTGTTTCGCCATCGCCATAGGGCGTGATCGGGGCCATGGGCACCGCGAAAGATGAGGGCGCAGGCATGTGATCGAGCTGAGGGGAGATCGACTAGCGCGCTGAGCCATGCTCTAAATATGCTCCACTGGAGGGCACGCTTCACACAGAATATTTCCGCAAATGGTCATCCCCACCGAAAGGGAAGAGAGCGGGGCATATCGCCACCCGATCGACTGCAAGGCTAGCTCACTACGACTGGGCACTCACCTAGGCTCATCAGGGAAGCCTATATGCTCAAGCACCTAGCATAAGAGTCTCAGGAATAAGAGAGGCGTGGACTCAGCTCGAGATAGACTCCTGCAATGGACCTTGTCCTTGAAATGGAACAAGGAAGTCATAATAAGCTCCGCTGGACTGAACCAGTAGCCCTCCGAGATGCGAAATAGGGCCTCCAAGATGGCTCCTCTCCTCTGAACTATATGTTGAAGCGGGAAAAGATTAGACTGTAGAATGTGATCTATAAGAAGCATACGTGGTAGAAGCTGCCTCCTGAATAGAACCGATCCAGCGGTAATGTCCCCGAAGAAGATACCACTCCCCAGGCAAGGACGCCATCACCATAATCGACAAAGAAGAGGACCACTGAAACTGAAATATAACGCGATGTCTCAGGCTTCAAATATCCTAGCCTGCCGTCGATGGAGAAATGAAGAGCAATCGGGTGGGGCTCGCGCCTGGATGTCATCGTGTGGTAGAACTCAATGACCACCCGCGGGTAGAAAAACCGACGGGGTGCCATGAACTCCAGGAGCACTTAACTAGGAGCACCAATCTGAGCTCTGTCCTGAAATGAGGCATCAGAAAACCCCATCATGTCCTTCATTACAACGTACCCTCACAGGGGCTGCACAAATATGGTCCTCATATGGGAAGCCGGGACAAGTCCAAGAGGCCCACCAGTGGCCCAGGGGGCAGTTGACCACCCTGAGGCCTAAGCTGAGACTCCCCGCCCGAGGTCCCAGCCCTTCGATTCGTGGGCCTCCCGTGATGGCCTAGGATGGCGGAGAGGGAGTGGCTGACTCCTGGATCTCCTCACTGAAGAATGAGAACCCACGTAGTTCTGCCTTCTGCAGAGGTGGCAGCCACGCACATGGAAGATAAATGGAGCAGTATGGGCCAAATGCCACAATGGGAGGAGGAGGAACGCTGATTCACAAAGCACTCCGCGGTCTTCACCATACTGGAGCCCAAGAAGGGAGAAGAAAGGGGAGGGGGCTTAAAAAATGGAAATGGAGATGGGAAATTAAAACAAAGAAAAGAAAGACAGAGAGGCGGGAGGCAAACAGCACACACCAATTACGTCATGCCACAGCGGCCGGATCAAAAAGAAAGGGAATTAATGGCGGTCACCGAAACAAAGGTCGGCAGCCAGATGAAGATGAAAGGCCATGAGATAGCCATGAATCTTCGACAATGATATTACAAAATTTAATCCATAATTTGCAGGTTAATGTAACTTAACTGAAAATTTCATGTAATACAACTCTCATCCACCATATCATGAAAATGTAAGACTGTACCATGAGAAAATCACTTTTAATAAAAATTTTTCAAAAAAGCTGTTAACCTGTCAACATAAGACAAAAAAGAATACAAATTTAAGTAATAAAATTCTAGTGACTTCAAGATACTGCAGAAGTCACTCCCAAATGTGTGGCCGTGAGATCATGGGAGGGTCAAGGAGTGTATTTCTCCGCCCATGGAGGTTGTACCATGGTTTGTTCTCACAATAGACATTGCTGAATTAATGTCTTTTGAGATTGATGTACCATCAACCATGAAAACTTTTGATGGTGAATGTCACTACATCTTGATTTAAGCTTTGCCTAGAAAGAGAGGTGGAGCTTGAGTCGAGCAAAATTTGGTCCCCTTTAAAGTGCTGTCATGAATATTTCCACTGATCATGCCACCTCTTCAACTTATCTTTCGCAATTTTCGAGTCGAGGTAGGCATCATTTCTGTAGTTCTTCTAGCCTGCTGAATGCTGGAGCCTTGAGGTCTCGCCTCATCTAAGTTCAATTTTTTTACCGCCCACCATGCCTTATATTCAATTTCCACAGTAGTGCTTCATGAACCAGCTATAAGAGATTAGCGCCCAAATGTGGTCTCAGCTTCATCTGCACGTCATAAAGAGTCCAGCAGCTGAGAGACCAATAGTTTTGTTTAGTCATCACCTCATCAATATTATCTTGATCTTCTCGTTGGCCACCAACCCGGCCACCGGTCCGGGTGGGTGGTATGGGTGGCTACTTTATGTCGACACCATACTAGTGGGATAGAGTCCAAAATGAATATTACGAAATGTGAACCTCATCATCTGAATTGATCCTGGGGATTCCCAAATCCGAGAATATATTCTCCTTCAAGAATTTAAGAGCCAATTCCTCAGGGCCCGCCTCCGCAAGAACCGTCAACCCATCGACATAGTCAACCCACCAAAATGTAGAGGTATCTTAAGGGAGGAAAGAATGGTCACATGAAATCGATCCCCTATACGAAAAGTCAACTACCAAAATCGGGCCAAAGGCACTGGACGTACGAGAAATTCTCTCCCAACCTTTAAGATTGGTCCCACTTCGCACATGGTATGGGCATCCTGAAAGAGAGGCGCAACTCCCACAAACACTTTCCCTAGCCAGCTAAAGGTCCCAGTCACATTCTCATGCAACATTATTCCATTGCTTTGCTTCTCAGTTAATAACTCTTTGGATTAATATCTGGCCTGTAAATGAGATGATTTGTACAAGAAGGTCTTTCAATAGAATAGATGGTACCTCATAATGGAATAAATTGCCTTATGCTTCCAATCGCGGCAGTTCCTTATAAATTTAAAAGTAAAGAATTTAATGTGAGTATACTAGGGGGCCTCCTCAACTAGGACAGCATTCCTCGTGGAACCTATCATTGATCTGAGGGTTATGAGTGTTAAAGCATTGTTAGTCTCGCGATAAAGTGATCGGCAACAACATTTTCCACACCTCATTCCCGATTCGCAAGTTAAACTCTCAAGTAAAGAAGAACTCAATCTATAAGCCTAGCCTACATTTTGTTTGGTGAGCAAGATTTCAAGGCCGATGATCTGTAAATACTATTATGTCCGACTCCAGCCTAAATAAGTCAGTTTCATAGACCACTACCAAGAATTTTTTTCGTGGTCAATTCCTCTCAGGCCTCATTCAATGTCTTGCTCTCATAATAGACCACATAAGGCTTTCCTCCTTCCCTTTGTCCGAGAACTGCTCCAATGGCCATATCGCTTGCATCACACATCACTTTGAAGGGCAACTGCCAATTAGGGGCTCCCACTATTGGTGCAGTGGTCAAATATGCTTTAAGCTCCTCAAAGCTCTTTTGGCAGTCTGCATCCCAAGTAAATTTGGCATCTTTTTCCAGTAGCTCAGAGGGGAGGCTTTCTGGCAATTTTTGAGAAGTCCATGATGAACCTCCCAGAACTCCAGATGCCCAGCAATTCGCACGCCTCGACATTTGGGGGCAGGCGCTTAAATTAATAATTTTTCCTTATCAACTCGATTCCTTTTTTCTTAAATACATGCCCGGCACACCCCGACTTACCATAAAATGGCATTTTTCCTAGTTCAGTACCAAGCTTTTCTCTATGCACATATGCAGGACAGTTTCCAGGTTGATTAAGCATTCTTCAAAACTCCATCCATAGATTGTAATTTCTTCCATGTAAACCTCCATAATGCGCTCTACCATGTCATTGAAAATACTGAGCATACATCGTTGAAATGTAAGTGTGGGCCACACTGTGCCAAAGGGCATTCTCCTCAGATGCATATGCGCCAAATGGCGTGAAGGGTGGTCTTTCCGTCTCCCACAAAGAATTTCAATTTGAAAAGTATCCGAATATTGTCCAAGAAAACTGGTAGGCGGTGACCGTAAATCCTCTCAAGAAGCTGATCCATGAAGGGTAGAGGGAAGTGATCCTTCCTGGTCACATTTAGTTAGCTTCTATAATCAATACATACCCTCCAACCCGTGGTAAGGCGGGTGGGTACTCTCTCCTTTTTCATTATGCACCGTGGTTACCCCCTGATTTCTTAGGCACCACTTGGGTTGGACTCACCCAAAAAGTATCTGATATGAGGGTAGATATCGGTACTGCTAAACACTTAAAGACTTCACCTTGTACCACTTCTTGCATATGTGGGTTCAATCTTCTCTGTGGCTGCCTTACTGACTTTGCCTCCTCCTCTAGGTAGATGTGATAGGTACAAACTTTTGAGCTAATACCCTTAGATCGCAATTTTCCACCCAGTAGCTTCGTTTGTTCTCCCTTAGATAAAGTGCATCACCTTTCCCGTGAAGTGCTAAGCAGGATGAATGACAATCGGACATCAAGCCCCGCCTTCCAAATAGGCATATTTCAATTCCACAGGCAAAGGTTTGAACTCAAATTTCTGGGGTTCACTGGTTCCTTCCTCAATTATCAAAGGCTGAATTTCTTGTTTTTTTCTCCATTATCCCTGCACAAGTTTCATGTCTTGGGCTTCACGCCTTCCAACACCTCGCCTGCTCTTCGCCAGCAAATCCTGCATCCTCTGCTGGTCAGCCTGTTCCTCCAGGATTGTGTCAACATGGAAACGCTCGCAGTCATCTTCCATCGTTGCATAAAGCTTTTACCTTGGCGGAAGAGGTCGAAGTTCAGTGTCAGCAGCTTCCGAAGGTGAGTTTCTAACACCATTTCCCCGCAATTGATAATCGCATTGGAGGTGTTAAGCAGAATGTGGTCTCCTATGATGATAGGCACATAGTTGGCCCCTTATTGTAAATTGTTCAGATTTAGTACACTAAAATCCACTGGATAGAATTTGTCCACTGGATGAGAATATCTTCCACTGTCCTTCTGTATCTTATGGATCTATCCAAGAGACAAATGTGATGAGGTGGGTTTAGTTCTCCCAACCCGAGCTTTGTACATCGAACAGGGAGTGAGATTCACTGTACCCGTCAGCAATACTTTTCTACGCAAGTGCCTCCAATATTGACCGAGATGGCTGGACAACCCACCTTGTACTTCACTGAGAGCTCTGTATCGATATAGCACTCGACTTGTCTGGCCAAAGAGCCTTTTTGTTAACATTCAGCCCTCTTTTCACTGTACAATAAGTCCTTCAAATTTTTACACAGGTGGGGACTGTTTTATCACAACATGTGGGGATACTAATCTTACTTGTCTCTTGACTTCTAATGTTTTTACTGATTAATAAATTTCTTTTAGCTTTATGTTAAGGCAGGTGTGCTATTTTTTTCTCAGAGGTCGCTTGATCACCATCCTCCTTTGGTTCGCCTTCTTCTGTGCTCTTCCTGCCTTGTTTTATCGCTTTGGGTAACGTTGTTTGAGCTCTTGCCACTTCTCAGTCGATGATTTCACCAAACATCCCATCAACACTGGAAGAGCTTTTTGCATATTTCATGCAGCCTTTAGATTTCCATGTCCTCAAAGGAGAATTTTTCTCGCACTCAAGCACGTTGATAGCCTTGATATTAACACGCAGTTGTCATATTTGGGAAATTTCACAACTTATGTGTTATCGTTTGAGAAAATTTGAGTGTTGCTCATTCTTCTTATTATGTTCTTCCCACTGTACGCCTCTTTGATTAATTAGCATTCCCACGCTTTTGTTCTCTCCACAAAGTTGCCCGCTTGTTCAACCTGAGACAGCGTGTGGTATGCTGTCAACAGACCTCCTACGTTGTCAAGAGAAGGCACATGGGTAGTGTGTTTTGGTTTCCAGAGAGGCTCGCGGCTCCTCCACTGATCAGAGTAGACGTATGGGTTGTGGGCCAGGCTTGTTTTGGCCCACTACATTAGCTTGTTCAGCCACAAAGTCCCTTACTGATGAATACTAAATGAAACTTCCTGGTGCTCAGCAATCGATAAATAAGGCATGGTTGGTTATAGGGCATAGATGCCCAGTCACTACCGATCATGTCATCTCTTTACTGCTTTCTCTCCAACCTCCCGTCATGGACAACCTTGCTTTCATTCCATGTCCTTTGAGACTGAGCATATGCCTCCTCATCTCCTGAAAATTTCATCCCTGTCTGGCTCTAGGATTTGCCCATCCCAAGCTGAGGTTTCTAAACACATAGTTTGAGGAAGTCCATGGCTTCACCGATTCTTTCTCAGAAGTCCTCCACACATTTGTCTCCTGTAATTAATTTTGCTTCTCTCGCTGGCAAGACATTCTGATCATAAAGTGGTTGACTAACATCCATGTATCAAAGCCATGAGGGCATGCACCTCATGGCCCCTATATCTCCCTTAACATTGGTAGAATTTCATTATCACGGGTTTGTAATGTATAATACTTTCAAATCATTGGTCACATGATCAAGAACTTTTTTTCACAAACTACCGCTGTTCTACCTCTAATTCGATGGTTTTGGCCTTGGGAGAATTAAGCCAAATTTCACTTACTTTAAGGGTCATGAAAGTCCACCTAAGGTATCCATATCGACGCACTCCAATAAAAAGTTGCAAATGATCTGCAGCTACGTGAGGTCGAGCTAAAATCAACAAACAGGCTAATTTAAAAGCTCTTACTTCATCAGCCGTAGTCGCTTACCAGAAGATAAGGGTTCAGTGGCTCAACACGGATGGGTTTTCATCCCAAAAATGACGGCATAAGTGCACGGTTGCAAGACTTCATTTGACTCCTTTTCGGGATTTTGCTTCTAAAAATGAAAGGAAGTTTAGCCGAAAGAAATTGTAAAACTGGCGATGTGAAAAGTTAATTTGAAGATTTAGGTCACTAACTTGGTAACTAGTATAACAAGTGTCCCCTGCTTTATCCTCGCAAGCAGACAAACTCCATAGTCCAAATGCAACCTATTCATATGTTTAACTAGCAAACCTAAACTTTAGGAAACCTAATTCTTATTTGAGTTAACAGTGTAGTTTATGCATCTATGCCCTTTGCTGGGCTTTGTTCCTAACATTAAATATCATTTCAGTGTCTGCAAAGATCAATCTAAAAAACCACAAGACATCTAGCAACAAGTATGACCGTATCCTAAAGCACTTGTGCGATCGTCAAATCAATAAAATGATTCAATGCTATTCAACCCTATTTTGAGAAGATAGCTATAAACATGCACTTCCTGTAGCTTTTAATACAAGAGACAACCTGCATATGCTCCCACCACCAAGCTAGCTTCCTTTCTCTTCAAAGAAGAGGCTTAGCTAAGCATCTCTTGAGTCATTATCCTGATAGAACACAAATCAGAGCAATAAGAGGAGAGAGAATAGAGAAAGCAAACCTACTAAAGCTAATAATAAGATATTTACATAAAATAAAAACTTGCCAAAGACGCTTCAATTTGCTTAGGGTTACAAAATGGGAGGGTCATACAGCCACCCAATGGGCGAAAAATACCACAAAGCCTAACACCTAATAATTTTAGGACAAGAGAGTAATACACCAAAATTGAAGCCTGCTGCACACTACAAAAGTATTGACAAGGCAAATGAATCGCTTAAGGCTCGTACTACTAAGGCTCAAAAAATTTCGCTAGGCACTAAAATCGCTAGCAATGAATCACCAATACAATAAAAATGCAAAATTGGCTAGTAGCAATGATTTCAAGAAGAAGTAAATTTCCCTAGCTTAAATAAATTTATGAGAAGGAATGCAAAAATTTCCTACAGGGAAAATTCAAAATTAGCTTAAATTTTTTGGTGTCTAGTTTAAATTGGTAATTTCACAAGATTGGGTAAATTTTCTGTCAGTGAATTTTCAATCCCACTAAATTTCGCAACTAGCTAAATTCCCGAATTGCTGATCTTCACGCATTGCTTCCGCCCTCTATCAAGACTGGTTTCATCACTTTGCCTTCATTCTTTTTCTTTGATTTTTGGTCCCCACTGATGTTTCGACAATTGAGTTCAATCTCTGCATTCATCATATGCTCGATATTGAAACTCCCAAGCACGCAAAACCTCGCAAAACAACTTTCAAAAATACCCAAATTTATGTGTTGTATACTAAGAAGTACTTGAACACTTTAATTGGTGAGAATGATATTACGCAAAGCACTCAAAACCATCTAAAATAGGGTTCAAAATAGCACTTTTGGGCATCAATCACACTCCCCAACCGAATGCCACAAAGGTCCCTAGCAATGCAAAACAAAAAGGAGATGTATGTATGATTTCAAAGTTTCATGATCTAGTAAGGTGTGTATTATAAACATTGTCCTGAACCGAAAAATGGACACCAAGTTTGAAAACATGTATTGAAAGAGCCAAAACCATACAAGAACAATTTTAGGTCAATATTGGTTCCATGATTCTCAACTTGAATTTCCACCTAAGTCTAATGGTTCTTTATATAACCAGATTACGCCAATAAATTGCAAAATTTGTCCCCTCCCCAACCTAACATTGACATGGCCTTAAGCCGTTGAACAACCTAGATATGATAGTTAATGACTCTTTTCTGGTCAACTATATTTGTAGGGTGCAATGCTTAAAATCCGACTTCATCAAAGTCCGTGGTAATCTGGGTCCACCATGACTCCCAACCAATTAAGGCTTAGGCACGCTTCTCAAAAGGATCACCGACCACAACTCTACAGTGCTTCGCCCGACTAATGACTCCTCGAAATCAAGCACCAACAAATCGTTAGGACTCTACCTATCCACCCATGTAACGAACACTAAATCGATGACTCCCAACCACCAAGGCTAGTAAGATCAGTTTCAAAGGCTTTCGCCATACACCCCTGACCGTGCTCTGCTTCAAGGCAAGGCTTCACGACTTCATTTTTCTTTTTCTTTTTTTCTTTTTCTTTTGCTTTTCTTTCTTTTCCTTTTAAAAGACAACATTGGTCTTCAAGTATGGGTACACAACTTTATCTTAGGCTGCCAACATGCTTATACTGGGCTATGCAAAGCTAAAGGAAGTAAACAAATTCACAAATTTACTGGAACAATCCGAGGCAAGGTGTGAATTAGCATAAGGGAGAAATTTTCTGGGTTGGGATCATGCTGGAACTTCAATTGACCAAAAATTGACTCAAGCATGGAATTTGCTCTAACATAAAGGTGACAAACAATGATTCAATTTTCCAACAAAAGGGCAATTCAATTATCCAATTTGAAGCAATTCAATTGTTCAATTGAAAAGAAAAACAAATATACATGGTAAAGGCACAAAACATGGTATGCAAAATTACCTTTAGAGGTTTGGGGCACCAGCAACTGAACTATAAAGGAAAACAAAATTTGAACATCCAGACATGTGGAGTATGAAAATTACCTTTAACCAACCCAAGTGGCTGTGGGGATTAGGCTTAGGAGGATCCAGCTAGAGAATTTCTTCACCGTCGTCCACAGACCACATAAGGTTTCACCCTGTCCATTGACTTTAAACACCCTGTTATCATCCGGGATTTGATTAAATCTACTCGAACTGGCTGGGGGTATGCCTGCTGGACAACAATGATTCCTGTCCACCGACTGAGCTTCGCTTCGAAATAGATGAAGCTTTAGAGTCGTGATAAAAGAACTTGGTCTCCCTCTTTAAAATTCTCCTGATTATCATTTGATCATGCTTATCTTTTTGATTTTTTTTCCTGGTAATCTTCGAATTCAAATAGGCATCATTCCGTATTTCTTCCAATTCATTGAGATCAAGGAACCTCTTGACTCCGGCCTTACTTAGGTCCATGTTCAGCTTCTTAATTGCCCACCATGCTTTGTACTCGATCTCCACTAGAAGGTGACATGCCTTACCATAGACCAATCGATAAGGGGACATTCCCAGGATTGTCTTGAAAGCTGTCCTGTAAGCCCACAAATAATCAAGTTAGCTTGATAGGACCAATCTTCCTGCTGGTGCTTACCACCTTCATTAGAATGGTCTGACTTCCGTCAAAGTTCTACTCGACCAATTTGTTTGAGGATGGTAAGGGGTGGCCACTTTGTGTTTCACACCATATTTAGCCATGAGGTTTTCAAATGGTTTGCTACGTAAATGAGAACCTCCATCACTAATAATGGTTCGTGACCTAAACTGAAAAGAGAGTCATTTTCAAGAATTTAATTACCACCCTACTATCATCGGGTCTCATAGGATTGCTTCAAACCTATTTGAGACATAGTCACCCTACCAAAATGTATGTATGACCATATGACGGGGGGGAAAAGGTCTCCCATAAAACTCGATGCCCCACACATCGAATAATTCAACAACTAAAATTGTCTAAAGGCATCATATGACTCCGCGAGACAAATTCTTCCCAGCTTTGCATCCGCTTACATACACGGCACATCCGGGCGGTGCTTCCTCGAATAAGGAAGGCCAAGAGGAAACCCGACCGTAGCACCTTTCATTGTCGCTTTTCTCGAAGCAAAATGACTCATCAAGCACTCTCATGGCAATGGTTTAAAATTCCTCATTGCTCCTCCTCGTACACATTTCGATGATTTGATTCAGACAAAGATTTGAATAGGAAGGTCACTCAATAATAGGAATGGATTTTAGCAAAGAAATATTTCCTATCCTGTCCTTTCCACTGATGAGCTTAAAAGTCATCTATTTTTTGTCCATTTTTCTGTTGATTTTAATGTAAAAAGGAATAATTAAGATGCAGAGATATGAAGAAACTGACCAAATTTGTTATTTACAGGAAGTATAAAAGAAAGAAGAAAATGCAAGTGGGAAAAAATGCAAGAATCGGCTGAGTAAAATGCAAGAAATAACAAATAGAAATAAAACAATCGGCTAACTAATGTTGCGCTTTGGGGTTCACATACCAGCTATGAGGTCGACATCAGAAATTGAAGGAAACTGGCGTGTGTCGCGACATGGATCAAGATATCGAGACGCGACATGAGACTTGATCATGAAAGTCAGGAAGAAATGAGTCGAGGTCGCGACGTGAGATCGGTCGCGACATCGTGAACTACGCCTGCCGCAGAAGTCAGTGAAGTGAAGTCGCGACAAGATATTGATGTCGCGATATCGTGAACGCACGCTTGAGACCCGTGGAGGCATAGAAGTGATGTCGCAAGGATTGATGTCGCTGGCGTTAAGAGCAATCAAAGGAAAGATACAAGTGGCGACAAGATTGAAGCATGCAATACAGTTGATGTCACGACAACATACTGATGTCGCGACATCATGAGAAATCAGTTGAAACTTGCAGATCCTTGAGCTGAGGTCGCGACGAGAGATTGATGTCGACATCCGAAGACAAGTCACGTCAGAAGACATTAAATGAGGTCGCGACGTGAGATCGAGGTCAGAAGATCGAGAGACCGTATTGAAATCTACAGCGGGCGTGACTAGATACCGCGATAAGAGATTGATGTCACACCAAGATAAACCAGTTGAAGACTCCGAGAACTAAGTCGATGTCGCTATTAGCAGATCATGTCGCGACATCGTGGTTCATCGATGAGCCGAAAAAGAAATGAACCGCCGCCGTGACAAGAGATCAGATCGCGCATATCGTAAGATATCGCCTGAAAGATGCATTTCATTTAGTTGATGTCACGACAGCATCGACGCCGCTACATCGTGGAGCAACATGTGGCCCGCGTAAGACGTGGTAAGCCGATGTCGTGGATAAGAGAATGATGTCGCGACATCATTAATGATCGCCTAAATGTATAGACAAGAAGCTAAGGTCGTGACGTGAGATCGAGGTCGCGACATGGATGATGTCGCAACAAGGAATTGAGGTCGCGACTTGAACGGTAACATGGGCCAACTAACTTTGGAATCCACAAAGACTGCATTGGAATTAGGGCCCAACTGAAAACCCTATAAATAATGCAGCCTATCCGTAAGTATAACGTAGCTCTCTACGCTACGCACGAGTAAGTCCGGATAAATAAGGCTCATTTTTTTATTCTTAGTTTTCTTTTCTTTTCTTTTCTTTTCTTTTATTTTTCTTCAATGTTGATAGTTAGAGATTAGATTAGATTTATCGCGTCGGCTTTCTTATTTTCTGAATTGATGTTATCGCTTGAGCTGTGTGTCGAACAATGCGTAATTCAATTCTTTTCAAATTACTACCGAATGTCGGGTTCGCATAAATTTCTGGAATTTGGCTTTTCCAATAAATGCGCTTATTCTTAAGGATCGCAGGAATGCCGAGTGTGTAATTGCAATTGAGGAACCCAGCTCCATTGAGTAAATGTTATAGTCTTAAATTATCTTTCCTCGTGAGTCGCTTCCAACAACCTTGTGAATTTCGGGCCAGAATTTACTCTTGGTTTTGCCTAATGTTTTGATCTCGACACGCCTCTTATAAATTCGCTTAAGATCTGCTTATTTGCTCGATTTCAAGGAGGTCCTCTCGAGTGACACAGAGGAAGACATTCCCGGGAGTTGGTGAACATTTCTTTGAAGGTATATTAACCCGTTATTCGAGATCTCACGAGCTTTGTTGGGCTACTTAGATAAATCCTCTTCTCACTTGAAATCAAGAACGAAGGAACGAAGCTATCAATTTAAACAAGCAAAGAGTTCACCGATCTGCGCTACAGGGTCGAGCTAAAAATCAACAAAATTTATATACACCTGTTCTACTTCACGTCGATCGTTACCGCAAAGATAAAGGGTCTGTGTAATGAACACGGGGATGGGCTTTCATCCTAAAAATGGTTTGCATCAAGGCATGAAGGTAAGGCTTTCTATTTGACTCTTTTGGATTTAATAAAAAAACAAGTGGGGAATGGTTTGAAAACCGAAAAATTCAAAACCGAAAGTTAAAGGTGAAAAAGTTACCTTTGAAGAATTAGGGTCACCAACTCAAGTTAGGCAAACAAGGGTCCTCGGGTTTTATCCTCTGCAGACAAGCAACCTATAGTCCCCGGCATAACCGGATCTATGTTTAACTAGCAAACCTCACTCCATGAAACAACTCCCTATTTGAGTCAATACAGTATTAGTGTAGTTATGGCTCATCGTTTAAACCCTAACATTTAATATCATCTCAGGCTCGTGAAGACCATCTAAAGAACAATAGTCCCAAAGCATGGAGAGTATTGGCCAACCAATAACATTAAATGCTATGCAACCCTAATTTGAGAAACTAATTATAAATATCATTTTAGAGGCTCAGAAGATTCATCTAAAGAATCACAAAGATTCTCATCGAATATGCACCGGATTCTAAAGCATGGAGAGACGCCAAATTAATGATATTCCAACATATGCAACCATGTTTTGAAAATACAAGGGCCATAAATACACTACCCGTGAGCTTTTAGTACAAGAGAACAACATGCATATGCCCCACCACTCAAGCTAGCTTCCTTCCTCAAAGAAAGGAGGCTTAGCCAAGATCTCTTGAGTTGTCATCCTCAAGCAGGGGTGTTCAAGCAAATGAGAAAGGGAGAGAAAGAGGAGAGAGAAGAGAGAAAAGAAAGCAAACCTAAAATAAAAAGACTTTATTTACAAAAATAAAACTTACAAAATATCTTCCGTATAGTTGCTCTCCAAAATGTTACTTAGGTTACAAAACAATAGGGCTTATATAGCCTCCTCAAGGTAAGAAAATACCAAAACCTATGAAATCGCTAAGTTATAGGACAATTAAGTAATACACCAATTGGAGGCGGTTTGGCATTAATTACAAAGCATGGCGAGAGATCACTCTGCTTAGGTCGAGGAATCCCGTTAACTAGGCCAAATCAACAGGCCTAGCGAAACAAGAAATTTCGCAAGGGTGAGCAATTCTCGCATAGCCGCTTAAATTTCTAAGCTAGCGAAATTTTGCGGAGAAGCGAAATCAATTATTTTCATATGAACAGTGCTAGCTGTAAATTTGGAGTGTCTAGCTAAATTTTGTGCTTCGTTAGGGTTGCGAATTACGAAAGGTTGCGAATTTTTGTAATTTTGGAAGTAAAAATTTTCGCAATCCTACGAAAATCTCTCGCGATTGATGATCTTCTACCCGTCTTCAACTCGCATCACATTTTCTTCATTTTGGCTCTTGGTTTTCTCATTGATTCTGGGTTGATGGCTGAGACTTGAATTCAACTTCATGATTCATCATTTGACTCGAGATTGACCTGCAAGTAAGCAAAGCCTGCAAAACAACCAAAAATACCCTCTAAATGGCATAAGTGCTACTAAGAAGACTAGAACACTACAATTGGTATAAATGACATGATTAATGCGCAAAAAGCACTCAAAACCTATCTAATATAGGGTTCAAAATTGCACTTTTTGGGCATTAATCACACCCCCAACCGAAACGTTGCTAGTCCCTTAGCAATGCAAAATAAAGAAAAAGGAGATGCATGTGGTGATTTGCAAAAAGGTTATGATTCAAAAAGGGTTTATATACATATAAACATTACCTTAAACTGAGAAATTGAAATCAAAGCTGTAAACCGATATGAAAGAATCAAAACCATACAAGAACAATTCTAGGTCAATATTGATCCATAATTCTCAAATTTGAATTTCCACCTAAGTCTAATGGGGTCTTTATGTAACCAGATTAAGCTAATAACCGCAAAATTGCTACCTCCCCCAACCTAGCACTAACATGGCCTTAAGTTGTCAACAACCTAGATAGGGCTAGTTACACTTTTCTTTCTTTTCAATTATACTGGATGCAATGCTTAAAATTCGACTTCACCAAAGTCCGTGTAACTGGGTCCACCGATGACTTCAACCAATTAAGGTTGTAGCACTGTCAAAGGATCACTGACCACTCAACTCTAAAGGCTTCACCCCGGACTTCGAATGACTTCGAAAATTAAGCACCCACAAGTCATTAAACTTCACCTATCCACCCATGTAATGAACACTAAATCGATGACTCCCAACCAATTAAGGCTTAGGGCATCAGTTTAGTGCTTTCGCCTATACACCCCAAGGACCGTGCTCTGTTTCAAGGCAAACTTACCTACTTTATTTTTCTTTTTCGTTTCTTTTTTTTTTCTTTTTCTTTTGCTTTTTCTTTCTTTTCCTTTGAAGACATCATTGGTCTTCAACTGTAAGTACACAAACCTATCCTAGGTTGCCAACATATTTCTAAGGCCTGGCTTATGCAAAGTGAAAGGAGGCGAACAAATCCATAGCCTATTGGAAAATCTGGAGTGCAGTGTGTGAATTAGCATACGGAGGAAATTTCAAGTTGAGCATGCAGGAACTTCAACTGACCAAAAATTTAATTCAAGCATGGAAGTTGTCCTAGCATATAGGTGATAAAAAGTTATTCAATTTCACGATGAAGCAATTCAATTGTCCACTGTGTAGCAATTCAATTGTTCAATTGAAAAGAAAACACATTTAAACATAGTGGGAAGCACAAACACAGATATGTACAAAAAGTCAGATATATATAAACCGAATAGTTTTTGATATAGCCAAAGTGGCTAATACATGAATACAAAGTTAAACATAAACTATCACCGCCTACTATGGCTAATACATAAATCCTAAACAAAATTAGTAGGCGCTGATAAAGCCGGTAAATAAACAAAAACTGTAAGAAACCTAACCACCACCGTCAGGCGGTGGTGGTGGCCCGAACCGGCCGCCGCTTGCACTAACATCCAATGAAGCCGCATCGTTGGTGGCTCCTTCCTTTCCTGGCAGATCACAGGAAGACCCAGATGGTTCATAATCCGAGTCAAGATAGACCGGCACTGGGCCAACCTCCGATCCTCATGTACTCGTAGTCAGCAAGTGAGCAAGATGGCATCCATCACACCAGCTATCTCTCGAGCTAGCATGGATGTACTCCGGTGAATGATGTGCTGAATAGGGAAGGCCCGGGAGTATCTGCTGCAGCTGCTGATGTAGTATGTGGAGGAGATGGAGGCGAACGATCTGAACGGAGTCCTCTGCACTCCTGGGCCGGGGACAGCATATCATCCGTGAGATGGTGGTCCTCGCCTCCCGACCCTGCACTCCCGGGTCCCCGTGGTCGATGTGGAATGAGACTCGCATGTCATAACCCGGCCCATCGACACTACATGTAGACATCTAGCTCTCATCTCTAGTCTGGTCCGGGGAATCCGATCCGCTCGAGAACATAGCATAGGAGTCGCAAGATAAGTACTGGAATGCTCTCCGCGCAAGTCGTCCTTCCGATGGACCTTCTCAAACTGCAATGTGAAGCCATCACTACCGTAGGGTCAACCAAACCCCCGAGATCCCAGAGCGCTCCAGATGGCCCTCCTCCGTACATAATGCCAGCAGTAGGGAACAAGTCGGGTACGAGTGGGAAGTGGTCAATCAAGAAAGATCCGAGGCTAAGTCGCCTCCTAGAGAATACGGACCGCCAAAGGATGTTCCAGCCGCGCTCGACCATATCCCCGTGAGGCGGTGGGCCCAAGCTCAGAACTCCTCCTCGAATTCGCGCGGGCGTATGCGCAACCTACTGCCGCCAAATATCGGGATCGTCCGAAAAGTACACTCAGGCTGGGCCATCTATATCAATCAATCTCTATCACCGCCCGTCTTCCCTCGATGTCATGGAGCTGAGAACCCGCAAAGCATTCACTCTGATAATGCAAACCGCGAGGAGTCATGGAAGGGTAGGAGGAGTACCCTTGATCAATCTCAAAGACTCCCGGTATCTGGGGTCAGCCCTCAATGCGGGGATGTCATAAAATGACTCCCCGATGAAAGCCTGCGGTGGAGCCGCACATTCCCCTGGAACGGGGTCTCTAATGACAGTGGCCTCCTAATCCTGATGCCGGGCGCACAAACCGAGGTGATGAAGTCGCTCCGCAGCCTGGAGTAACCGGAGATGGTGGGAGTCCGTGAAGATGACCCGGCTCGGGCCCGATGTAATGGCCTCGTTGGAGGGCCGCGAACTCTCCTCCGTGGTAAGCGATGGGGCCCTGGTCCCATCCGAAGTCTGATATCGCCTCAATCCCCGAGGCCCTCTGATACCGCTCCGGGATCGGTGATGGTACAGAGGCCGGGACCGAGCTGGGCCTCTCTCAAAGCAAATCTCACCCAGGCTCAAGACGGATTCCACCCCTTGTGTACGAACCATATCCGATAGCTAACAAAATAATTAAAAAGGGCTCGACTCATCGAAATATAAATGTTGCACTATATGTCCAATCGAAGATCTCTCAAGGCTAATGGTACCAAGCAAGCAACCGAATCCGTGGCTCACCGACTGAGGTTTAAAATGGCCCCGAATCGCAAATCAGTGGCTCGAAATAACCGGATGGTCGGTGCAGGCACCAAGAAGTCGAACCGAGGGCACCCAGCAATGGCTCAGCCGCAAAGCGAATGGACAGGTTTCATGCACGCGCGGTGGCGCTCACCGTGCTCTTCGTATCGGTACAGAGGTACAACCACAAATTCGAACTCCGAATCGGGGGTGCAAAGACCGGTAATGGTGACAGTAAAGCACGGCGGCAAGCACTGGACTGTGGCACTACATGGCGTAAGGCCTGAGATGCATGGCTTCGCAGGGGGAGGAAAATATGTAAGTGACACTTTGGACAAACCCTCCAGGTTTATAAGCGCTAGGAAGCCGAATGGGCCTTTCCCGCGCCAATTTTCGCCATTTGAGCGACTTAGCTCAAACCGATTACACTAATACTCCGCATAAAAAATTAAATTATTAGTTAATATTTAAAATAAGAATTATTATTATAAAATTTAATATATGTAATCGTAATTAAAATTTAAAACACAACACAATGCTATACTAATTAATTACTAGAAAATGAAAAATACTAAGTTAAAATTTTGAAAAAATAACTGAAATTAACATTAACACCAACTTAAGATGTAAATAAAACTGTGAACCGTAATTCAGTTTTTGAAAATAATCAACCGTCAATTTCAGATGATTTTATGGGGTCAAGGGTATCGATCTCTCAACCCCGCATTTGCCCCGCCAATTCCATGGTTTCGGGTGCCCAATTGTTGATCCGTTCTAAACGGCGCTTAAATTGAGCAATCGCTTGCAAGCCGTGTCATTGCAAGACCAAATCTTCTTCATCTCCCCGCATCGAGCACTCCCCGTAAATTCCCGCACTTTGTTTTCCGTACACCGATCAATTGCAACAACTTCATCAAATTTGATTTTCAATTTCTAGCAACTCATGTTTGTTGTTCAAATGAAAATGTCTAACTCCATGGTCATGTTACCAAAAGTTAATTGTACGACCCATTCAAGTATAATTTATTATCAGATTGGCAAAGGGCTTAAAATGGTCTTCCTCCTAAGATGATTGGTACATGATTAGGTTCATTAGCAATTGTCTTGTCAAGTACCACAAAATCTACTGGTAGTAGAATTTGTCTTATCTTTTACTAAGACATCCTCACTATCCCCTTAGGATTTTCTACCGACGCATCTGGCCACGAGAGTGTGGGATGTTGGTAGGTTTAAGTCTCACCTAGACCTAACTCGCTTGTATACCGACACGGCATTAGGCCCATTAATCGCTCCTAAATCAAGCAAGGACTTTTCTATAATTCCACCAATATTGACTGAAATTGTGGGAGATCCAGGATCTGTATTTGGATGTATTTGCTTGAATTACTGCATCGACATGTTCATGAGAAACGCTTTCTTCTCAATGCCTAATCCCTTCTTGATTGTGCAAAGATCTTTCAAAATTTTGCATAAGGTGGACTTGTTTGATTAGGTCCAAGAAAGGTATGTTAACCTTCACTTGCCTTAAAACCAAGAATGCCTCGCTCGTTGAGTCGCTCTCTCTTCTTCCTCTAAGTGTCGGGAAACTGAGGTGGTATGCGGTATTTCATTGAATCCTCCTTGAGAGAATATGCTCAAGTTGCAATTTCTCCTTGCCTAGGTTCTTCAAAGGTTTCGCATAGGCTGATCAACCTCTTTCCACTTCCTCGTGTGCAGGTTATTATGGCCTAACTCATCCATTCTCGAATTGTCGGATGATCCTACCTCATATTCTTTTGGTTTGAACTGCTTGTGATGGAAACCTCCCTTTCTGCACTCTCTAGCAACTTGTTGATCTAGTGATCAATCAGAGGGTTATCAATTTTCTCAAGCAGATTGCCTCGCTTCCATCTATTCTCTCTTATCTGCAGGTACTTTCTACGCATCAATCCATGCTGGGCCGCATTAATTCCTTTTGTTCCTCAACAAAGTTTCCTACCACACCTACTCAAATTCAATATAGCTGTCTACTGGAGAAGAGGATGGGTTGTTGTGACTGTGGAGGGGAAACCAAACTCGGTGCTTGGCACCAGGGGGTACATACAAAGTGTGGGACAGTCTCCATGCAAGATTAGTGGTGATTCCTCCACCAAAGGAATTGTGGTGCATATCATGTATGGAGCATTGGATTTGTTGTGGCTTGTATTGTCCTACGTTGTTTGCACATTCCCGACATCAAATCCTTCACCGTAGGCCATAGGACATCGTTTGCTGGGTGTAATGATTGAAATTGGTACAAGGATTGGACTGCAAGTGTGATTTTCACACAAGATGCACCTCTGAGCCGTTGCCTTCTCAAGCTCTCACTTTCCTAGCTAGTTGAAACTTAGCCCTATCTCATTTCTCAGCAAAGGTATTATCCCACCCCTTTGGTTAACTGGTGGTCTCATCCTATCCGTTTCTCTAGGGTTAAGCTCATCCCAACCCTTAGAAGTTTCAGCCACGTAATTTAAGAAATCCATGGCTTCATCAGGATGTTTGCTTAAAAAGTCTCCCCCACACATGGTTTCCAAAAGTTGCCTCATGGCAGGAGACATACCACCATAGAAATGGTTCACCAACATCCAAGTATCAAACCCATGATGGGCATGCAATCGATGGTTTCCATAAATCTTTCCAACACCGGTAAAATCTCTCACCATCATGAGCCAAAGTATAGATTGTCTTTTCAAATTATCGTCTTACGAGTACCGAAAATTTCTTCAGAATCCAGCCATAAATGCCTTCAATTTCTAATGAGGTTCTAGCCCTCAATGAGTCGAGCCATATCCGCCTCTGGTCTCTTTAGAGTCACTTGAAATGCCTTTAGGCTTCAGTTGAAATCCATGTCCATCATACCTTCCTTAAAAGGTAGTGCAAACCTCCTCAAAATCCCTAATATGAGTGTATAGATTTTCATTTCCATACCATGATATGAGTGTGGGTACCAAATAAGGCCTCACCGCTACATCTTCAAGAGAGAATGATACAAGACGTGGGCACTAACTCTGGTGGAGGGTGGATGTGATCCCCATGGTTCTATAGGCATTTGGATTCATGGGGGTTCCTCGGCTGGTCACAGTTCCTCAAAGTGGATCCATGGTATCGCTTGGTACATTAACTTCACCACAGTCAAGTCGTGTACTTATCCATGCATTCCACCCGACGTGTCTCTATCCCACTGGCTGCATAAACACCGTTACAAAATTTGGGGAGACAACAAAGAGCAACAAACAACTTAAAAGATTAAAATTAACTAACAATAAAACCGTCTCAATGAAACCGAACCGAAATAAAATCGAAACAAAGGTGCTATCAAGCATCGCTAAAATCAGTAATTTCCCGCAATCGAAGTCAGCAAAAGAGGGTAAAGAAAGCTACCTTCACTTCTGTGACGTGGATCACAAGTACTCTTCACCTACTATTTGTGGTTTACACCATCCTAAGAACGGCGCCTTATTTGATTCGCGGCCACAAGAGTTTGCTTCAAAACCCACAAAATTTATATACACCTAAGCCTCCTACTTCACCGCCAGAAATGCTTACCGCAGCATAGTGGCTCAAAGGTCGAACACCCGATGGTTTTCTCATCCTAAAAATGGTTTGCATCAAGCGTACGAAGGTAAGTCTTTCTATTCGGGATCTTTGGATTTTGGCTTCAAAAAACAAGGGAATGTGGTTTGAAAATCGAAAATTGTAAAACCGAAAGTTAAAGGTGAAAAGTTAATCTCTTGAAGAATTAGGCCACCAACTCGCAAGTTGGTGGCAAACAAGTGTCCCTAAGTTTTATCCTCGCTGCTATGACAAGCAACCTATAGCCTCGGGTATAACCTATCTATGTTTAACTAGCAAACCTCACCCATGAAACAACTCCTATTTCAGTCAATACGTGTATTACGAAGTTATGGCTCCTTTTATCGCTTTAAAACCCTAACATTTAATATCATCTCGTAGGCTCAGAAGACCATCTAAAGAACAATAGTCCTAAAGCATGGAGAGTATTGGCCAAATCAATAACATTAAATGCCATGCAACCCTGTTAATTTGAGAAACCTAACATATAAATATCATTTGTGAGGCTCAGAAGACCATCTAAAGAATCACAGTACCTCTCTCACTGAATATGCACTGGATTCTAAAGCATGGAGAGTATTGGCCAAATTAATGATATTCAATGTTATGCAACCATGTTTTGAAAATACAAGGGCCATAAATACACTACCTGTAGCTTTTAGTACAAGAGAACAACATGCATATGCCCCACCACCAAGCTAGCTTCCTTCCTCTTCAAAGAAAGGAGGCTTAGCCAAGCATCTCTTGAGTTGTCATCCTCAAGAGGGTGCTCAAGTGTACTCGAGAGCGGGAGAGAAAGAGGAGAGAAGCAGAGAAAAGAAAGCAAAACCTAAAATAAAAGACTTTATTTACAAAAAAATAAAAAACTACAAAATATCTTCTCCACAGATAGTTGCTCTCCAAAATGTTACTTAGGTTGCCAAACAAGAGGGGCTTATATAGGCCTCCTCAAGGTATGAAAATACCAAAAACCTATGAAATTGGCTATTATAGAACAATTAAGTAATACACCAAGCTCAAGGCTACATTAATTACAAAGAAGGACGAGGCATCAAATTTCGCTAGGTTGAGGAATTTCGCTAACTAGCTTAAATCAACAAAGTCTAGCGAAAACAAGAAATTTCACTAAGGGTGAGCACTTCGCTTAGTTAGCTAAATTTCGCTAAGGCTAGCTTAAATTTTGTGGTAGTTTAAATCAATTTATTTTCATAAGGAACGTTGCTAGCGAAACTCGAGTGTTCAGCTTAGTTTTGTGTTTTCGCTTAGGTTGCGAAATTTTCGCTAAGGTTGCGAAATTTTCGCAATCTTAGCGAAAATTTTCGCAATCCTAGCGAAAATTCCTGCATTGATGATCTTCACTCCTGTCTTCAACTGCATCACATTTTCTTCATTTTGCCTTGGTTTTCTCATTGATTCTTCGGGGTCGGGTTGATGGTCGAGACTTGAATTCCAACTTCATGATTCATCATTTGACTCGAGATCGACTCCAAAAGTGCGCTAAAGCCCGCAAAACAACCAAAAATAATTCTAAATGGCATAAGTGCTACTTCAAGAAGACTCGAACACTACATCAGAGAATGATATGATTAATGCGCAAAAAGCACTCAAACCATCTGACATAGTGGTTCAAAATTGCACTTTGGGGCATTAATCATCACCTCAATTCGATACGAGACCAATCCCTGTTAGCCGAGATCTAATCAAGCGAGAGGCTGATCTATTCTAATTCTTTGGCGCAGAACTGAAGTCAGATATCCTTGCTTGACCGATAACTCGTGGGGATATGGTTTACAAATCTCAAATGGGTATGAAGTATCAAGTAAAGAAAAATACCCGTGATTAAGGAAATCCCTTTTAAAAGTAGTTATCTCATTCCCTATATTCGAGAGAATCAGTCAAAATTGATAATGTGGAGTGTGAGAGATCCACCAAGACCGCTAAATGCCTGGACAGCATTTAAAACCCGAAATGATTAAGAAATTTTATCAAGATAATCTACAAAGAATGATATCATCATACGATTTCGACGGGTACTCCAAAAGATAACTATCTGTTTCCATTTATTTTCTTTTCTATTAATTATTCTTTATTCTTTATCTTCCGTACTTATCGTTCGCTCAGCTTATTTTGTTCGCTTAATTTTCCAAGACCTTAATTTCGATCCTACTATCATGTTTGTGGTCGAAATAGTATGGAGAATTAGTGGTCGGGAGTAGTTGATTTAAAATTCTTGAGATCTCTGTGGGATCGATATCACGGACATAAATCCATTTTATTACTTAATAAGGCACGTGCACTTGCGAGAATATCATCACGAAACGAACTTTGAAATGATTTACCTACAAGAGATTTTGGTTTATAGTATAATGTCGACAAGTTTTATGGCGCGGATTCTTGAGGGACAAACGATAGTCCTTGGTAATAGCATCGATAAGTTTGTATCGTATTCTTTGTTACATCAACGAGTTTTTATGGCGCGGATTGCGAGGATTAGATAGTAGTCCTTTTGTTGATATGTCACTAATCTTGTACATAACTAAGAAGCATAATTGAATGTGAGCATGTTTTGAGTACAAACATCCGCTCGGTAGGGTTTCTCTGTAGTGAGAAAATTGGCAATGTGAAGCATACCGGGGCCTTCTCAGTGCATTAGGGATTCTTCGGAAATCCATCATTACAATAGATTAATTTGTGAGTGTCGTGAAATTTATAGTTAACCTTATTGGATGATGCATACCACATTTCCCACCCCTTTCTTATGCCAATTTACAGGTTGAACTCACGGAAATGAACCAATGGATAAGTCGCACATTATGTTTGATTGATATTTAATGAGAATGATCTGTAAATAAATATATCGACCCAAACGAAGTATGTAATTTGCTCCCAAGGCGCTATACCAGCACTTGGCCCAATTCTTTCTGCAGTAGTGGTATAATTCTCGTGCTTCATTGGGGTTTGCTTGCATAATACACACGTAGGGGTTTCAATCTTCTCTTTGGCCCGTCTGCTCCTATCGCCAAGATCCCTTGCATCACCATCACTTGGTAGCGCCGAGTTAGGTGCTCGTCTTATCGAAGCGATAGTCAAATGAATTCGGCTCTTCAAAACTATCTGCATTCTCTCCCCAAACCAATTTGAGTTTCTTTCTCTAGGAGCTTATCTGGGGTTTAGCAATCTTCGAGAAGTCTTTAATGAGCGAGTCGGTGAAACTGCCCATGACGAGAATTGTCTAATTGTTTTCCACATTTGTTGGGGCGACGATTTGGAAATAATGTGGATCTTTGCTTTGTGACTTCAATTTCCACACTAGAAATAATGTACTTTGTCCTGATTCAGCAGTTTCCATAAAATGGCATTTCTCGAGTTAAGCACAAATTCTTCTCTATACACCTCTGCAAGTAGCTTCAAATTGGTTAAGCATTCCTCAAAGAAATCGCCGTATACGTGATATCATCCATATACCTCCGTTATCGCTCTACCATGTCGAACATCACGAGCATACATCATTTGAAAAGTGGGCAGGGCGTTACAAAGCAGAAAAGACATCCTCCACATCAAGCATACGTGCGAATGGACCCAGTGAAAGTGGTCTCGTTTTGATCTTCTAGACAATTCTATCTGGAAGTACCTGAATACCCATCAGTAATAGGGTGTCAGAGCTCTTTCAAGGAGGCGTCCTAGATGGTGACGCGTGGAAAGTGAATAACTACGTGTCACCTCATTGAGCCTTCTATAATCACATCACGCACTCTCCATTTGGTTGTAAGTCGGTTAGACAATTCTTCACCGCTTCGTTTTTCGGTTGTTTACCCTTTGATTTCTTAGGCACCACCCGAGTTGGGCTAACCATGTGCTATCGAAATGGGATAATGATACCGACTTGGAATGATTTAAGACCTCGATGCTAGCTGCTTCCTGCGGTGGGGATTGACCTCGGGTTGAAGCCTAATAGCTTTAGACTCCTCTTCTAAATAGATGTGATGGTGCGGATTGATGGATTTGTGCCCTTGAATCAGAAATTTTCCATCCCGATGCTTGCTTGTTCCTTCGAGAAGGTGGCAAGTTTCCCTCTGTCTTGAGTGGTCAACGGTAAGGAAGTGGCGGGCCTTGCTCATTTTCTTCATCACATACTTCAGTGTTTGGGAGTGGTTTAAACTCATTTGTTGAGAGTCCTTTGCCTTGATTAATAAGTAAAATTCGTTTTCTTCCTCAAATGCCCATACTTCTTCATGCACTGAGGTTGCTATTACTTCTGGACATTGGATTAGTCTGCAGGTGTAATCTTTTTCTGTTGCTCATTAGCTTATTCTTCAGATATCTGTCTGAACTTAACTCATGGTCATCTTTTGAGTACTTGCCTTTTACTCAAATAGAAAAATAATGATTAAGATCATATTCACAAATGTGAGGTACAGCAGTTTGGTGATTATTATGCGACGAGTATTGAAAAATGGCATACAATGTGAACTTTATCGATTGGGTCCCCAAATGCAAGCAGTTACATGTCGAAGCACAACAAAGTCCAGCTGGATAAATCCCGGTCCACTTGTATTAGAACATCTCAATGGTCCCTTTTGTTATTTATGAGATCTATCATCTAATGACGGTGTGATGGAAGTGGGTTTTGATTCACCCGAGCCGATTGCTTGTACATGGAATAGGCAGATTCACTAGCTCCCGAGTCTAATAGTGTTTCTCACACTAATGCCTCGATATTAGCAGAAATTTAACGGACATCACGGGTCTTTGTATTCACTTGAAGTCTTGCATTCGATGATGGCACTCCCTTGCTCGATTAGAAAGGCACATTTGTTCACGGCTAAGACCCTTGCTGCCCATGCATAAGTCCTTTAGAATTTTGCACTGAGTGAGGACTTCTTGATCATGTCGAGAGAGAATAGTAACTTTCACCTACATGAAATTCTAACATTCTGTTTAGTTAACGAACTTTCTTTTCTTGAGCTTGTGGAAATGGAAGAGTGCGATCTTCTTCTCTTTATTGAGATGCTTGTTCTTCTTGTGGATAATCAGCAGTGTTGGATGCAGTGAATTGAAGCTGAATACGTTGGCTTCGATTCTACCATAGAGTCACGGCTAACAACTTCATGGTTGACCATTTGGATCATTGTTGAAGCATGTTTCATTAATCCTCTTTTGATGTTAAATATAAATTTGGAGAATTCCCTTTTCTACATCCTGCAATTCAACTGGTGGATAGTTTTTGAAATTTACAAAATGCATCTTATCCAGTTTCTTGTTTAGTGAGCTTTCTATTGTGATTTTACGATTGTTTGAACATTCGGCGCATACGTTGTACCATGACATTGCCTACCACCGCCAGTTAAAGTTACTGTTCGATAGGAGATGAAAGTGGAAAAGGGTGTTGTTGTATTGAAATGGAACAGCTAATAGCGTGTGCTCTGGGCGTATCGCGAGGGTTTGGATTTCAGTAGCTTGAGCTTAGGCAATTTCTCAAATTAGTTATTGGTGTTACCATATGGAGCATCTATGGGTGGTTTATTTTGACTTATGGCATGGGCATGCTCTTGACAGTGCTCCTCAGGGTAATTATTTGATTGAAAATTAAAGTAAGAAAATTGGGATGAAAGATGATCATTCTTGTTTGCATTTCATCTTTGATTTTTCATTCCGGATCATCGTCTTTGGGTTAAAGCGGGTGATTTAAACTCATCTACATTGTCTTGAAATCGCACTTGTCTCCTGGCCTGGTGGTTCAGTAATGTAATCTTCGGCTTCTTTAGAATTGCATTCATCCAGAGTTTTAGAGGTTTTATTGCATAGTTCATAAAATCCATAGCTTCATCGGGATCTTTTCAGTTACCCCACACATGGTTTCGACAATTGTTTTCGCAGGTGGGGACATTCCATCATAAGTGTTTTCCCAACATCCATGTATCAAACCATGAATTGTGGGCATGGTGATGGTCTCCATAAATCTCCGACCTTTGGTAAAACCTCTCACCATTACGAGAGCGCGAAGGTGTAATTGTCTTTTCAAATTATTAGTCTTATGAGCGAAGAACTTCTTCGAGTGCACTTTTTGCGGCTTCATTGTTCTAATGGTTCTAGGCCTCGGTGAGTTTAGCCGTCTTGGCCTTGTCCTTTAGGGTCGGTGGAAATGCTTTAGCTTGTGAATCCATGTCCGTCATACCTTCCTTAAAGGTAGTCTGAGCCTCCTCGAAAATCCACTAATATGAGTGTATGGATTTTCATTTTCCATACCATGATATGTGGGGAGTAGGGGTACGAATATGGCCTCAACTGCTTTACATCTTGACGGGAGGAATAATCTGGGGATGGAGACGCCTTAACTCTAGGAGGGTGGATGTGATCCCTCGCGGTTATGGGCTGTTGGATTCATTGGGGGTTGGGTGACTACGTTGTTCTTCGGGTAGTGGATCCGTGGTATCGGTGTGTACCATGACTTCTTGGCTTGGTCGGGTTGTGCGGTGATTCTATGTAGTCTACGATGTCTACATTCCCTTTGTTGCATAAACACACAGTCTCTGAAAATTGTAGAAACCAGCCAAAGAGCACCAATGAAACTTGGCAAAGATTAGGGTTAAATTTAAAATAAGCGACGTATATAAAAAAAAGCAAAACGGTGAGATTCTTATGAGAGTGATGAAAACTTGCAGTTCACTGCGGTAGGTTTCAAAAAAGAGTTAAAAAGATTACCTTCACTTGATGTTGATCTAAGTACTTAACATCATTCGTAGTTTGGCACCATCCGTAATGTGATTGATTAAATCTGCACAGTAAATTTGAGCTAAAATCATGAAAATTTATATACACCCCTAAGTTCTCTTCACTGCTAGTAGTGACTCTTGGTATAATTAGTCTGGTCGGTACACGGGGATGGGTTTCATCCACAAAAATGATTGCATAAGTGCACGAAGGTAAGACTTTCTATTTGGACTTTTTTGGATTTTTGTTTCAAAGCAGTGAAGTAGTTTAAATGCTTTGAGAAATTGTAAAAAATGAAAGTGATGTGTGAAAAGTTAACTTTGAAGATTTAGGTCCTAACTTGGTAACTTAGAGGCGAACAAATTGTCCCTCGGGTTTATCCTCGCGTTAGCAATGAAGCAACCTATAGTCAAGCCACGTAGGATGCATGTTTTGCTAGCAAAAGCCCTATTTGAAACCACTCTATTTGAGGTTAACACGGGTAACATGCATCTATGGCCACTGGGTTTATTAACATTACAAATATCATTGAGTGGCTGCGTAAAGACCGTCTAAAAACCATAGTACATCTAACATCGAAGTATACCTTTGTATCCTAGCATGGTAAGTATTGGCGAATCGATAACATTCAATGCTATTTAACCACATTTTGAGAGATAGGGCCATAAACCACCTGATCACACCGTAGCACCCCAATACAAGAGGGCCTTTGCATATGCCCCACCACCAAGCTAGCTTCCTTTCTCTTGAAAGAAAAGAGGGAAACATGGCGTTACTGAGTTGTCATGCTGAGAAAGTGTTTAGCGGCTGAGAAAATAAGGGAAGAGGAGAGAGAAGAGAGAGAAAAGCGAACACAACTAAAGCTCTGAAAGATATTTACATAAAATAAAAAACTTTCAGATTTGCTTCCTCGATTTGTTGTAGGGTTACAAAATGGGAGGGGACTACATATAGGCCATGATGTAAATACCATGAAGCATATGATTTGGCTAATTTTAGGAACCGAGAGAGTAATACACCAAAATTGAAGTCGATTGCGGTAATTACAAAAGCATGAGGCGATGAATTCGCTAAGGCTTTCGAAAATTTACCGCTAGAGCGACGAAAATTTCGCTAATGTGAAATCACGAAGATAAGCGAAAATGCAAAGTTAAGCTGAGCGGTGGTGATTTCGTAGCTAAGCGGAAATTTAAGCTAACAAATGAGAATTGTTAATAATGAGTAAGCGAAAATCTGAGAATTCATTGAACGATTCTTTATGAATTTTGGTGTCTAGCGAAGGTGATAATTCCGGTAAGATTGCGGGGAAATTTTCGCTAAAGTGCGAAATTTTAATGATCCAGCAAATTTTAGCGATCTTAAGCGGAAATTCCTGCAGATTCTTGAGTCTTCAACTGCATTGCTTCTGTCCTCTTGCATCGATTTTCATCTTTGCCTTCATTCTTTCTTTGATTTTTAGTGCGTTTGATGGGTGACGATTAGGTTGATCTTTATGATTCATCCTTATGTCGATATTGAGCTCCCGAGCCTGTAAACTGTAAGCAGCAAAATACCCTCTAGCAGCACCATGATACTAAGAAGACTTGAACACTTCAATTGGCATAAATGACATGATTAGCGGTGCAAAAAGCACTCAAAACCTATCTAAAATAGGGTTCAAAATAGCACTTTTTGGGCACTAATCAGCAAACTTCCTCAAACTCCCGGATGTGTGTGTATGAATTCTCATTTTCCATACCATGGAAGGTTGGGAACAAGGCACGAATAAAGGCGTGTATTTACATCTTACTGCGGGAGTACGATGCATGGGGTGCACTCACCCATGGTAGGTGTATATGGTCCCTCATTGACATGTAGACGTGGGGTTTCTTAGTATCCCTGACTTTGTTGCTCCTCGGGTGGAAATCATACGATTCTTATGTAAGCGACTTCACCTGTTCTTATAGTTGCCTTGGTTCTCTCTAGCACACTTCTGAGTGTTCCTATCCCGATGTTGTATAAAGTCCACAGAAACACAACCTGAGCAACAGAGACCCAGCAATGCTACGGGTTATAGTTGGTTAAACTTAAAACAAAGAAAAACTAGGTATGCGCAGTATAAACATTCAACTTCCCTTGCAGTGAACTGCAAGTGGGGAATAATGGTAAATCAAAAAGGAATGAGAATTCACATGCACTTGTGGTATGGATCGCAAGTTCACGGCTTCTCGCTCACATTCACGGCACCATCCCAGGCAACGGCGCCATTTGATTCGTGCCACGATGAGTGTCAGAATCAACAATATTATATCACCCAGAAGTTCCTGCTTTATGGGAAAACTACTTTACTTGATATAGTGGTGCAGGGTTGAGCCAGAGATGGGTTTTCTTCATGCGAAGTGAGTCACAATTGACTGAAAATGGTGTTTCCACTTTGGATTTGGGGTTTCTTGTTAAAACAGTGAGGTTGATGGCTTGAAAAACCGTAACTGTAGGAAAATAAAGTGTAAAAGAAATCCTTGAAGTTTACGTGCTTGGGCTTAGGTTAAGGCAAATGTCTCGTGTCCTCGGGTCCTTTTCCTCGCGTTAGGGAGGATGACCTATAGTCATTTCGACGGATCTATGTTTAGCCATAAAAAGCGAACCCAAAGTGTTTCTCCCCAGTATCATTATTTATTAACCATTAATGTTTGAAACGGTTAAAACTTACCTGGATCTGTAGCACGTAGGAACGAGTAAATGGCAGTAAGTTTGCATCGATGGATCACAGCGATAAAAGTATCCTTTGAGCCTTTAAGCTTGCAGTATAGGCCACTCGGGGTACATCACGAGTTAATTTGCGCGTGGGAATCACGAGAAACATAAATGTTAATAAATACTGCGTTGACGGCGGAGAACTGATGCTTTACCAGCTTTCCCTTCCGGTGGCCTCACTCTTGAGGGATGAGAAATTTAGCAACATCCGCGAGTTGTCATCCTCGAGGGTTGTTTGTGTAGTGAAAATGCAAGAAAGGGAGAAAATGAAGAAAATCATACCCCAAGGAAAGGCGAGCTTTAGCGTCGATTTAATTGATGGATTGATTGATTTCTGAAGGTGGCGGGAAGCATATCTTTGCTCAAAGTCGAAATTACAAAATATGAAACAACGAAAGATCGTGAGGCGATTTGGTATAAAACCACAGCGGTCGAGTGGTTCGACACGTAGCAGGCGGCTGCGAAAATTTATCTTTGCGAAAATTCGCATCTTTGCGAGATTGTAACTTCATAAATCTGCAAAATGCTCATCTCCCTCACGTATTTAGCTCAATTGCCTTACGCTTTGTTCATGCGACAGTTGGCTTGGGTTCTTAGCGTTGTTGGCTTGAAGAGGAATGGTATAATTGGCTTGCAAAACTACAAGAAATATCCGCAATATGATTAGTAGTCGTCGGGACCTTAATTGTGTCGGTGTGTTATTTAAAATGATTAGTACACAAAAAGTGCTCAAAGAGCACATAATGAACGAGGGCTTTCAGCGACCTTGTTGGTGCCAATCCACACCAGTATCAGATGCTTTTCATATGATTGATTAGACAACTGTTGGTGGTAAGGCAAAGTCTCCCAATAACATCTACGGGTTATCTTATTGATGGGCTAGTTGTTGAGCATTGATGTTACCATGATGATCTGTTGGTAGAGCATTCTCGTTTACCCTTAAATTTGGGTTATTCCCAGATTAAATGGTTCCTGGATTCGAGTTAGTTTCCATCATTGGATTGTAACTATGGGTGTTTCTCTTTGTTCTATCACGGATTATTCGGAGTTCTCACAGTCGGGTTTAGGGTACAAAGTTATCGTAGCCAGTCTTCGTATACTTTGCAGTCAACCTTCACATAGCCCCAGAACGAAGAGTCGCAAATGAAATTGAAATAAAATAAAATAAAAAAATTTGGAATAATTTCCAGGCGAGCTATTACCAATATAAAAAAACAACAAACTCCCCAGCAACGACACCAAAAACTTAACGGTTGCTATCTAGGCTTAAAGGTTCCAATAAGAATGTAATCGTTCACGTAAGTGCATGTGTCATGTTTTCTCAGTATAGTGAAGAGTCAAGTGTCATTCCCATAAGGAGTTTGGTTGTTAAGTACTGACCTAGCTAATCCAAACTTTATTTGAATGAGTGAAAGGTTCTGTAAAGCTATCTAGATGACTTCTTCAATTGCTAAGGTTTTAGGGTTTTGACTTCACCTAGCTAAATTTGATGGATACTCTTAAGAGGCATTAGATGATGATTAAGTTCCTTTATTAATGGCGGGTTTTCTCTTTATATACGATGTTCTCTCTCAAGTCACAACACTCTATCCGAGGGTTGGGTGCATTGCATTTATGGTTCAAACCCTAGAGCCCTTAGATGCATTTAATTTTGAACCTTAATTGCCATGTATACAACTATGGTATTTCTACTTCCAACTTGAGTACACGATATACTATTCATGTCCCTCTTCATTATTATCTCTTGATTTCTAACCAACAGTTAAAGCATGTCAATAGTGGTCAATTATTTAAGCGTAGTTGTAATGACCCATGGCTTGGCGGTCAGGCGAATGGCGAGTCAATCGAAACGAGGGCCTTTCGGTTTATTTCTTTTATTTCAGTGTTATTAAATTTTCTTTTTTTAAAAATATCGCGACCGAATCTGGCCCGACCAGAATAGCGGATCGAAGCGGATCCGGTTTTACTCAAACGTTTCAATTATCTTCTGAAACATTTTGTTTGGTTTATTAAATTTTCGTTTTCAAAAAGTGTCACGACCCGAATCCCGCTTCGACCTAGATTGAATTTGGATCCGGCCGGGAACCGGTTTACTCGAAGCGATTTTCAATTATCTTAACAAAACATTTTATTATGTCATTTCGTTGCGACGGTTTCGATTTTAGGCCCGAGCCCGTAATCATTTACAATTTCATGCGATTCGGTAAAGGCCCGCCCAAACATTTAACAAAAATACATTTACAAAGAAGGCATTCATGCCTTTTCAAAATGATAAACAAAATCAGGTTCAAGGTTTAACCCTTTGTTTACAAAAATACCACTTGTTCAAAAGAGATGATATGCAAATTACGGGTATACTTATACCGTACTCTCTATGACTACGTCTTTGCTTGTGATCTTGGCCTTAACTTTTCTTTGCTTGCTGATACTGCGCATAGATAAAACTATACGCTAAAGTATTTTCATGCTTAAGTGGTTCTATACGATTCTGACTCAATATTCAAAATTTAACCGCATGCGGTTAACATCAAACCATGTCTATTATATCAACTATATACTCATGCTAATCAATTATGCTGTTTTAAATGTTTATCTTTTAACAACATGCATTTTCAGTAATAATTCCAATTCACGATTCAATTTATGAGATTTAGCATATACATAAAAATCCCATTACTCGTCAATATTGGCTATTTCACCTTGACTATTCCAATTCCATTTTACATCAGTTTCGTTTGATGAATCCCTCCGCAGTATTATCATTCGGTAATGTGCTTATACATTTAACAATTCGATCTCCGTCATGACGGATGCAGATTTGGTGCATCTGACCATGGCCATCCTTATTCGGTCTCAATCACTTGACCCGGATGCGTTTGGTGTATCGAGCATGTGGTATCGCTTTAAATAATAAATGCGCCGTCATGGCCGGATCTTGGAATTGGTGCATCAGCCAAGTGGAGATATTTCTTTAATGTCATCGCATATGGCCGGATGTTGATTAGTGCATCATGAAGTGGGGCGTTGGATAATTTGAGTGCGGCCATTGGCGAATGCTAGATTGGTGCATCCCATCCCGGTAGTTCATTCGATATCGACCGATTCACATTTATGAGTTCAGTTTGATGAATCCGAATCCTTATCATCATTCACATTTATTGGTTTCGATTATCATTTTGATTTCATATTCACTTTTCATTATCTTTTCGAATATACTCAATCCCATGTACTTATTCCATATACTCATTCCTGTGCTCATTTCATAGTTACTTGGTAACTACCAAATACTTGAAATAAGAATAGAGTCGAAGAATAAGCCAAGGAAGGCTGCTGAATCCAGCAGCTACTCTTGATCTCGATTTAAGTTAGAGCGATCATCACGTATAAATGATAACATTCAACAAACTCTCTTAGTGAATAACGAACTATTAAAACAATTTTAGTGAATTAATTATTTTGTTCAAAGATCTTGAGGTTGGAACCTTAAGTGCACTTTGAAGGCAGTGCGAGTACGTATTTCTACAGCTCTAACCTTAATTGAACCAGATCTAATCATTTCTTAGGGTCCTAGACATCGATTATCAGATAGGGACTTAATGTGAAAACATGCAAAAATGGAGCTGTGGAACAGCACAGTAAGTCACTTTGACTTATGCGGTACGGGTTACCCTACTACACAACTTGTCTCGGTACACCTGGACACGTAAGGTGCGAGGTTACCTTATGCACAGTGCAGAGTCTGACTGACTTGTACTGTACCTACGGAGTTTTGCGAGAAATATGCGGGATTACGCGGTTTCACATTTTCATCCCTGACTCTTCTCGATTCGTCCCGTATCAAAAAATCCACCATGGAGATCTACCCCGAAAACAACTCCCGAATGTGGTTTTAGACTCCATAAAATCCATTTTCCTCAAGTTAGGGCTTTTCACCACAATCCAATCAAAATATGAGGATTAGGGTTTGATTTTCTTACCTTAACTGAACCTCTTAGATCTCTTCTTGTATGATGCCCGGTCTTTTAGGAAGCGAAGTGGGGAAAGGATCACGCCATAGCTTGATCTCTTGAGCCACTGGCTCCATGCTCCTCCGTTTCTCTTCCCTTTCGAAAATGGGATGGCTTTCAAAAATGAGCTCCTGGGCCGGTTGGTCTTTTATAAATCCCACTTAAGTGTAAGGCCTTGTTTGGCACATGCACTTTATCATTCTAATTCTTCTCCTTTTTTGCTTTTAAATCACTTATTCTCTTAGGCCGTGTTTGGCTCAGAAACCCGTTATTTCATTTAAGTCTCACCATTATTCCACTTTGATCATTCGATAAATCCAAATTTCCATTTGGCGATTCTAACTCTTTATTTCACTTTCCTTATCATTTATCATTTATTTTCCCATTAGTATTCAAGCTATCATTTGACCCTTAGGTCCTTATTTTACAATTTTCCACATTTTTCCCTTTTTCACTTGGGTTTATTTCTGGGTTCAATCACTTTCTCAATTTAGCATATAATATTCAATCATATGCCCACACTTTAAATTTACTTTTCACAATTTATCAAATTACCCGAAAAAGCCTAAGTTTGACTCAATTCATACCCAGAATATATACTAAAATTATTATAAAAATTATAGGGTATTTTTGGGGCGTTACAATAGTCAATCCATAACAAGGTATTCAATAGAAATAACTCATAAACATCATTAAATATATCAAGAAAGATTAAACCATTGTATTACAGTGTCAGCTATGTCAAAACCTTAGATTATAAAACTTAGAACATGTTTAAGGAAATTACAATCATTGAGAAATTAAAAGACATAGATAAAGTAGAGATGAGAAGAAGTAGCCCAAAATCTTCAATGGCATTCTTGATCGGATGATCCTCCTTCTCTCTTTCTATCTCCAGTCGTCATTTCTCTCCTTGTCTATGTATGTCTTCACGACCCTCCACATGTTCTCTTTTATAGTTGCTCACAATTAGGGCATCTAAATGAGCTTCAAATCATTCAGGCCCGAGAACAAGTTGATGCCTAGGTAGAATCGTGCAATTGCGTGGAGTAGGAGAGTCTTAAAGCTTGAATAGACTAAGGGTCATGCCTTAGCCAAGAAGTAGGCCATGCAATTGCGTAGGTCACGTAATTTCTTGGAAAAAGTCGCAAAATTGCATGGCTTAAGTCAAGTAGTTGTGTGACTTTGAGTTCTGATGCATAGTAGTCTTCGTTCCTTTTGTATCTCCCCTATGTAATTGACACGGTTGCATAATGAACTTCCTATTGCATAGAATAGTTGATTTCTTTCAAGTGAGGCTCATTTTGGTGTCTTTCAACTCATTCTTCTCCCCAAAGCATATGAATGCCTACCTGCTAAAAAACAAACCAATTAGGGATTTAAAACATTTATTCATACCATAAAACTACTAAACTAAGCAAAACATGTACCTAAGAGATGAGTAAATATGATACTCATCAAGCATCACATGCCACCTCCTTCGTGGACTCTAAGTAGGCCTTGCAATTCCTCTTCCAATGGCTAACTTTACCACAATAGAAGCAAGTCTCTCTCAGGGTAGTCTCTTTTGCCTTCTTCTTAGTCACATCTCCCTCTGCCTGAGTGGATATCTTTTTCTTCTTGTTCTTAGAACTAGAAGAATCCCTGAACATCACATACTTTTCTCATACCCAGAAAGAGACTAGAAGCTATTTTGAGCAAGTTGATCGGCTTCAGTATGGTGGACGCCGATGTTGTTAATTACAGGTGGCTCTGAGCTATGCGAAACTATCCGAGTAACAGCCATAATCAAGTCATGCTGATTGAAGTCCATCCGATAACTTGATTGATTTTAACATCTTAATGTATTCAAACATCTTTAGTGCATGTTGTACTTGGGATGTCCCCTCCTCCATCTTGGAGTGAAAAAGTAATTAGGAGACCTTGAACCTTTCTATTCTTGCCTGCTCATTATAGAGCTCCCTAAGATGGCATACTATGGAATATGCATCCATAGCCTTATATTTCTTTTGAAGCTCAAGTGACATGGAGGTGAGGATAATAAATCCGCCACCACGCATTATCGACTAAAGTGCTTAAATTATCTCCCTCTAAAACTATTTAAATCATTAGCATTTAGGGGATTCGAGAATTAAGATTTGTTATCATGAGCTGATATGTTCGACTGTTCTAACAGGGTAGTTTGATCCTATGATATCAAAAACTTGTTAAGACCCAAAAAAAATGTAAAAATGTTTTTTGTTGTTGTATATAATATTATGTAATTAAAAAACTCATTTGGTCTAAATCCTTTGCAAATTCTCACCAGTCCTCCTGAGTAATAAAGTAGATTATAAGTCCATATATCATTCTCATATGGAAAATCTAAAGATCAACTACCCCTACTACTTAAGAAAATCACTATTTGAACTACTGTTTTCTATGATTTGTAAAATAATACTTTCGCGTAATGAAAATGCTTTTATAAAATTTTATTTAATTAAAGAAAATCGAACAAGAAGGAATCGGAGATTTATTGGTAGAAATAACTTTGAATAAAATCGAGTGTTATGATTATATGTTCTGCTTGAGTTTCAGAGCAGATCTTGTGAAGGACATGAATCTTGGATTTGTCCAAGAGCAGGGTAGTATACTACACATTTCCTTATTTTCCTAAACCCGATACTTCCATGACCATCTCTTAAGGCGAAGGCGGTTGGCCTAGCAAACAATTAACCTGAAGCCATACTCCCGGTCCTGGTCGTACCTCAATCTGCAATTTATTAGAATGCTCTTTCTCCTTGATTAGAATCTATGCTAACACAGGATCAAGATTATTCTGCCAGATTAAGATGAAACCTCTAAGGATTAAACTGATATATCATCAAATGGTTCTTATTCCTTGGGAACACACTTTTGTTGTCACCCAGAATGGAACCTTCAAGTCAGAGGTTAGAACATCACCTATGATGCACTAGAGTGACACATAGAGTACATTAGTTCAATAAATATCACCCTTAAGTCACTGCTCTTTGCTCTCAAGTCGTTCATCCTTGTGTCACTCGAAGTCCTAGAAATCATAACATAATCCTGACTATTTAAATTCTATGAAAGCATTTAGGAACAACTCATTACAAAAGCAATACCAATTAAATCAATCCAGTTTTCATACCCACAACATTATTTAATGTAACAAACAATAATCAAAACACCAAATCCCTCTCCAGATGGAGCTCATCCTTCCAGAACTAGATCACAAATATCAATGACTAGTTGATCAAACAAATCCATTGAAATTATAATCAAAACTAAATAAAAATGAATTCTAAAAAAATTTCCAAATTCCACTTGAATTCGATTATAAATGAAACGATATCTGCGATTATCTCGACTCCACATTTATTTCGAATCGACTACTCTAATTCTAGAAAGAAAGAAAAAAAAGAAAATAATTAAAGAAAAATATATACAAAAGCGATTTCAACTCCTCCTCAAAAGCTCAAGGCTAGTTCAAAGCTTGTTGAAAAATTGCTCACTCCACCGTAGGAGCTTCTATTTATAGGCCCCATGTTGATGGTAGGAATTCGAGCTAATTTCATGGGTTTTTTGTGCGGGTGTTGTGTTCATTGTTGTGACGCAATTTTATTTGTCACGGCATTAAAGCTAGCTTTTCTATCGTCAGGCTCTGTCGTTGCTTTGTCACGACAATTGTTGATGTTACGCTTTAGCTGTGTATGTCGCAACAAAGTTGTGAAATTTCGCAACATAGATGTAGTTCACATGTCTTCAGTCTTTGTTGCAATCTTGTTGCAACACTGTGGCTTGATATTTTTTTTGATGATTTTCGCGACAAACTATTTATTGTCGCAACAAAATTTCTCTGCCTTCTTAAGAATTCTTCTTAGTAATTGTCGCGACAAAGTTGGCAAATGTCATGACAAAGTCCAATGATTTCACCTAACAATTGTCGCAACAAAGTTTCAAATGTCGTGACATGCTTTCTTGCCTTGCACTGCTAATCTCTAGGGGTTTTGTCACGATATAAAAACTTTTGTCGCGACAAACTCTTGTGAACTCTTGTCTACTTTTGTCGCTGACGATCTTTCTTTATCGCTGACGGTAAGCCTTCAATTTACGCTGTTTTATCCACTGACGATGATTTCTATGTTGACATTATTTCGGTGCTTCTTGAGGATTTACGCACCATCTTTTGTTTCACTACATGTTTCCATTGTTGCGACGATGTTATGGCGGCATTTTCCTTGGTATGTCAGCCAAAAATTGAGAAATGTTGCGACATGGTTTACCGCGCTTTGTTTAAGGACTCCTTTTTGGTATTTGTCGCGATGGAAGCCGATTGTTGTGACTATTTCTTACGCCTAAGTTTTGTGCAACAAGGTGAAATTTGTCGTGACATTCATGATTCTACCTTAACCAGCGTTTTGTTGTTTTTCCTGCTTATTTTTGCTTCTTTTCTCTAAATTCCTGCAAAACACAAATCTGGGTGAAGACTCCATATTTTTGCATTAAATTGAACTTTTAAGCTTCAAATATACATGAAAATTGGGCTTAAAAATATATGAATTTCACATTCATCAAACTCCCTCAAACTTATAGTTTTGTTTATCCCAAAGTAAAGAAAAGACTCATGGTTTGTCCCCAAACAATTAAAATTGATTTTTAAGGACATATTTCTTTTCAACCATCTTTTCAGTTATATCAGTAATTTGGCCTCAATGAACACTTCCAACTAAGCTTTAATTTATGAATCTTAAAAATTTTCAATTCAGATCATTCAAATCAGCAAATAATTCATAGCCTGTAAACAACTACAATTCATGACTTTTAATGTGAGTGTGTGTTGGTCTTCCCTTTATGACAAATTTACAGGTCAATTAACCTTATGAGATTTAATGTAAAGGATGGAAGTCTCTTCAGAGTGACTAATGTCTCATAGGTGTTAGTCATATTATTCTCCACTAATGTAGGCATACACAACCCTCATGATCAAATAGGTCTTTTAGGTTTGTAATATATGACTTGGGTATTTAGGTAGATAACTGGACATTTAAAGTTCAAGTTTACCCAGATTGCACATATTTTCTCAACATTTTGCCTTCTAACTACTCGTCCTTTCTTTTATATTCAAAACTTTTTCAAAAGCACCCCCAAACTTGTTTTGGTGCATCTTTTTACATGTTTCCCAATGTGGCTTTTTCTTTCTCCACTTTCTATTTTCCATTCAATTATTTCAATTCAGAAGCTCTTTTCTTTCCATTTTGTTCAATGTTTGAGGAATGATGCAATGTTTTGTCTTGTTAAGTTTTCTACCACCCTTAGCAAGCTTTAGGTTAGTAACTCCTTTTGATTGGTAATAGGGTCTTAGTGCGAAACGCACTCAAACGTGAACGAGGGAAAAGCCTATAAGAGCGAAAACACATTCCCCACGAAATTTTGTTTTCAACCATCGATTTTCGGTTGTGCACCTTCTTTCGTACATCTTTACTCAATTGATTTACCTTCCATCTCCCTAATTCTCATCCTTCTTTTCATTCTAAAAAAATTACTCCCCCAAATTTGTCCTCTTGAATCATTTTCTACACCCATTTTGCAATTTGGGCAAACAAAGGGTTCTTTACTGAAGGATTTGACTTTAAGGAAGGGTTGAGATTCCTTTATGTGATTTTGATGATGAAATTGGCATTATGATCAAACAAGGTACTAAGGTGTATGCATATATGCATATGCATATTTAAGGGTAGGTTTTGAAAGGCATAAACTACTACAAAAAAACCTCTATTTAGAGATGTACAATTCCGTCTCTAATCCGAATGCAGGCTTGAATTCCCAGCGAGATTTTTGATCTTGAAAACAACGGTATGTGATTCCTTGAGTCTCTAATCGAGGCGAAATGTGTAATGCGTAATCAAAGGCAGTTTTTCGAGTCTACGAGTAGGCGGATTTTCGGGTCTCTAAGTAGAGAGCGGATTCTTATCAGTCTGGAGTTCCCGATGACCAGTGCATCTCTAATTAGAGAGCCAGTTTTATTCGGTCTCTAATCAGTCGAATAATTATGTCTAATCACGAGACCAAAATAATGCATGCCACAATCGGACACGAGAATTTTCGATACCCGAGTCGGCTACATTCGAGCCAGTTGATTATGTTCACGATTAGGGGACCAAAACATTCAGATCTCTGTCGAGGAGGCGAAATGTCGGCGAGAAAGCGTTTGCGTGGCACGATCGAACCAAATTTTCCATCTTAGATTAGAGACAGAAATTTCCCATCTACAGAGTCGTCTCGAGATGCGAGGCGAAAAAATTTAGTCTCATTCTAATCAAAAACGAAAAAATCCATCTGTGTTATATACTAATATTTTTTGGTAGCGATTTCTTGACTTTTCATCACGATCTTATTCATTCAAAGCGATTATATGCAATCATTAAGATATAGTTTAGTAGTTAAATTAGTACCGATATCATTAAATAAGTTGAAATACACAATACTTTTAATTAATTATAAAATCGATATTAGTATTCTTAAATAACAAAATGGTAATATTAATTGTCAAATATAGCTACGATCCTTTATCCTTGATCGGTTACTAAAGTCTGTGAAAAAGTGATAAGCATTAACTTTCATGCACATCTTTGCATCTGTCTTTTTCGCTAAATTTTATCATGCTCCTACATTTGTCTCTGCATCTCCCCTTGCATTTTTTGGTTTTGCTCCTGTAATTTTTTCGTTTTGCTCCTGCATGTTTTGGTGCTAGTCCTGCAGATCCTTGAACTGATCACGTAACAGTTTATTCTCTTTCTGCACATGCTACAATTGATCCTCTAACTCATGGCTATGACACATGCAAAGTAAGTCTGCTTCGCAGAGGCAATGTTGCGATATATTGATATTTCGAGTCAATCTTTGTATAGTCTCGATTCTTATTTCATCGGCATTTTAACAAATTTCATTGTCATCAACTACGAGGTTCGGACAACCCCTCCTCTGGTTAGGACATCTCCTCCGTCAATCCGCATGAAATCATCACGCACTCAACAGCTTTATCACATTGAATGTATAAATTTAGTAACGAAAGAATTAACTATGAGATAGAAGAGAAACTTTCTGACATTATAGAAATATGAGTTCTTAACTTAATAGGCACATTTTAAAGTCATGAGGACACTTGAGCACCAAGCAGGATAATATACATCTTTGTTGAGGCAGAATTGTTGTTGAATTTAGTTCAAAATAATCCTGTTTCTGTTTCCAAATAGAAAGTATTTCTACTCATTCCTGTTTCTGTCTCCAAAATAATCCTGTATCATGGAGTAGTTCTAAAGTCATCTTTTATCTCAGTTCAGTACTTCATGTCAATGTTATCTTATCTCCTCAACTTGAACACAATAATGCACCTGCCGCATACAAATTTGACGAAATAAGAAATGATACTTGTGGTGTTGGTGATGGAGGAGCTGCATCCATGGCACAAACTGAGTAACTTTTGAGCAGAAAACACAATACAATGCCAACGAAGCATCTTGTTGGTGCTTTAGGCTGGTATATTCAAGAAGCTCCAACAGAAACTCTAATCCTACAGATGTTTTGCATATGAAGCCACGAGAATTACAAAATTAGAATCCAGCCTCAGTGAATGATTAGAATGAATGTAAGTACTAGACATCAAATGTTGACCAAAAGAGTTGGCATAATGCTTTATACCATATGCATCTAGAAAAATAATTTTTTGATGTTCAGGGGAACAAGATGAGCAAGAGCCAGAACAATTTGTCTTTGGACAGACTTCTCTGCTACCCTCATTAGGTATAATAGATGGTTCAATACCTGTTACATAAAGCAATAATGATGCAGTTATTATCAACACCATTCAATGTCGAATAAAATAGCTAACTGACAATAAATGCAAAGAGAGAACTGGATGATAGAATACAAAGAGGTCTAGCCTATAAAGGAAAACTCACTCGTCCATGAATCTTCTCCTCTAATCTTTTTAATGTCTTTGCCACACAATCCCTAGTTGGCTGCAAGCAATTAGCAGATAACTGAGAAACTATGAGTAAACAAGAAAGGCGGGAGAGAGCAACCCTATTCAGCTTTGAGAATGAACTGTAAAATGAAGTGAGCAAATGCATACTTGGGCTTTAAATACTCCCTCTTGAAGTTTTTGAACACCTCCAATCCTGATGAGGTCTGCAACATTATCCTACAGAAGAAACTTCAAATTAGTTCCATTGCATTCCCATTGTTAGATGAGTAACTTGAGTCAAAGGAACACAGCTGCTAGTAGAATAACATTCCATGAGTGTTACAATACCTCATTGTCTGCAAGACCATATAGAGCAAATGCAGCATTGTGTTGAAGAGATCCATTTCTTGAATCAAGAAGCTTCAACAATGGCACCGTACCTCCATTCTGAGCAATGCCAGCTTGGTTGTGGGTGTCCTAAAAATGAAAACCTTTTAGTAAACCAGCAAAATTCCATGGAAAATACATATACATATACATATACATGTTGAACCAACAAATTAATATCAATCTCTGTAATAAAGCACTTCAAATATAGGAAAAAATAAATAAAACTTTTGGTTTGTATTGGCAACTGTTTACAGTAACTTAAGTGGTGTATCACATTATTCTAAGAAAGGGAAAATATAATTTATAATAGTCTGCATATTGGGATTTGCTATGATGGAACTTAATGGAATCCAAAAACATTGGTACAAGCATATGAACTCAAGACTGAAATGCATTAAGGTCCACATTGATAAATCATAAAAACCAAAAGAAGGTTTGCACCAAGAACAAGAGTAAGAGGCTTCTCATATTCCATCCAAAGACTAATAATACTTGTCTAGAGCAGCACCCCTAGGAGAATGCTATATATATCTAGTTCAAAAAATTAAAACATTAATAATAGCTGAAAATGAGATCTATCATCAATGCTTGCTAAAGCCATGTTCTAATCACATTTGTATATGGCCCTATTTGGTGGAGAGCATTTTGTGTCAAAATTAGAAGATTTTACCCATTTTAGAGGATTGACCAATCAAAACCTCTAATATTACTGTTTGGTGAAGAGTGGTTTAGAAGAGAGTATTGGACCCAATCTACTAGTTTAAAAAACGTTGCTTCTAGCAGCGATTTCCAAATAAATGATTACATATGTGGAGTTGAACAAACAAGTTTGTCCCAAAGTTATCAATAATTTGTCCCAAAGTTATCAATAATTACTACCCTTATCCTAAGGTTCTCACAAAACCCTACAAGAACTCTCTAGCCCCATCTTTAGTCTTTCATCCTCCTCAAAATTAGCAACTCAAGGGATTTGTATATTTTAAAATTTTAAAATGACTAATCTTTTTCTATAAATGATGTTTTAATTCTTCAATATTAGTATACCATATTTCCAATAAACTCGCCTTATAAATCTAAATTATTAACGAAAAAAATACTCAACAATAAATTATGTCAATGTCTTTATTAGTCATTTTATATAATTAAGTAGCTATCAGCTATCAACTATCAGTTAAATTTTAACAAACACATTTACACAAATAACTAATAAAATCAAGTGCTCAAATCAACTAACAACAAACAACTAATACAACACCTAATAGCTATCAGCTATCCATTAATTGCCAACATGACCTATCTATCTAAGCACTCAACAGTAGAATCAGAGAAGTAATAACCTGTGCCAACCTCCCTAGAGCAAAAGCTGACATTTCCCTAAGCTGCATATCAGGAGCCTGGAGCACATTAATTAAAGGCTGAACAGCACCTCTCTGTACAATGTGTGCCTGCATGAACCTCGCGTTATAACATTACTGAATCTGAATTGAGAGAAAAAAAGATCCATGATAATAAGAAACAAATACAAGAGCAAAATCAATAATCAGTTATAATAGTACTTCTTCTTAAGTAATGACACATAAGTTCTACAATTAGAGTAAAATGATGAAAGAATATTTAATCCACCTTGCAATCTGAATCAGCAGCAACAGAGTTGCCTAAAAGTAACAATGCTTCTCTCACAACTCTCTGTGCAGCTGGACCTGTCATTAAAGTAACACTTAATATTTGGCCCAAAATAAGCACCGATAAACCTCCTGGAATTAATGAATTATGTGTAAACCTCCTGGACAATTTGCATACAATCAGAAAGCACAGCATAAAAATTAACATAAAAAATAAAATAAACCCCCTGAGGCACATGAGCAGTTCAATAACAGGGTGTAAAGCTCCAGCATGAAGAACATCTTTGATGAGTAAACCAGATTCCCAATCACACCAACCTGATGGACTCCAAAACAAACAATCAGCTAATGCAAAGCACATGAACAAAATTCCCAGAATAACCAAAGCAAAAGTTCTAATTATAAACTTATGATGGGAGCTAACTGCTTCATAGTGTACCCCCGTATCCTCAGATCGGAGCATTAGAACGAGCATAGGTAAAGCATTGCATTCCACAATCTGAAAATTTGTAATTTCGGTGTCACTGACAATGGTTATGCCCTCAAAAAGGTTATGGTGACTGGAGATGCCTAACCAGAGCCGGCACTACTTGACAATCGTTATCACATTTGCGATGTCATCTACAGGAACACGGATCATAATATTAAAATCCTAATTCTACAGTTTGCATTGATAGGATTTCAATTTCTTTTCTTTAATATTTATCTACTTTCTCAAAACAGAAAGGATTATGAATCCCGATCAGAACACAATCACTGTATCCGATATATCAGCATAGTACAAGAATCAAACAAAAAATGACGAAACTAATGTGAAGAACAAGTAAAACATAACTTTCCACCCAATTAAACTAACTCAGATTAAATGATATTTTCATATCAATATCAATGCTGAACATCGCAAAAACTTGAATTTTCATTTTCCCTCCGTTTTCTCAGAAACCAAACGGCGCGAAACTCAAACCATGAATATAAAATAAATTAAGCGGATCATCACCGTTCTTTGCAAGTTCGGTCAGAACATGAACGGCGCGTTTGGCCGCGGACCGATCGGCTTCGGAGGAAGAGAGCAGAGTTGAGAACGCTGACTTGCGCGCTGACTTCGCCCACCAGTACGCGAAGGTCGTGGGGTTGCGGCATAGCATCCAGTCTGCCATCCTCTCCGAAAATGGCTTAAAAATAATGTTTTCAGCCATTGATTAAGCATTTACCTGAAAAAAGAATCAAGGATTCTCGGAGGTTGAGGAGAAGTCGAGAAGATTGCTAAGAGAAAAGTAAACATTAATTAATCGGGGGAAGAGAGGGGAGCGTCAATCGTAAAAGAATGCTGATTTCTAGGGCTTCTCATCTCTTCGCTTCCCCATTCTATTTGATTTCTTTCCTTATTCAAAGCTTATCTTTTTGTCTTTTCATTATTTTTCCTTTGTATTAAATAGAGCGCGTGAGGCCTTTTTAGTGGGCCCATACACACAAGTAAGATAATTTTAAATCATAACATTAAGGTGATAATTGTTTTTTGACTTAGGTGGCGTATATTTTTGACAATCTTTGAATCGAATAGGCTTTCGGCGTGCAAGGCTGTTTATTTTAAAATTTTAAATGAACATTGATGAAATTTTTAACAAAGTTACGAATAGAAAAAGTGAAAATATTTAGGCTTCTGATGAGAAAAGTCTTCATAGCAAGAGAAAAATTATTCATTCTGTGAAGAAGAAATTTATGATATCTGTTCTTAGGGATGACAGCGGGAGGGTTTTAGGGTAGGCGGTCCTCTCCCAGGCCGACTCATTTATTTTTCGGTCTCGAAGCTGCCGTTTAAAAAATTAAGCGGGGCCAGGCGGAGATGAAAGTGCAAGCTATTGCAGTTCACGTTTATTTTTAATTTTTAATTTTTTATATTTGCTTTTTTATTTTGTTATATTAAAATTAATATTTTCGTAAAATAAAATATTATGAATTTTTATAAGTATTTATTAAAAAACGTTATAATAATAATAATTATTTATATTAAGTATAAAAATAAAATAATAAAAAATTATTTTTAAAATATAATCGGGCGGAACTTGTGTGTGTGTTTTGAATACATGGATTAAATGTAGCATTCGAATTAAGTTTATCTTACGAAATAATTTATTCTTTCGATTCAGCACTATTTTAAATGAATTTAAGCTGAATGAATTCACATTTCGAGATTTTTCGCGAAAATGCGCCTGCAAAAGTCATTTGACCATTCTATCGTGAAAAATCGGAAAAAAAATCTGGAAAATTTCCGCTTGTCTCGAATTCGATGAAACTTTTAAGCATTAGATTTCACGCACGAATTTAACGGCTACAAACCGTTTGCTATTATCCGCAGATCTATAATTTTCAGCTCGAACCCTTACACTTATTATTTTATTAATATTTTTGTCATTTTGAAAATTTCTAATTTTTCTGTTTGCAGAGAAGAATACCCTAACCCGTTCCTGGATTAAAAATAAACCCAAACCAGTTAAAAACCTTATTAAAATTAAATTAAACCTCTGCCATTAAGAGCGAGGCTGACGGAATCTAAAATAACTGCCCATCAATATCCATATATTCACTACCCAATGCAAAAACAAACAACTTAATACTTAACGCATATAATTATTCAAGATTAAGCTCAAAAGTTCTATTCAGAAGATAAGTAAAAACAAACACCACCTTAATGTTAAAAGCTATTCAGTTTATTTTTTAAAATTTTCATAACTTATTGCTTAAATTTTTTAAAAAAGTTTTGAATTGAAAAAGTGAAAATATTTGGTTTTTTGTATTCAGAAAATGTCATTTTCCACTAAAATAAGAAAAACTTCATCGCTGCACGCGAGGCTATTAAGATACTATTAGGATTTACAGCCAAGGTTTACACAAGAGCCCCATCCCTAATTCAAATTAATTTATTTTTTTCATTCTCAAACTCATTCTCATTTAAAAAATTAAACGGCATGCACTCTTACATTTGGTAGTAAATTCTCAAACCTATCCCATTTACATTTGATTTTTGTTTCTATTTTTTATTTTTTAGTTTTAATTTTTTAATTTTTAATTTTTATTTTTATTATATTAAAATTAATATATTTCATAAAAATAAAAAAATATTACTTAATTTTTATAAATTATTTATTAAAAAAATTCTAATTATTATTATTATTTATTAAAGTATAAAATAAAATAATAAAAAATTATTTTAAAATATAATCGAGGTGAGACTAGAGTAACAACAACATATATGATAAAAAACCCGATTACACTAAACCAAACTGCCTCATTAAGAACTTAAGCGTGATCTTAACCCGAAATAATCCGTCTCATTGCCATCCTTACTCACTATCCAATGTTAAAAAACAAACAATTTAATACTTAATGTTATTAAGTATTATTTAGAATTAATCTCAAAAAAAGTTATATTCACCATTAAGCAAAAAAAAACAAACACCACATAAATGTGGTGATTCGAGTGAATAGGCTAGGTCAGGTCAAGTTAAAATCGAACTAAGCTAAATTTGGTCCGATTTTTTTGGGCCTAAAATATAATAATCCAAATCCGTATGGGCTGCCAACCACCTTATAAAGGGAAAAATTTATGTGTCACACACCAGGCCGATCCTAATGAGTCGGTACCCAAATTCGCTTGCAGTGTTTTAGACCAATAAATTAACGACCCAACTCGACCCTAATTCCATGTGGATCGAGCTACCCCAAAAGAGGTCGCCTAAATTACCATTTCAGATACTAATATGCATCAACCTCATTCAAGCCTTAATGACTATGCGACGCATAAAGCTCTTACTACGTAACATACTATATTTTCAAGCACTAACTCGGTGATCCTGGGCTTAACTAAGAGAGACCTCAACCATCTTACCTATATGCTCGATGGTTACATGTCCTTTTTTTTTATTTAAAAATTAATAGTTCATTTATTATGAATTCCTTTCCATCTTTTTGCTTTTCTACAAGAATGTAGTTGAAGTATTATGGTGGTAAAAATGATTATCTTTGTCTAATGAATGGTGATATTGGAAAAAATATATTATTGCGCCTTTACAACAAAAGTTTTCTTTTTTGGTTGGGGAAAAAATCAATGATATCAAGGAGTAAATTATAAATTAGTCCTACAAAGCTTAGAAAATAAATTCACTAATTCTTTCTTATTTTTAAAAACTAATTATTTAGTCTCTTGACTAATGTTTATCATACTTAATTTAATATTATTTTATTTCAAAAATATCTTCTTTTCTTATATAATCTTTCTATTTTTTACTTTTTTCTTTTCTTTTACTAGTTCTTAAAAAAAAATTTAAATTGAAAAATATCAAAATGGACTAAATTACAAGTATATTTAAAAATATAGGAACTAATTAATTAGTTTTTAAAATATAAGGAATTTAATTGATTTGTTTTTCAAAACTTAAAGGCCTAATTTATAATTTACTTAATATCAAGTTTAGAATTCTATAATTTTAAAAGTAGATTTCACTTGAACTATTTTTAGCATTTATGAGGAAGGTGTCTCATGTTATTTCTACCACCCTCTCTCGTTACAATAGGATTTTGATCCTATTCAAGAAAATAAAAAGTCTTTATTTATTATTTAACATTTCAAAATACATTTGTTTTGTCAAAATTTAGTTACAATTTTCTAATTAATCATTTAACTACCTCCATTGTTATTTCTAATTATGTCTAATATATGCCCCCTTTCTTTAAGGTTCTTTTTTCTGAAAAAAAAAAAAAGAAGATAAGTTCGTATTTGAGTAAATTAATTAATCATTTCTATTTCAAAAACTAATTATCAATTCTTTTTATTCATTTTTCTCCCAAATATTTTTTATAAAAAATAATATATATATATATATATATATATATATATATATATAAAGATTAATGGGCAAATTTAACAATTTTAAAAAATGAAACAAATTTTAAATTAATTATAGTCAACAATAATAGACAAAAACTTGATTATTGATTTTTGAATTAAGAAAGCTTAATTAATTCATTTGTTAAAACTAAAAAGACTAATTTATAATTTATTTGCACATATTTGCAAGAGTTTTTTTTTCCTTGGATATGATGTGGGGAAAATTTTGGACTCTTTTATAATTTATTGTTATCAAAGATGTTTTATTCCGCCTAATTAGGGGTATATGTTGTGATTCTAGACTTTCTATTTAAAAAACAAATTATTTAGTTCTTTTTATTCATTTTATGTTTTTTTTATAAACATTGTTTATAAAAAGTAGAAAAAAAAATACATAGATATCATAGGACCGAAAGATAGATAGAGAAATAGATATTTTATGAAATAAAACAAATATTATGGAAAAAACCTAGATTAGTTTGAGTTACAAAGAGATTTTGAATTTTTTAGTCTCATACTTTTTTTTTTTTTTCAAAAGGTTAATAATCATAGACGGAAAACCAGTTCTTCTGAAAATCTTGTCATTAAATTGAGACGGATTTACTTCCGTCTCAAATCAGAGAAGGAAATAGGTCAGTCTCTGATTAGAGATGGAAAGTCCGTGAGACGGATTTTATTCCGTCTAATTAATTTGTAATTTCAAAGTTTTTTATGTTTACAATCCGTCTCTAATTCCGGTTTTTCTTGTAGTTAATTAATTATTTTTTAAAATATCAAGAATTTATTGATTTTTTTTCAAAACTTAAAGGCCTAATTTATAGTTTACTCGATATCGATCAAGTTTAGAATTCTATAATTTTAAGAGTAGATTCCACTTGAACCATTTTTAGCATTCATGAGGAAGGTGTGTCATGTTATTTCTACCACCCTTTATCGTTATTCTTTGCGACAACATAAATATTATAGGACTGAAATATAGATGGACAAATAGTATATTTTCTAAAATAAAACAAATATTGGGAAACTCAGATTGCTTGAGGATAAAGAAATTTTGAATTTTTTAGTCTTATACTCTTTTTTTTTTTTTCAAGAGGTATAATCAGAGATGGAAATTTCGTCTCAAATCATAGACGGAAAACCAGTCCGTCCTTGATTAGGGACAAAAATTATGTCTCTAAATTGAGACGGATATACTTCCGTCTCAAATCAGAAACGGAATTGGTTGGTCTCTGAATAGGGACGGAAATTCCATCTCTAAACAGCATGTAATGTGATTTCCATCTCAAATCAGACAAAAATAAAAGCTGTCGCCGACAGCACTAGTCGCCTCAATCGAGACTCGACATATTTCCGTCTCGATTCAGTGCGTAAATCATTTTGTCTCTATTTAGAGACGGAATTTCCGTCTCTAATTAATTTGTAATTTCAAGGTTTTTTGTGTCTATAATCCATCTCTAATTCCGGTTTTTCTTGTAGTGAACTATCCAATGATGGCCTAAATCATTTCCTGTTGGTGGTGATGCTTAGGATTTCGCCTTGAATAATATTATAACAAGTTCTTTGACCCTTTATGAGACTCAAATTGTGATGAATCTAATAAGGTATTCCTAACCTAAGCAAAATCAGTTTCAAGGTACTATGACCAATGTGTATAACTTAGTCATTATTTGAACTGCATTATTCAGGTAAACTAGAATTATAAGCCTTATCAATATTATCATTCATTTCATTCGTCAAGAATCTAAAATTTTAGCCTAACTGTCCTTAGCATCACAACTTTTCAATCCTACCCAATTTCATCCACCCATGGTTTTTGTTTGGTTCATAACAAGTTATTGTGCTATGTTACAACTCTGAAGTCCATTTTGATTAAGCAATTCATTTTGATCCAACAATCATCTTAGCACTAGCAACTCAATTCTTATCATTCAGTTTCAACCAAACAAACAAACTCAAAGCATTCATCATTCAGAAATTGTACAAATATGTAAAATATTCAACTTAAGACACAATTTGCACAATTCATCAAGAGATTCCATTAAAGCAATGAAACAATTACAGAGAGAGTTGTATCAATTCATTATACACAAAAGATTTTTTTTTTTTTTTCTTTAGGCTTTACTGGAGGTTTTGGAAGTTTTGATGTTTCCCCTAGAGGTTTTGATCTTGGTATCATATGGATTGTAGGAGGATCATATGGAATTATTCTTGGAGGTACAAAGGGTAGTTCTTCACCTTCATTAGGGTTAGTAAAGGGTATGTGAGGGTTTTTCACATCTAGAGGCATTATTTTATAGGGTACATTGTCATAGATCTGGATATTTGGCAATGACACTTTCTTCTTTCCTTTGAGCATCGTTTTCATGTACTAATCCAAAGATTTCCTCGTATTTCCCTTGTCAGCTCATGTTACCTTTGCCTATCGACCTAAGGTCAGCTCTATTATCGATCTACTCCATGTTTCATTAGCCTCGACTCTCTCTTATAGTGATGCAAACCATTTTAACCATCCTCGACCCTACAAACCAAGCTAAATTTTGGACAGCTGACTTCTCTTTCCATCATTCTTGATAGGATGCCATCCCTCTCTTTCTGCCCTCTCCAGTATTCTTCATCCCTTTCCTTCAACTCAACTCTCCACATCTCGTCTCTTTCCTCTAGCTCTTTCTTCCACTCCATATCTCTTTGTTTTAGTGCCTCCTCCATGAATTGATCTCTTCTTCTTAGTTCAACATCAAAATACCGGGACTTAGCTACAACTGATTCTCGCTATCGCCTCTTTCTCATACTTTCTTTGTGTTCACCTCAAAATACCCTGCACTTTTTATAATAAAATTATTATATATTTCGTATAATTGAGCCGTCATATTTTTCTGGAAATTGTTAGATGAATATTGATTAAATGATTATCGAATCCGGAAATAAACCCAAGTGAAAAAGAGAAAATATGGAAAATGTAAAATGGGACCTAAGGGTCACAAAGAAGTTTATATGTCAAAAGTCAAATTAGAGAATAAACGAAAAGAAGTGGAAAATAAGAGAAGACTTTAAATGAAGAATAATAGAGAAATGGAGGGACTCCAGAATATAAAAGAAGAAAAATCAAGGAAAGGACATGTGTCATGTAGGAAAGAGGGAGGAAGCTTCATCCTTTTTAAAGTACGATTAAAAGTGATCCAGAAGAAAAGGAAAACAGAGAAAAGGGAGAGTTAGAGAGAGAGGCTCCACCTTCTCTCTAGATTTTCCGACGATCGGACCATAGGTTTCCGGTGAAGCAAGAGGGAAAGTCCTTCATCGTGACAAGAGCTGCAAGTAGAGACCGGAATCGAGGAGTTTCGACAAAAATCCAAGAGGTAGGTCTTCTCCTACTTGGGTCATTTTCTACCCTAAGGGTTGTTGGGTGGTTATCTTGCCTTAGGAGTGTTTGGTCAAGATTTAAACCATGGAAATCAGCTAAGACCGTCAGGTGCGAGCCAGCCGGACCTTAGAGCTGATTTTTGGGTATTATGAAGGGAATTTAGTGATTTCTTCTTAGTAATTGTAGCCACATCAATGAACTTGATGTTAGGCTTTGAATTTTCGATTTGACCTCTGTAGACCGTTATGGTCATTGTACCGAGGTCGTTCCACTAGATCTGGTCGGGTCGTCGTCAACTAGCCGACCTTAGAACGGGCTTCTTGGGTCAGAAATAAAGGGAATTTGAAGTAAGTCCTCTGGGAATTGTAGAAACATCAATGAACTTGATGTTAGCTTTTGAATTTCTCAATTCAGACCTACGTATCAAGTTATGGTCTTTTTTACTCGAACAATAAATGGGTGAGAGGTCACCATAGAGGTCGTCCAAATAGAGGTCAAGAGACCTCATGCAAAGAGAGGTAGGTCAAGAGACCTTCATGCATCGCAGTCGGCCAGACTCACGCACCGGTGCCACAGAATCTCATCCTGTAGAGGTCGAGATCCGTCCCAGAGGTCAAGAGGGTCCTCAGAGCTCACCGCCTAGTTCCGACTCAGCCCACAGATTTCACTACGCATGACCTCCAACTTCGAAGGCCATAATCCCTCCGTCCGAACCCGATTCGAGTGTTCGACTTTATGGAAAGCCCATTGAGTCAAGAATCCATCCATATGCCTGAGCAAGATATTAGATGCCGATCGAGCGATGGGGGATAGAGCTCGTCCGTGTCGTCAGCTCGTTGCTTCAGTCACCACTGTTGATCTACGTATGACCTCCAATCCGGAAGGTCATAACTCCTCCATCCGACCCGATTCAGTGTTCGGACTCTATGGAAAGACCATGAGTCAAGAATACACCATATGCCTGAGGAGGATAGATGTCAGACCGAGATGTTAGATCGAGCTCATCCGTGTCAGTCGCATGTCACTCGTGTCGCCTCGTCCGGGCTGGATCACGATGACTTCCAACTTCGAAGATCATATCTCCTTCGCTCAACTCCGAGCTCAAGTGTTCTCGACTCTATGGAAAGCCCATTGAGTCAAGAATACATTCATATGCCTGAATAGGATAGAAGATGTTTGACTGAGGTGATAGATAGAGCTCGCCCGTGTGTCAGTCAGCTCGTCGTCAGATTTGACTGCTGGCGACCTCCAACATCTGAAGTCATATATCCTTTGCTCAACTTCTCGATTGGGTGTTCTGACTGCTGAAAGCCCATTGAGTCAAGAATACATTCATATTCCTGAGTATTATATTAGATGTTATACCGAGGTGTTATATCGAGCTCGTCTAGGTCGTCACTGTCACCAGTTAGCCTGCCTCGGTTGACTACGCACGACCCTCCAACTTCTGGCTGGTCATATCTCCTTCGCTCGAATCCTCCGATTCGTGTTCTCGGGACTCCATGAAAGCTCCATCGAGTCAAGAACACATTCATATTCCTAAGGAGGATAGAATATGTTTGAACGAGGTGATAGATCGAGCTCGTCCAGGACAGGTCAGCTCGTCGCTTGACTGCATTTAATCTCCAACTTAACGCTACAACTCTTCGTCCGAATCTCGATTCAGATTCTCGACCTAAGTAAAGACCATCGAGTCGTTAATCCATCTATATATAGCTTCGTCGACCTAGAAATCATATTAATTCTAAAAATCAATCCTAGCCAAAACTACTAGCACGCACGAATAATATTGTTCTTAATGGTTTCGGGGATCAGTGGACCTGACGAGGAGGAAAAGCCAAACTGAGATTGAGATTCCAAGGATTGGAACTGAAGCGCTGAATATTTTTGGTTTGTTCTACTTACTCATATTCCTCGCTTCAAAATTCAAATGTTTCGCTCTACCGACTTCTATTCCGTTTCATGTTTTTGCATGTTGGTTCTTCGACTCTATTCTTATTTCAAGTATTTTGGTAGTTACCAAGTAAATATGAACTAAGTACATGAATGAGTATATGAATGAGTATGTGAATGAGTATATGGAATGAGTACATAGATTGAGTATATCTTTGAAAAGACGATACGAAAGTGAATATGGAATTGAAATGTGGTATTTGAAAACCGAATGAATTGAATGATATACGTAATGAATCGCTTCGACGGATGCACTAACGGCGATCCGTCACTTAAGGCACCCCGAAATCGCCCAATGTCCCACTCGCGGATGCACCAATTCCATCCGTCATGATGGCGTATGGCATCAAGCAAATGTCCCACTGGGCGGATGTACCACCGGCATCCGCTACGACGGCGTATGACATTTAATTGATACCACATGATTCGGTGCACCAAACGGCATCCGCTGCGATGGGAGACCGAATGTTAAACGCTGCAAAGACATTACAGAACGATAATAGCATGTGGATTCATCAAACTTAACTGGTCAAAAAATGTGAATTGAAATTTTATGATGTGATTAGGTAAATGATTTAGAAATTGAAAGCATGCGAAAATAAATAGCATGAGTATATGTTGAATTAATAGTCATGGTTTAATGTTAAATGCATGCTGAGCTACACTGAATATTGAAATAGAACTGTATGTAAATCATCAAGCATGAAATGCTTAGCGTATAGTTTTATCTATGCGCAGGTTTCGAGTAGACAGGAAGGAGACAAGATCGTGCGCCGCAGAAGTCATGTAGATAGTACGACGATAGTATAATTGGCCATTTGCATATCATCTCTTTAACAAGGGTATTTTTGTAAACAAAAGGGTTAAACCCCGAACCTTGATTGTGATATCATTTCAGCTGTGGCATAGAATGCCTTTCTTTGTAAATGTATTTTGTTAATATTTATGGGCCTACCGAATTGCTTTAAAATTTGTAAATGATTGTGGTTTTTCCCAAAACCGAAACCGTTTCCACAACTAAACAAATTAATTAAACGTTTTAATAAGATAAATAAAAACGTCGGAGTAAACCGGACTGGCTCTGATCCGCCTACTGCCTGCCGGGATTCGGTCGACACTTTGAAAAATAAAAATAAATAAAATGTAAAAATAAAAGAATTAAACGGGCGTCTCGGGTTTTGGCTCGACTCGCCAATCGGCCTGCCGGGCTCTGGCTCCACACTAGCCTCCATTCTCCCCAACATTTCAAAACTTCACCACATTGTCGCCTGTGAGCCTCACTACTCTCTCGTGGTATTCCCTAACATCTGGGGATAGATTCCAAATTGGGCTCTTATTCCTCTGTTTTTCTTCTCTTTCTTTTACTGAGCTTACCATAGTTGCTTGCTCATTTTCTATGTTGTCTTTGTTTTCTTCTTCCCTTTCTTGTACTTTTTCCTTGCCTTTATTGGGTGGAGGTCTAGTTATGCCAGTGAGAGTCAGAGGAGAAGTTATGGGGAACCTTTCTTCCTCTTCCCAGGTGCCTTCTACCCTTCCTAATATGCATAACCTAGTGATTGTTGATGGGTATGGGATCAGACCTCTGTAATTGCTATAATAATGGTTCAGAATTGATTTCTCTATGATCTTCCCCATATTCATTTTTTGTACCCTTTCACACGGTATATGTGCAAGGCTCTTTCCTTTTCGCATCAGACTTAGGTGTTCGGAAGGTAAAGAGGGGATTGAAATGAGGAAGTAAAACCATACCTTTGCTTCCTCAATCAGTGACCTTCTTGCAATAGAGTCAAGGGTTTCTTCTTAGTTGACTTCCACTCCCCTTTCCCATATGTGAGCAACTCTACTATTTTTTGGTGGTTTGGATATCGTATCCATGAGGATTAGAGGTTCTCTCTAATTGGAATTTGAGCACCCCGATTGCAAGGGCTCTTCGCTATTTAGGCGACCAAATAGGATGTGGAATAAAATCAATTTAACTCAAATAAAAACTGATTTAAAACTAATCCTAAATTCTACCAAACAAACAACTACCTAATTATAAAACGTATGAAGAGAGACACTAGGGATGGTGATAATCATTTAACAATCAATTTTCATTTCCTTGAAAGCACAACATTTGTGAGTTAAATGTTGGATTTGTCCAAGAGCAATGTAGTATAGCTTGGATTTCTTCATACACCATACATTTCATTAATTAGAGATCCAAGTTCCTTTTAGAGACATGAGTCTAATTAGTTACTTGTAGAATATAATCTTTTTTCTAAGATTTGGGTATTTTTCCTTTTCATTACTTCACACCCAAGTCTTAGGACTGAAGAATTCTTGCCCCTATAGATAGGATTATGCAAGCCTTCTCCAATCTAATTGGTATTTCGTCCTTCAAATCTAATAAAATTTTCTATCTCCTTGATAAGATCTTTGCTAACACTGATCAAGATCTCTCATCGTACTCAAGGAGAAACCTATGATCAACTAAATCTGTACATCATCTAATTAATCCTCACACCATGAGTAAATTAGTGATCTATCAAAGTAATTTTTCATAGTTCATTAGTTCCAAAATATTAGTCTAACATACCCCCAAGTAATTGCTCCATACTCTCAGGAATCTCCATCTCTTTGTCACTAAGAGGGAGGGCCTCCTGGAAATCATAGCAAGATATAAGGGTACAAGCTACTAATATTAAGCACAGTTCATTATATGAACAATACCAATTATATAAAACTAATCTTCAAACCCACAAAATAATTGAGAATATGTAAATCTGAATGTTCAACAATTAATCCCCACCCTAGAGGGTGTTTAATGTTCCATTATTAGATTCCAATCATCACCAATCAAACAACAAGTAAGAAAATAAAGAAAGAAATCAAGAGACAAGGAGTGAGAGGCAAATCAAGATTTTCGTTTCAATATTTGTCTGAACAGTAATGAAATCTGAATCTCTAATGTACAACATCGAAATCTCTTCAATTCAAATAAAAATCTGCTCTAAAACTACTCTAAGATCTACTAAAAATCAAAATATGCAGTAAAACTAAAAAAATGGGTAGTTTAGAAAGAGAAACCCCATGAGAGGTGTTCTCCCACCTCCCCATTGCCCTAAAAACCTAAAAAAATGAGTATTTATAGTCCTCAGGTGAATTGGGTTTGAAAACAGTCCAAAATAGTAGTTTTCGAGGCTTCTAGTCAAGCCCAGCGTTTTGTTGCTAACTCTGTCATGACAAAATTTGGGTTTGTCGCGACAGAGTTTTGTTGCTAACTTTGTCGTGACAAAATCTGGGTTTGTCGCGATAGAATTTTGTTTCTGGCTTTGTCGCAACAAAATCTGGATTTGTCGCGACAAAGTTATATTCTAGGTTTGTCGCGACAAAGTTCTGTTTATTACTTTGTCGCAACAAAATCTGCTAAGGGACTTATTTTCTTCTTCAACTTGTTGATGACATAACTTCTTCGTTTGAACTCGTATTTGAGAGTGTGAGGTGTCATTGGAAAGCTGTTCAAATGAAGAATACAACCATGGTGGAATTTGAACCATTTGATGTTCCATCATGTACAAAAAAATTCATCTTCTCGGTGGCGAGCTGTGAGACACCCGGTTGACTCTTCTTTTGGATATATATCGCTCATTTCTTGCCAAATCACTTTCTTTTCATCAATAATCCTACAAAAACAAGTTTAGAGGAAGTGTTATGAGTTTTACATGAATATGGATATAAAATGCTCAAAATAGCTTGTGAAATGAACTTAAAACATAAATGAGTTTTACACTCATCAAACACCCCCAGTTTGAAGTTTTGCTTGTCCTCAAGCAAAGAAAAAGAAAGAAGTCAAGCTATTCTCAAGCAGTTTCTAAGAGAAAAGTTCATTTCAATTCTTTTTATTTAACCAAAATCGAGTAATCAAGCTTGCCAATGGGCATGTGATATGTGTCTCGAGAATTACCCTTACCAAGAATATGGAAAATATGATCAAGATAATTTATTTATTTTAATAGTGAATTAATCTCAAAATAGACAAATTTAGACCTTGGTTCTCACTTGTGTGTGTGTGTGTGTGTGGTCTTCCTTTATCCAATCAATTTTCAAGCTAGATGAGTTTATGATAATTGAGATAAATACGTGGATCTCCTAAGATAATATATTTAGGTTCCATAGGCTTGTTGTTCTTATCACTCTCCACTAATGTAGGCACACGCAACTCTCAAGATCAAGTAGGTCTTTATAGGCTTTTAATGTAAGGCTTGGGTAAGTGGGTAGTCAGTAGTCATTTCAGGTTAAAAACTTACCCAAACATACATATTTTTTCTCAGACAAATTCCTACTCCATCTTGATTCTTACCATCAGCACAATGACACTCTCAAGCACCCCAAAATCTGTTTTGGTGCATCATTCCACACTCCTCATATCACCTTTCTGCACAAATTCTGCATTCTTTCAGCAAACACCAAGAAGCATTTTTCAAGACAAGGTTATTAGAGTGGTGCAATGTCAAACCCCTTTAAGCTTTCTACCAACCCTTACGAGCTTTTAAATCGCAGTCCTGCACTCGCTTGAGCTTAGGTACCGTGTGTTGAGACACCCTTTAGGATTTACTTACTTTAGGGAAGGAAGGCTACGAGGCTAGACATACTCCTTCTTGACTTTTTATTCTATTTTTGCTTCTTTTATACTTGATATTTTTCTGTTTTTCTTTTTCTTTTTCTCCTTCCTTTTTACCAACCTCTTTTGATTTTAAACTTAACTCATTTCAACCAATTTGGAGTTATTTTTCCAATGGAAAAATAACTTCCCCAAACTTGCTCCTCGCCATATTTCTCAATTATGTTCAAATCCTCATGTTATGGGTGAGTTTGGTTCTTTACTGAGGGATAGTGATGTATAGGAAAGTTATTGGCTTCAAACTTGGTTCTTATAAACAGAATTTTAACTCTTTAAGGCTCAACATTTTGGTACTAGAGGAATATGCATATGCTTGAAAGTGTCAATCTTTCCAAGGATGGCCTATATCATTTCTCAATTGTTGTGTTGCCTAGGATTTCACCTCAAGCTATAATAGAATAAGTTCTAGAACCTATGGAGATCAAAGATAGATGGATTCTCATAAACCTTCTCCAACCCAAGCAAAAATTTCTTTTCAAGGGTACTTAGTGACCAAGTGCATGGATTTTGAGAAACCAATGACTAAATAGTCTATTAGAAAGATAACTCATTAAGCATTAAGTCCTATTATCTTGAATACTGTCCATATCTCAAGGGTTCAATTATGATCTTCATTAACATCATAACTACTTCAAGCAAAACTCAATTAACTCAAAAACTCTAACTAACAAAATAAACCAAAACTAAGATGTAAGTTGGAAAGCATCAGACAAAGTCATTATCCATAAAACCATTAGAAAATTTCATCTTCAAAGTTGTCATGTGCAACATGTGGGGTGTGATATGATAAACCAACCAAAATAAACACCCCCAAACTTTGAGATGAACATTATCCTAATTCAACAATGAGCAACAGCTAAATAAAGTAAAAGGGCAATAGAGAGAGTTAGGAAAACTTAACTCCCCTTTCTAGTCTCGGCCACTTTGAATAGAAACCTTGAAGATTTTCAGACCTTGACATTGGTATACTGCCCCTTGATACAGTCTTTTGCTTTTGCAAACTAGTCATGACAACATGTTGAGTTTCAAAGTTACTTTATTATGAAAACATTAACAAACAAAGTTAAAACACTGTTGGAATTTTCATCCCAGCAGTAAAAAAAAAAAAAAAATAATAAAATAAAATAACTAAAAAAAAACATAAAAAGAAAAAGATAGTGGATAGAATCCTTATTACTTAGCTTGGTTACCTCCCAAGAAGTTGCTCTGTTTTTAGAGTCTTGTTAGACTCATTGGAAAAGTACTAGTGCTTCCATTTGGCTAATCATCCATCTTGGACATCACTTCCTCTTTATAACCATTCAGCTTAAGGATGATTTCTTCCAGATTTTGAAGAAGGGAAAGAAACTCAGAATCCCCTTTAATTATGGCTAATGGCTCAGCCACAATTTCTTCAAAACAGTCCCCTTTATGTGCTGCATATGCAAGCACATCTATGAGAAATGGGGACTCTTCAAACATGTACCCTTTTTTATGGAAGCAAGCTACAAATCTTCAAGCACATAGTTCTTTCTTGCTCCGTCAAAGGTAATGGTTGGTTGAGATTGAACTTAGCTTTCTCCTCACCATAAGTAAGGTGAGCTCCCCCTTGTTGACATTAATCCATGCTCGGGTTTCGATAAGGAAGTGAATCTCTTAATATTTGAGAATTTTGTAGATCCCCTTCAATGCCTTAAGTCATGCAATCCATGGGGGAGGTAAATGTGTCAATCTTCACCAAGATGTTTTCAATAGCCATCACTTGACTTTCTTTTTCATATTTCAATTTATCCACTAATGGCTTTTCATTCTCTAAGTTGTTTAGGAGTGCCTTTTTCTTAATTTCCAGCTCATTTTCACGTTCTTCCACAAATTTTAGGATAGGAAATTTTTGCACATTGCTCAAAGGAGTATCCATTCATTCATTGGGATTTGTCAAAGTATTACTAGAAGAGGTACTAGAGATTTTTTCTTTAAATGCTTGGACTAAGTGTCCTGTTTAAGCTTATACGTTTTTCAATCTAGCACTAGTGTTGACTTTGAAGGCATCTAAATCTTGAAATTTCTGCTCATGAAGACTAATCATTTTCTTATTCCATCCATGTAGATAAAAATCTGCTTCTTAACAAGAGACGACTCTTCTTCCTCTTGAAATGTGGGGTTTAAGCTTCCTTGATAAGGCAATACTCCTTGTTCCATGAGTGAGTCATTGTGAATTCTTGGGTCCAAATGATGAAAAAGGAAGTCAAGCTTAGCTTCTATGGAGGCAAGTCTATCTTCTCTTGAATATTCCTCCATAAGTAACTACAAATAAGAAGAAAAATAAAGAAAATAAAGTACAAAAATACTAACAATTAAAAAAAACTAAGAAACAAGTCAAAACCAAAAGTAAAAATAAAAATTGCCTAAATTAGAAAATCACTCGTTCATCAAAATTTCAACTTCCAATGAGAGAAAGTGAACCGCGCCAATCCCTGGCAACGACACCAAAAACTTATTGACCAAATTTTCTGACACAGCTACCAAAGACTAACTAAAGTCCTTGGCAATGACGCCAAAAACTTGTTAAGACCAAATGATGTATATATGAAAATATGGCCAAGGGAGTGAATGTGGTAAATACTCAAAAACTGATTTGAAACAAAAGCAAGCATACTAAAAAACTGAAATGAAAAAGTATTATCAACACCATCCCCTTTCCATTGTGTGCACCGGTCATATGGTAATAAAGTGGACTCTCGGATATCGTCTACCACGGACAGAGTTCTCTCTAATTGGAATTTAAGCACCTTGATTACAAGGGCTCTTCACTATTTAGACTACCAAATAGGATGTGGAATAAAATAAATTTAACTCAAATAAAAACTGATTTAAAACTAATCCTAAAATCTACCAAACAAACAACTACCTAATTCTAAAATGTATGAAGAGGGGCACTAGGGATGGTCATAATAATTTAACAATAAATTTACATTTCCTTGAAAAGTAACACTTTGCAATACGAATTTGATCTTTGAATTTGTCAAGAGCAATATGAAGTATAACTAGTTTCTCAATACACCATACATTTCACTAATTAGATATCCATGTTCCTTTTAGAGACATGAGTCTAATCAATTACTTGTAGAATATAATCCTTTTTCTAAGATCTGTGTATTTTTCATTTTCAGTACTTCACACCTAAATCTTAGGATTGAAGAATTCTTGCCCCTATAGATAGGATTATGCAAGCCTTCTCCAATCTAATTGGTATCTCGTCCTTCAAATTTAATAAAATTTTATATCTCCTTGATTAGATCTTTGCTAACACGGGATCAAGATCCTTTCATGACTAAGGAGAAACCTTTGATCAACTAAATCGATACATCATCCAATTAATCCTCACACCATGAGTAAATTAGTGATCTATCAAAGTAATTTTTAGAGTTATTGGATTCAGAAATATTAGTCTGCATCTTGCATGTGTAACTGCTCATGCTCTCGGGAATCTCCGTCTACGTGTCCTTTCGGAGGGCTCTTGGAAATCATAGCAAGATATAACCCTTTTTGTGGGTACAAGCTACTAATATTAAGAACAGTTCATTATATGAACAGTACCAATTATATTAAAATTAGTCCTTAAATCCACAAAATAATTGAGAATATGAAAATTTGAATGTTCAATAATTAATCCCCACCCTTAGAGGGTATTTAATATTCCATTACTGAATTCCAATCATCACGATCAAGCGACAAGTAAAATAAAGAAAGAAGCTCGAAGACAAAGAGTGAGAAAAATCCAGTTTTCATTTCCAATATTTATGCGAATAATGTCATTTGAATCTCTAATGTCACGACCTTTAAATCTCTTCAATACAAATAAAAATGCGCTCTAAAACTACTCCTAAGATCTACTAAAAATCAAAATATGCGGCAAAACTAAAAAATGGCGAGTTTAGAAACACCATGAGAGGTGTTCTCCCACCTCCTTGTTGCCCTAAAAACCTAAAAAATGAGTATTTATAGTCTTCAGGTGAAATGGTCTTGAAAACAGTCCAAAATAGCAGTTTTCGGGGCTTTCTAGTCAGGCCCATTGTTTTGTTGCTAACTCTGTTGTGACAAAATATGGGTTTGTCACGAGAGAGTTTGTTGCTAACTCTGTCACGACAAAAATCTGTGTTTGTAGCGATAGAGTTTTGTTGCTAACTTTGTCGCTACAAAATCTGGGCTTGTCGCGACAAAGTTTTGTTGCTAACTTTGTCGCAAAAATCTGGGTTTGTCGCGATAGAGTTTTGTTGCTAACTTTGTTGCGAGAAAATCTGGGTTTTTCGTGATCGAGTTTTGTTTCTGGCTTTGTCGCAACAAAATCTAGGTTTATTGCGACAAAGATCTGTTCTGGCTTTGTCGCGACAAAGTTCTGTTTATGACTTTGTCGCAACAAAATCTGCTAAGTGACTTGTTTTCTTCTCCAACTTGTTGATGACATAACTTCTTCGTTTGAACTCAGATTTGGGCGTGTGAGGTGTCGTTGGAAATCTCTTCAAATGAATAATAAAACCATGGTGGAATTTGAACCATTTGATGTTCCATAAGGTACAAAAAAATTCATCTTCCCGGTGGCGCGCTGTGAGACACTCGGTTGACTCTTCTTTTGGATATATATCTCTTATTTCTTTCCAAATCACTTGCTTTTCATCAAAAATCCTACAAAACCAAGTTTAGAGGAAATGTTATGAGTTTTACATGAATATGGATATAAAATGATCAAAATAGCATGTGAAATGAACTCAAAACCTAGATGAGTGTTACACTCATCAGTGCACCGGTCATATAAGTAATAAAGTAGATTTTTAAGTCCAAATATCATTCCCACAAGGATTAATTGGAAAATCTAAAGATCAACTACCCTTACTACTCAAGATCCTCACAATTTGAACCTCTTTTCTAGGATAGATTTAATTTCTAAAATAAATTGGATGAAAGAAGTAAAGAAATTCTAAAATACATGGATTAGAGAGTTCACTAGACTAAAGAGACACTGGAATGAAATTAGTGTTGTGATTATCAATTTACAAAGTTCCTAAAGAAAATTAAAGTTATGGACATAAACTCTAGAATTGCCCAAGAGCAGGGTAGTGCAGCCTTGAAATGCCTCTTTACATTACACATTTCACTCTCTAAATAACCATATTCCTCAACTAGGTCCATGGATCCAAAAATCTACTTGTAGGACTTGATCGTCTTTAAGATATGATTGTTTTTTCTTCTCAGTACTTCACAACCATCTCTTAGGACTGAAAGCTGCTTGCTCCTATAGACAAGAAAATGCAAGCCTTCTCCAATACAATTAGTACCTCAGCCATCAATTCAACTAAAATGCTCTCTCTCCTTGATTAGAACCTTAGCTAACACTGGATTGAGATTATTTTACTCAATTGAGGTGAAACCTCTAAATATTAAACTGATAGATCAGTAGGCGGATCTTATTCCTCGGGAACACACTCCTACTGTCACCTAGGAGGGAACCTTGAAATCAAAGGTTAGATCTTCACTAGTAATGCATCAAAGTGATCTTAAGAATTCATTAGTTCAATGAATATCAGTACAATATACCCTTAAGTGACTACTCTTTGCTCTCAAGTCGTTCATCCCTGTGTCACTCAAGGAGATTCATGGAAATCAGAGCACAAATACAACTTTTTCTAGGTATAGAACATTGATATTCCTAACAGCTCAATGTAGGAGCAATACCAATTAAATCATTCTAGTTTTCATTCAGAAAATAGCATTAAAATATGACAAACAATAATTAAAACAACATACTCTTCCTAGGGGGAGCTTAGCCTTCCATATCTGAATCCTTAATAAAAATGACTAATTGAACAAACAAATTCATTGAAATTTTGATCAAAACTGAAGTATAACGAATTCTAAAAATTTATAGATTTCATTAAAGTTCAGACATAAATGAAGCATCAATTTACAATCAATCCAACTCGGAATTCAGCCTAGATCTACTACTCTAATCATAAAAGAAAGAAAAATGAATCTAGAAACAAAACAAAAATAAAAAGAAAAATTATATATAATGAGACTTTAGCTCTTCTAAAAAGCATAAAATTAGATGAAAAGCGATTGGAAGCTTCCACACTACTCCTAAGGAGTTCCTATTTATAGGCTCAAAATATAAATGTTAAAAAACAAATGGAGTGAATGCATATGTCGAAGCATACTCCACAAATCTTTCTCTATGACTCGACGCTTCTCGATCTTGCCTTTTTGTTCCTGTTCAATCGGTACCTACGCATAGATAACACTACACGCTAAGCGTTTTCTGTTTCAGTTTAACTTAAATCATGCAATTTTACTAAACAAAAATTTCAAATCTTTTTGGATGATCAATGTCAATACAATACATATACTTATTTCATATACAATCATTTATGGTTCATTGATCATTCCAAATATACACTTTCATATCACGATAAATCATTTGTAACCAAATCATGCATTTCATAATGCTCTTTTCATTTCAATTTACTGATCATGCTTTTTCAATTCGATATGTCTTGATCTTAAAGTCAGTCGGTTTTGCCCATAGCAATTTAACCTATGTTTTCGGTATATAGGATATCATAATCACTAGCACGGTCTCGTTGGGTTGTAGTGATATAAAGCATTGCTTTATAAACACGGTTATCTTCTTTAGGTTCTTGTGGTTATTAAAATTGATTCATGAACACTCACGAATCTTGTCTCGTTGAACGCTAATCGGGTGACCCATCAATACATTTGTTCGCAGTACTGATAATTTGACCCTTATTGGTATACCAATCTATCCTTAATCACCAATTAAACGGTTAACATTCTATTAAGGCGTTGAATCATTTATGAAAAATACAGGTACAATATATACATTTGTATAAACGATTCATTTCAATACTCATGCAATTTTCATATCTGAAACATTTCTGATCGATTACCTCAAATCAATTAAAACAAATCAATATGCTTTTCTTTACATTTAGAACCAAACATTTCAAATCTTGACTTGAGAATAGGAAGATGGAACAAACATTTCAAATCTTAAAAGCGAGAATAGGAGAAGATATAACCAAACCGAATTTATCTCTTTCTTTTTTGCCTTGCCTTGATCTCGGTCTAGGTTAGGTGATCCTCCTTCGATACTAGAAAATCACACACATCACATTTATTAAACTAGCACTATTCACGCTAATGAATATCATTGGCTAGGCGGTAAGTGCGATGCATTTTTCATAGTTTCATTCTTATTTGAACCCCATTAGTCATTTATTAGGGTTCCTATACTATCGATTAATGCGAATATGGGACTTAACAATGCAAGGATACAAAAATCGGAGGCTCAACAGGTATGGTGTCAATCTACTTTGATCGTCTTAGGTACGGAGTCCTTTCTTGGTGAGATGGTCTGTACCTTTGATCGATCTAGATGCCACTTGCCTCACGTCCCGATGGGTGCAGTGCCCCCCTTTTGGTACCGATTGCCAAATTCGTGTTTGCTAGAAAACTTAAAATTACTCCCTCTAAACTCATGTATATCATAACCCACCATGGAATCCAACTTAAACAACTCCAAAAGTGGGTTAGAACCAATAAAAAAACCCCTTTACCCAAGTTAGGGCATTTCCCCAAAATCAAAATAACAAAAAGATGAAGTTAGGGTTTGTGTTCATACCTCAAATCACTTGGAGCTCTTTGCCCTAGCTTCCTTCCACCTTGATCACTTGGAATCCAGATGTAGAAAGATCTCCCACAAAAACCCTTGGTTTTCTCTCAAACCTTGCCTTCTCTTCTCACTCTCCCTCTCGGAATCGTTTTGCCTAAATGCCTTAGTGTGCTCTTCTAAGACCACATTTGGTCTTATTCCTCATTTTAAGTGTAAGGCCATGTTTGACTTACACACAAATTCCATTTCTCATTTTTCTCCTTTTTTGTCTTCATTTCACTTTCATTTATCATTTAATTCACTTTAGCATTTAAGCTTATTCTATTCTTAACCCTTAGGTCCTCATTTTACCAAATCCAAATTTGCCTTTTACGCAGGTTTCTTTAGGGTTCAATCAATTTCTCATTTAGCATATAACATTTAATCATATGCTCACATATTCATTTCACATTTCACAATTTATCGGTTTTCGTGGAGAAACCCAAGTTTGGCTCAATTCATACCCGAAATATATAATAAAATTATTATAAAAATTCTAGGGTATTTTTGGGGCGTTACATGGGCTCTAAAAAAGAGGCGACAATTACGACGTACGAAAAACCCAAAAATTCTGCCCTAGTATTGATGTCATAACTGTGTCACGACATTGTCGCGACATCAGAACTGCTATGTCGTGGGTTAATCTAATGTCCCGACATTGGCTCCATGTGACTGAATTTTGATGTCGTGTTGATGTTGCGACATTGCATTTACAGTTCTGATCATTTCAGCTGATGTCGTGACATTGCTAACCTAATGTCGCAACATTGGTCATTTAATGTTTCAACTTTGGCTATTCATATATGATGTCGCGACATTGAGTTGTGATGTCGCGACATTGCAATCTTGCTGCTGTAGCTTATTTTGATGTTGCGACATTGAGTTATGATGTCGCAACATTGCTCTTAGGTGCTGTAGTCCATTATGATGTTGTAGTAATGTCATGGAGATGTCATGACATTGCTACCGATGTAGGTGATGCTAAGTGTCGTTGTCGCGGCATTGGAGTTGTGATGTCGCGACACTAAATACATGATGTTCTAAGTCCTTCTATCAACGTTGTGGCTGATGTCGCGACATTGCTGAGTGATGTCGCGACATTGAGTTGGTCTCACCACCTTAACTTCTTTGATATGATGTCGCGACATTGTTGATCCGATGTCGTGATATTGCAAGTTGAGATCTCCATTGTTTAAGCCTTGGCTGATGTCGCTGCCGATGTTGTGGTAATTTTACGACATTGGTATTTTCTACTCTTCCTACTTCAGCCAATGTCGTGGCAATGTCGCAACATTGAAGTAGATGTCATAACACTCTCCACACAACGGCTTGACATTGATTATTCGATGTCGCGACATTCAGTTAATGTTACGACTATGTCGTGGCAATGTCACGACATTGTTGTCTTTGCTGCACAATGCTGATTTAAGCTTCTTTTCCTTGATTTCCTGTAAAACATAAATCTGGGTGAATGCTCCATGATTTTACATTAAATTGAACTTTTAAGCCTTAAAAATTCATGAAAATTGAGCTTAAAAACAAAGGAGTTTTGGACTTATCAGAAGTGATCCTTTCTGGTTGCAGTATTGAGTGTTTTGTAGTATATGCATACTCTCCTTCTAGTCAATGTTCTAGTAGGTATCATCTCATTTTTCTGATTTCGTATCATTATCATCCCACCTTTCTTTGGAACTACGGGTACTGGACTCACCTAGGGGCTATCTGATATGGCATATATAAATCTTGTATTCAGCCATTTAAGAACCTTCTTGTTTACCACTTCTTTCATTACTTGGTTCAACCTTCTTTGATGTTCAACTAAAGTCTTTGCATTCTTCTCCATGAGGATTTTGTTGGAATCCAACGATAAGAACATGCAATGGAAATAATAAATTTTTTTTTTTTTTTAATGCTGAACTACATCAAGATCCAAGCGGTTTGATGAAACTAAACAATGAATCAAGGAAATCCGATGAAACTAACCAATGAATCAAGGAAATCCAGATCTTACCTCTTGTAGACCAAATCCTTTTCGACTAGTGTAGATTTGCTTGATCACACACACGCTGAAACACAAACAAAACTCCTTAAGGCTTGATCTAGCGACAGGCGAGGCAGTGCGGTGTGCGCCTCTAAAGGTATCCACACGAGCGACTAATGGATGGGATGGATGTGCTAGCACATATGATAGGTCTTTGTCCTGAGAGCCAAAGACACCTTAGTGTCTTCAAAACTCTAAAGAATTCTCTCCTCAAAACCCACTTGAAAGGAACCACACCCTTTTAGATGATAAACTGTATTTATGTATCAAGCCTCCCAAACCCTTTTATAAAGCAATTTAAACCAGAATTCCATTAACTATTAATGGGCTTGGGCTTGAAACTGGACTTAATCATGGGCTAAAGAAGAACCTTTCTAACATCTCATTATAGCTCATTCTTATGTGACCTATGGGATTCGCTCCAATGTTGGCAGCGGGCCTAAATCATATTCTAAGCCCACAAGTTATAATTGGTCTCTAGCAAGACATTATAACTACAAAAATCAAGTGAATTTGATGTCTCGATTAAGCACAAAGCATGGATGAAGTCATCTTTATCAACTTAATCGTTTCTTGATTCTCAAGTAGACTAACTAAACAAATGATATTGATAACTCCTATCGATCTCATTCGAGCAACACGACCATGCATTTCTTAGTCTCACTTATCGAGGAGAAAAGCGATAGACATCTCACTCAATTAAGAGCGGGACAAATTCCTTCAGCATAACTCCACATTCCTCCACATGATTTGTATGCCCTGACCATAGCCTATATTACCATCTGTTAAAGGCGTCGGTAGACTCATTCGAGACACGAGTTCCTCATGTAAAGAATCCATGGTGAACAAATTAGAGGACTCAAAGAATACCCTTCTTGCAATGAAATTCTTACGATGACATAATCCATGTAGTATTTCTCATAGCGGGTTAGTTCAGTAACATGTATTTATGTTCTGAGTAACATCTTATGTTCATGACCCGTGAAAGCGTGGTATTTTCTCGGAAAACATAATAGTCTTACTTCATTATTATTCCCCTGATAATGATCAACTATGGACTATTTAGAATAGTGTTCTTATGCCTTAGGTTTTACCGTCAAGTCACATACTTGATGGAGGCATAAAGCGAACCAAACTATTCAAGGATCTAATTTTATCAAGTTAAACCACAATTTAAATAACAAGAAAAAATGATAAATGCCTAATGTATATAATGACAATGCATATGCCACTGGGCTAGAGCATATCACTAACAGATTTTATGTATACAAATTGATGGGCTGATCCCTTTTAGGCCTTCAACTAACTGTCTGATAGCCTCTAGTGTTTATGAGTTCCACCACTTCTTGCTCTTTTATGCATGCGATTTTCTTCTTTATAATAACGAGCTTGGATTTCTCTTCTTCGAAAATACATGCTAAAATGTTAAGTAATTCTTCGAAATTGAACGCTTGAGCTCTTTTCTTCTACTAGGATTGTTTCTTCACTACTAAGATATTATGTTTTTCTTTCATTTAAACTTAGAATAATTTCTACCATTTTCTTTTCCTTCTCAAAATCATCATCATAAAGTGAATAAGAGACATAGGCATCAATTGAGCTGTCATTCATTAAATCATCATTCAACTTCTTACAGACAAAATTAACACTGTTAATTTTTATATTCAACATCATGTTGCTTCAGACTTTGGTTGAGGTTGAAGTGGACTTCTTCAGTCCCAACTCTCGGGTAAGGTCCAGTTTTCACATCAATCGAGGTGCTCACAGTGACGGGGAAGAGTGCACTTAGCTTGAAGTGGAATCTGCATGCCCTCCGTATTAATCATAACAAAGTCAACTTGAAGAATAAACTTTCCCACCTTAACCAACACATCTTCCAGGATGCCTTCAGGTTGAGCCATTGACCTATTTTCCATATGTAGGGACATTGTAGTGGGAGTGCTCCCCACGAGAAACTTAACCTTTTCACCGTGACGGAGACATCGAGTTAAATGCTTACACCCGAATCACATAGGCTTTACGAGCTCAAAGTTCCCGATGAGTGCAGTGGTATTGTGAAGCTCCACGTATCCCTCGTCTTTCGAAATTAGATTTTTGAATTATAGCACTATAGTTAGCAGATAAGCTCACTACTCCTCCTGCCTCCAACTTTCTCTTTTTGATAATAATATCCTTCATAAACGTAGCATAGTGTGGCATCTGAGCCAATGCTTCAACAAAGGGGATGTTGATTTCAAGCTTCTTGAATATATTTAGGAATCTTGTATGCAGTATCTAATTTATTTGCGATCTCGGAGGAAATGGGGTACAGGTTGATAGACTCTCACTTCCACTCATACATGCTACCTCGTCTTTGGCTCTTGATTTTCCTTTCATCTCCTTAGTCTCATCAGATTACCCATTTATATTTAGCCTTTTCTCCTTGATTATTGAATTTTGATATATTTTCTTTATTTCTGCTTTAGTATGCTTCATCTCAGCTTCATTTATGCTCTTCAATTCCTTCCCACTTGTCAATGTGATTGCCATGCAATCCTTGGGGTTCTTCTTTATGTCCTTTAGGAAGAGTCTGAGATTAGTTCGACAGCGGGCGAAGCCCTTTACTCGAGTCTCAAATTCTTTAGAAGAAGCATTTGTGTTGGCACAAGAAACACGATTGTGTTTACTGGAACCTTCTGAGTTCATCAAATTTTTGCTCATGTAGGTGATTTATAACCTTTTTCTATATAAACCAAAATACTACTGTCATTATTCTTTTCAATGTATAAATCTTTTCTCTATATTAAATTTGCAGTTTTTAGTCTAAATGAAATTTTTCTTACTTGAAACCTGAAGTCATCTAGTAATAAAAGTGGATTAAAATAAGTCAGTATACGTTCCCATGAGAGTTGTTGAAATCCTAAAGATCGATTACCCAATGCTCCGAAGATCCCTTACTATTTGAACTCAAAAGTACAAAATTGATTTGTCTAAACTAAAAAAAGAATGACTAATTAAAATTCTATAATAATAACAAAAAAAATCAAAATGAATTGCATTGGAGAGTTCACTGAGTAAAGTTAACATTGGGAAACAGATCAATGTAAAATTATCAATTTTTACATCATTTTATAACATAGTTCAACCATTAGTTTGAAATACGAACTTTGTCGAATCTGAGTAAGTATAGTTTGGATTCCTTCTTACACTATACATTTCACTAATTAGAGAACCATATTCCTTCCAAACACATGGTTCTAATCAGTTACTTGCAAGATATAATCCTCTTTCTAAGAACTGAGTATTTTCCTTTCCGATTACCAGCACCTGTTCTAGGATTGAAGATTCTTTGCCCTATGACGAGGATAATGCAAATGCTCCAATCTAATTGGTATCTTATCTTTTGAATATGATCAAATTCACTATCTCCTTGATGAGATCTATGCTAACATGGGATCAAGATCATTCCATCAGACAGAGGAGAAACCTCTAATAAATTAAATCGATACATCATCCAACTAATCCTCACACCATGAGTAAATTAGTGATCTATCAAAGTAATCTTTCAAAGTTCATTAGTTCTATAATATTAGTCTAACATATCCTAAGTAACTGCTCCATACTCTCAGAAATCTCCCGTATCTGTGTCATAAGGAGCTTCTAGAAATTAGATCAAGATCTGACCCTTTTTTTTTTTAGATTCTGAACTACTAATATTAAGAACAATTAATTTAAAGAACAACACCAGTTAAATAAATTCAAGATTTCTAACTATGACATTTTTTTTTAAAGTTGCGTAGAAAATAATAACTAACACTTATCCATGCCCAAAGGGAGCTCAGTATTTCAAAATTGGATTACAAATACTTAGGTATTCTTGATCGGGAAAATTCAATGAAATTGAAAGCTGAAATAAATGAATTCGAAAAATTTCTAGATTCCATTAGAAATCCATTGATAAAGAAAACTAAATTTACAATGAACCCATTTCGAAACTACGCTAATTCTTGCTCAAATCCAAGAAAAACTAGCAAAATGTTAAAATTTGAAACTAAATTGACAAAAAGAAATAAAGAAAAATAATACAAAGTAGACTCGGTACCGGATGTTTTAAAGGTCGTGAGCTCAGCGCAGTCACCCTATGTGATTCTATTTATAGGTTTTCAAATGATGGACCGAATTTCGAGGTTGAATTTATGGATTCCCAAAACTGGCCAGTTGACAACTTTGTCGCGACATAGAAAAATTATGTCGCGACATTGTAGCTATATTGTCCTCTAGTTTTGTTGTGGCTTGTAGTGTTATGATGCAACAATGTTTTGTGCCGTTTTCTTGAATTATGTCGCGACATTCATTGAAAATGTCACGACAGAGCTCAGCTAAATTCATCTCATAATTGTTGCGACATAAGTGTCTTTTTTCATGAAATTTCTTTCATGCCTTGTAGTGTTAATACTTGAATGGTATGTCGTAACATAAAAACCTTAGTCGTAACAAATGTTTTTCCCTGCCGCTCTTCATTATGTCGCGATAATAGATTTCTATGTCGCGACATTCTTCCTGTAGTTCTTCTCAACCTTTGTCATGACAATAAATTTCTATGTCGCGATAGATTTCCATCTCAACAGTATTTTGTGATTGTCGACAAAAACTGGTGTCACGACATAACTCTGCCTTGCGATGCTATCCTGGCTTTATGTGACATAGATTATAAATGTCGCGACATATATCATGCCTTGAACTTGTCATTCTCTAAAATGTTTGTCGCAACATCAAAACCTTTGTCGTGACCAACTTAACTTGACTTGTCTCTTTAATCTTCCATTTTCTGTCACGACATAGTTTTGTTGTGTCATGACATTTTTTCTTCCTTCTTCAGTTCTTTATGTAGCAACATAGGTTTGAATGTTTTGACAAAACTTTAGTGCCATTTGCTTTGATCTTTATCGTGACAGAGCAAAAGAATGCCGCGACAATCTTCTTGCCTTCTATCTTCCATTCTTGTCACAACAATGATTTTTATGTCACGTATAGTGCAGCCTTCTTAAAGAACTACCTCAGAGATGTGCGACATAAAATCCATTATCCTGTTTCATTGTTTTTGTCCGATTTTCATTATGTTGCAACATTCATTTCTTTGTTGTAACATTTCTCAGTAAATACTTCTCATATTATGTTGCAACAAAGTTTTGAAATGTCCCAAGCATTGTACATCTTCTTAGCAGTTGCTTGAATCTCTTCCAAGCATTGTACAAAGACTCATCTTCTTTCTGCTTAAAGGCTATAATTTCTCCCCTCCTCTTTGAAGTGAGAGTAGGAGGGAAGAATCTCCTCAAATATGCTTCCACAAACTCCTCCTAATTACTCATTGATCCATAAAGCAGGGACTTAAGCCAATTGGCTGCAATGTCCTATAGTGAAAATGGGAACAACTGTAGCTTGATAACATCTAGATTAACTCCATTTAGCTAGACAATGTTGGCCATTCTCAAGAATCTGCCCAGGTGCTCATTTGGGTCTTCACTTGGGTGCCTAGTAAGCTAATTCTGTTGCACCATGGTAATTAGAGCAAGCTTCAATTCAAAGTTGTTTGCCTCAATAGGTGGTTGTCTCACAGCTGAATATTCCTATCTAATCACTGGCCTCTAAAAATCCTCCATTGTCCATCTTTGCCGAGGTTTGTCAGGAGCCACAATTGGTATGTTTTGATTAGCATCTTCTTGTTTTGCCATTCTTGATGCTTCTATTGATGCTCTTTCTTTCTTGAGATTTCTTATTGTCTTCTTTAGCTCAGTGTTTAGTGGCAATAAATCAGCCCCAATCCTTCTATGCATGTAAAAATCCCCTGAAATTATAGCACACTAAAATCAAAGTATGTTTACTAGAAAGACTTTTCTGTATCCCATTTAACACCCAAGAAAGACATGCATTGAATCCACTTCTTCATTTAAAACTTTTTTTTTTTGTATTTTTCTAAATTTTTTTAAGAAAGGATAATATTGTCTAAATTAGCAATTCCCTTTTTAGTTAGAATATTGATCTTTAAACTCTACTTCAATCCTTGACAACAACGCAAAAAACTTGTTATAGACCAGTGTTGATGACCAAATAATGTTTATATGAGAATAAGGCTAAAGAAGTGAATGTGGTAAATAAAAAAAGAAAAAAAAACTGATTAAAAAAAAAGTGATAATAACAAAAATCAAATAAAAGCATTGCAACACTCATCCCTTTCCTAGTAAGTGCACGGGTCATCTGAGTAATAAAGTGGACTCTAAGTGCGAGATATCTCATTGCCCACCGAGGGATCGGAGAGTTCTCTGTTGAATTTAGGCACCCGGTGCAAGGGCTCTTCACTATTTAGGCGACCAAATAGGATGCAGATTAAAATCAATTTAACTGAAATAAAAAAATGATTTAAAACTAATCCTAAAATCTACCAAACAACAACTACTAATGTCTAAAATGTATGAAGAGAAGCACCAGGCATGGAGGTAATCATTAAACAATCCTTTGCATCTCCTTAAAAGTGCAGTATTTGTGAGATGAATCCTGGATTTGTCTAAGAGCAGGGTAGTATAGCCCTGGAATACCTCCTGACACCATACATTTCACTATGTAGAACACCATATTCCTAAATCAGGTCAATGGGTCTAAATAGCTACTTTTAGGATTTGATCCTCTTTAAGATTTAGTTGTTTTTCCTAAACCAATACTTCACAATCATTTCTTAGGATTGAAGACTACTTGCCCCTATAGATAGGGTAACATAAGCCCTCTCCAATACAATTGGTACCTTAGTTAGCAATTCATTAGAATCCTCTCTCTCCTTGATTAGAATATGAGCTAACATAGGATCCAGATTATTCTTCTGAATTGAGATGAGTACTCTAAACATTAAACTGATAAATCAGTAGGTGGTCCTTATGCCTCTGGAACACACTTCTACTGTCACTCAGAAGGGAACCTTGAAGTTAGAGGTTAGAACATCCAATGATTTATCAAAGTGATGTTTAGAGTGCATTAATTCTATAAATATTAGTCTAACATACCCCTGAGTAACTGCTCTTTGCTCTCAGGTAGTCCATCTCTGTTTCACTCAGAGGAATCCTGAAAATTATAGCACAGGTAGAACTCTTTCTAGGTATAAAATACTGATATTTAGAACAACACTTTATAAGAACAACACAGATTGTATAAATTCAGTTTTCAAACACACAAAATAAACTATAAATATGAAAATAGGAATGTTCAACAATTAATCCCCACCCCTAGAAGGTGTTTAATGTTCCATTATTGGATTCTAATCATCACAAATCAAGCAACAAGTAAGAAAAATGAAGAAAGAAATCAAAAGATAAGGAGTAAGAGAACAAATCGTGATTTGAGTTTCAATCTTTGTCTCAACAACAATGAAATCTAAATCTCTGAGTATAGCAACGAAATATCTTCAATTCAAATAAAAATATGCTCTAAAACTACTCTAAGATCTACTAGAAATCAAAGCCTTAAGATAAACTGAACATGTGAAGGTTTTAGAGAGAGAAACCCTCAGAGAGGTGTTCTCTCACCTCCTTCGTTGCCCTAAAAATCTAAAAATTGAGTATTTATAGTCCTAGGGTGAAATGGGCTTAAAAAAGAGAGAGGCTAAAATAGCAATTTTCGGGGCCTTTTGGATTTTTCAGCAATGGAGTCGCGACATTAGCATTCTGGAGTTGCGACATCACTTCTGGTATGGCCCAACATTTTGTCTTTGGCTTTGTTGCGACAAAATCTGGGTTTGTCACGACAATGTTTGTCTTTGGGTTTGTCATGACAAAATCTGGGTTTGTCGCAACAAAGTTTGTCTCTGGCTTTGTCGCGGCTTTGTTTCGACAAAGTTTCTTCTCAACGACTTGTTTTTCTTCTCCAACTTGTCAGGGCCATAACTTCTTCGTTTTAACTCAGATTTGGGTGTGTGAGGTGTCGTTGGAAATCTCTTTGAATGTGGAATGCAACCATGGTTGAATTTGAACAATTTGATGTTCCATATGGTACAAAAATATTCATCTTCCTAGTGACGCCCTATGAGACACTCAGTTGACTCTCCTTTTGGAAATATATTGCTTATTTCTTGCCAAATCACTTGCTTTTCATCAAGAATCCTACAAAACCAAGTTTAGAGGAAATGTTATGAGTTTTACATGAATATGGATTTAAAATGCTATAAATAGCATGTGAAATGAACTCAAAACATAGATGAGTTTTACACTCATCAACTAGAAAATATGTTCAACTCATTTCTAACACTGCTACTAAGGACTAGTTTCAGTCCATGACAGTAATGCCAAAAACTTGTTGAGACCAAAATATGTAAAGACTTTTGTTTGTTGTTATATATAATATTATGTAATTAAAAGTCATTTTGATCTAAATCATTGCAAGTTCATAGGTCATTTAAGTAATAAAGTTGATTATAAGTGCAGATATCATTCCCACAGGGATTGATGAGAAAAATCTAAAGATCAACTACCCCTACTACTCAAGAAAATCACTATTTGAACTATTGTTTTATATGATTTGTAAAATAGCTAACAAAATTGTAATGAAAATTCTTTTTATAAAATTTTCTTTAATTAAAGAAAGTCCAAACAAGAAGAATCATAGATTTCAATGTTTATGATTATATGTTTCCAATAGTTTCAAGAACAAGTACTATGAAGGACATGAATCCTGGATTTGTTCAAGAGCAAGGTAGTATAGCCTTGGAATACCTCCTAACACTACATACATTTCATTGTTTAGCATACCATATTCCTAAACCATGTCAATTGGTCTAAATAGCTACTTTTAGGATTTGATTTTTCTTAAAGATTTAGTTGTTTTTTCCTAAGCCGATTACTTCACGATATCTCTTAGAGTGACCATACCCCATAGACAAGGTAACACAAGCCTTCTCCAATACAATTCGTACCTCAGTTTGCAATTTATTAGAATGCTTTTTCTCCTTGATTAGAATCTATGCTAACACAGGATCAAGATTACTCTGCCAAATTGAGATGAAACCATACAAAAGTTAAACTTATATGTCAAGTAAATTGGTTAGCATTCCTCGGAACACATACATTGTCACCCAAGGGGAACCTTGAAGTAAGAGGTTAGAACATCACCTGTGATGCACTAAAGTGACACTTAGAGTACATTAGTTTAATGGATATTAGTGCAATGTACCCCCAAGTCACTGCTCTTTGCTCTCAGGTCATCCATCCATGTGTCACTTAGGGGGATCCTTGAAATCAAATCACAGATATAGCTATTTTTGGGTACAGAACACTGATATTCAGAACAACTTGTTACAAGAGCAATACCAATTAAATCAATCCAATTTTCATACCCATAACATCATTGAATGCAACAAACAATAATCAAAACACCAAATCCCTCTCCAGATGGAGCTCATCCTTCCATAAGCTGGATCCTGAATATCAACTAGTTGATAAAACAAATTCATTAGCGTAATCAAAAGCGAATAAAAATAGATTCATAAAATTTCCAAATTCCACTTGAATTAGACAATGAAACTTGATAACTACAATGATCTCAACTCCACATTTTAAGCAGATGGAAGCTACTCTAATTCTAGAAAGAAAGAAAAATAAAAAGAAAATAATTAATGGAAAATAAAAGAAAAATATATACAAAGAGATTTCAACTTGTTCTCAAAAGCTTCAAGGCTCATTCAAAGCTTGTTGAAAACCTGCTCACTCCACCCTAGGAGCTTCTATTTATAGGCCCCATCAATGCTTCCAGGCTGATTTGATGGGTTTTTGTGTAGGCCCAATTGTGTTCATTGTCACAACACAATTTTTTTTTCCGTTACATTGAAGTTAGTTTTTTTGTCTTCAGGCTCTGTCATTGCTTTGTCATGACAATTGCTGATGTTACTCTTTAGCTATGTATGTCACGACAAAGTTGTGAAATGTTGTGACATAGATGCAATTCATATGTTTTCAGTATTTGTTGCAATCTTGTCGCGACACTATAGCTTGACATTTTTCTTTGATGATTGTCGCGACAAACAATTTATTGTCGAGACAAACTTTCTCTACCTTTTTAAGAATTCTTCATAGTAATTTTCACAACAAAGTTGGCAAATGTTGCGGCAAAGTCCAACTAATTCCACCTAACAATTGTCTGACAATTTCTATAAATGTGTTCTCACCCCTCTTCCTTTACGATCTCGGACGTCACGATATAAAACTTTGTTGCAAGCTCGACTCTACTCTATTGTATGGCGTATTATAACGTATTCTTCCTTTCACCAAATCTGCACTGTTGTGTGATCTCTATGTTGCGACATTCTTTCAATGTTTATTATTTCTGCTCATCTTTTGTTGCGACATATTTCCATTGTTGCGACAATGTTCTGTTGGCATTTTCCTTGACTGTGTTGCGACAAAATTGAGAAATGTTGCAACATGGTTTTTGCTTGTTTAAGGATTCCTTTCGATATTTGTCACGATAGAGCTTTGATTGTTGCGACATTTCTTTTGCTGCTTGCCTTGAGTTTTGTCGCGACAAAGGTGAAATTTGTCGCGACATTAAATAATTTACTACCTTAGCCATTTTTGCTGCTTTTCCTATCTATTTTGCTTCTTTTCTCTAAATTCCTGCAAAACACAAATTTGGGTGAAGACTCATATTTTGCATATTATTTAACTTCAAATATACGCAAAATGGGCCAAAAATAGATAATTTCACATTCATTAGTGGCTCAGCAGACATAAGTTATTGTTCCCTTTGAGAACTATTCTCGGAATTCTTCTGTAGGTCGAGTTGGGATTGGTCGATTATTGCATCCTTTATTGATCGCCATTTCACATTCGTTGACATGGTTTGATTCAACAACCTAGATGTAATAAGAGTATGTTAGATATGCACTTGAAATGCATGATTATTACGACTTGGTAATTATGCATCATGACTCCCATTATTTTATTGTGAATCCATAGCCCTCACTACAAATCCGAGAGAACCTATATGGAAGTTCTCTTAGTGGGTCGATATCTAAAATCACTAAAATGACGTTGGATTTACCTAATAAGCTAGCTTGAATCAAAAGATAGGTATCTGATCCATACCAATTGCAATCTCATGCAACTATCAAATCCAGTGCTATCAACTATTTGATGTGTGCACTATCATTGGGTTATCAACTCTTGATGTGTGCACATCTTATGTGCATGTAAAGACCAAATGATATATATGAAAATATGGCCAAGGGAGTGAATGTGGTAAATACTCAAAAACTGATTTGAAACAAAAGTAAGTGTACTCTCAAAAATTGGTAAGAAAAGTAATTACCAACACTCTGCCCCTTTTCGCAAGTGCACGGTCATACAATAAAGTGGACTCTAGTTTTTGGATGCTCGTGCCCGCGGATTGGAGGTTCTCTCTAGTGGAATTTGATCACCCCAGTTACAAGGGCTCTTCACTATTTAGGTAATCAAATAGGATGTGGAATAAAATCAATTTAATTGAAACAAGCGATTTAAAACTAATCCTAAAAATCTACCAAATAAACAACTACTTAATTCTAAAAGGTATGAAGAGAGTCACTAGGGATTGGAATAATTATTCACAAAACAGTTTGCATTTCCTTGAAAGTGCAACAATTGTGAGTTGAATGCTAGATTTTTCCAATAGCAATGTAGTATAGTTTGGATTTCTCCTAGCACTATACATTTCACTATCTAACACACCATATTCCTTTTCAGGACAAATGAGTTCCTAAAGCTACTTGTAAATTTGGCACTCTTTAGATTTGATTGTTTTTCTTTTTCAATACTTCATGACCATTTCTTAGGATGAAGAATTCTTGCTATAAACGAGGACTATGTAGAGCCTTCTCCAATCTAATTGGTACTCGTCCTTCCAAATCTAATAAAAATTTTATCTCATGATTAGATTTTTTGCTAACATGGGATCCAAGATCCTTCTATCAATTTGAGAATTGAGACCTCACAAACATTAAACTGATACATCATCTAATTAATCCTCACACCATGAGTAAATTAGTGATCTATCTAAGTAGTCTTTTCGAGTTCATTAGTTCCATAATATTAGTCTAACATACCCCTAAGTTACTGCTCTTTACTCTTTGGAATCTCCATCTCTGTGTCACTCAGAGGGCCTCTTGAACATCAAAGTAAAGAATCTGACTCTTTTAAGGTATAAGCTACTAATAATGCGAGCAGTTAATTATATGAGCAGTATAGTGTAATTCAATTTTCAAACCCACAAAATAACTAAAAAATTGCAAATTTGAATGTTCAACAATTAATCCCCACCTTTAGAGGGTGTTTAATGTTCATTCTGAGATTCGATCATCATCGATAAAAGCAAAAAAGTAAGTAAATGAAGAAAGAAATCAAGAAACCGAGGTGAGAGAAAATCCGATTTGGCTCCAATCCTTATGCAGGGAAACGATAATAAATATGAATCTACGGTATACGACACCGAAATCTCTTTAATAGAAGTAAAATAATAAAACTACTCTAAGATCTATTAAAAATAAAATATGCGTAAAACTAAGAAAATGGGCGGTTTAGAGAGAAAACCCATGAGAAGAAAAATCAAAATTTAGCTTCAATCTTTGTCTGAACATTAGTCAAATCTGAATCTCTTTTATATAGCACCGAAATATCTTTAATACAAAGAAAATCTGCTAAAAAATTACTCTAAGATCTATAAAAAAAATTAAAATCTGTAGAAAAACTGGAAAAATGGTCAGTTTAAAGCCCTATGAGAGAGGTTCTCAATCTCCTTACATCTCTTTACCTAAAAAAACTAGTATATATATGGTCCTAGGGTGAAATGAGCTTGAAAATAAGCCAAAATATCAATTTTCGGCCTTTTTTTAGTTTTCTCCAGCGTTTTTGGTCGCGACCAAGTTTCCTGGTCGCAACACAGTTTTTTTGGTTGTGACAGCTTGCTTGGTCACGACAGTTTCTAGATAGCAACTTGTTTTTCTTCTCCAACTTGTCGGGGCCATAAATTCTTCGTTTTAACTCGGATTTGGGCGTGTGAGTACTCGTTGGAAAGATCTTTGAATGTAGAATGAAACCATGAGGGAATTTGAACCATTTAATTTTCCAGATGGTATAGAAAAATTTATCTTCCTAGTGGCGTGCTGTAAGACTCCCGGTTGACTCTTATTTTGGAAATATATTGCTCATTTCTTGCCAAATCACTTGCTTTTCATCAAATAATCCTACAAAACCAAGTTTAGAGGAAATTTTATGAGTTTTACATGAATATGAACATAAAATGCGCAAAATAGCATGTGAAATGAACTCAAAACATAGATGAGTTTTGCACTCATCAGTGCACCTACCCAACTATGTCTCTATCTAACAATAACATCCTTGGGTGCGCCCAACAAGCTAACGAGTTTAGTTAAGGCCATCCCACTAATCAGGAAAACTCATTTCCATGGATAGAACATATTTTTACAGAGAGGGCTTGGGTTTACCCAACAATCATAATTCAAGAAGAACTTAGGTTCACACCATACTAGTGGAAGACGTTAGCTTTAATATTTTTAATTGAGGGGTTTTCTTAAATTAGTCTCATCATGGCATTAGCATGCTTTATACATATAAATTCATCTCATGAAAACATAAAGATAGTTACTCTAACTATATCGCATGATTATGGACAATCTAAAATCAATTTCATAAGCCAAAATGGAATTGACTAGGTCAAACCTAGGGATATGCATGATTATTACAACCCATGAAAATAAATCGAATTTAAATTTCAAGATCTTCTATCTTGGCTCCACCTCCATGCTCTTTTCTCCTTTGTATCTCCACCAACTAACTTTAATCCTATGTAATCTAATTACATACATTCAAAAGAAGAACCTCAAGTTACATTTGAGGGGGATTTAGATGAGAAGAGAAATACATAGAGAAATTAAAGAGAGGTAGGGACATGTAGGCCCTATTTACCAAAAAAAAAAAAAATCAAATTCAATATGCTCAATCACCATTGTGCATTGTCTATAATCAGCCATCATGCCAACATTCATCCTAAAACATGCATTCTTTAATGCAAACATTGAAAGTAATATATAATGATATTTCATGGTTCATTTAGCACATGAAGTGGTTTCAACACTTGAACTGAAAACCTTATTGTTCAACACTTGAATTGAAAATTTATTTTTCAACACTTGAACTAAAATTGATTGATTCAACTCTTGAATCTTTAAGTGATTAAAAAAGCCTTTTGAAAACTCAAATTGATTCAACCCTTGAATCTTAGCTCGCATGATGAATACATTTTGTCCAAAATCTCTAGAAGGTAATTTCAACATGGATAGTTATAAGTTTTTTCCAAAATACTTTCAAAAACCCATTTCTAGAAATTTAAGATTGAACACTTAAATCTCAACTTGCATATACTCTCTCAGTCATGCTATTTATTACCACCCAAAAGAATGAAAGAAAAAACAAGAAAAACCGAAAAATGTCACTACATCCTCACTAACCAAACCACGCAAGAGCATCACGCAATAGCATGACTGTGAGAAGGTGTTCTCATTCAATACCGTGATGAGGACCCATTCCATATCGTGAAGCACACTCATGCTATAGCGTGAAGCATACTTAAGCTATAGCATGAAGGTAGATCTGAAAACCGATTCGTCTTGCACCTTTTGTTCTTTTGAAAAACCTTTTCCTTTTTAATCTGAATCTCATCTAAGACATTTTTCACTCACTATAATCATCATAGATCATCTCATGATATGATTACATGAAGAAAAACACATGATGGTAATTTTTCAAGCCAAAAATCTCATTTTTGAAGCTCAGAACCATGGGTACCAAAATCTTAAACAGTCAACTAGGAATTGATTTTGGTGCACACAAGTGTGCTCTAATACCACTCTTGGGATTTCTCCATTACGACTCATGCCAAGAAGCAACAAAAACATAAAAATGCAAGCAAAATCCCACCTAAGGATTCCTTGTAGCATAAAAAACGTTTTGAACAAAAAAGGACCTCAAGTTTTTACCTTCTAAAGATGAAAACCAGAATGAATCCTTCAAAGAATGGATTTGTAGTAGTCCGAAAGGAACTAAGTTCTAGGTTTGTCTCTAACAGTATCCACACAAAGGGAGATGTTGAAAACCTCCATGGAAATGGGTATGAGAAGGATCCATGTGCTAGCAAGGATCAAACTCAATAAGGGAATAAGGAGAAGAGATTTAAGTCTCAAAGCTCTCTCTTTGTCTTTCTAAATCACTTTGTTCTTCACAAGAACAAGAAATCTCTCTCTAGAACTCTTCTTAAGAGAAGGTGGAAAGATGGCTTAGGGTTAGGGTTTCCCTATCATAACACTTATATTGGAGATCCCTAGTCCTTTAAATGACCAAAGTGCCCTTACTTAGAGACAAGATAAGGTGAATGCATCTCTATGCATGTGTCATGTACCCTCATGGGCTTCTCCAAGCCTTCATTTTTCTCTTAGAGTGCCCTATGTTCGCGAGAGTCCACTAATCCTTTGACTTTTATTCCATAGATTAATTCCCTCATATTTGGATCACCATCCAAACCCGTTTTATATCAACTTCATACCTTCTATGTGTGTGACCCATTAGGTTCATGGTTATGTTGGCCACTTGATTCAACCATTGAATCCAAGCAAGTCATGAGCGGTATCTTGCAACACATCATGACCCCCAAATGACTGGAAAGTCAGTGGTCTAACTTCTAACCCTTTTGTAGATAATTACCACGCAATTCGTCCTTTCACCAACCTATACCCCACTTGGTTCAAAGCATGGACAATGTGTGGTTCCCACTAGATTCGCTACGCCACATCTAGCCTAAGTGATATAGATCTTGTCACCAAACTCATTACTCATCAGTTATGCACCTGAAGACACTCTTTATAGCATTTTCACTCTGACTAGAGATTCCTGAGTAATGATCCCGACAAGAGGCTATGTAACGCCCCAAAATATCTTAGAATTTTTATAATAATTTTATTATATATTCTGGGTATAAATTGAGCCAAACTTGTGTTTTCCGAAAAATTGGTAAATTGACAAGTTGTAAATGATAAATTTAGTGAACCCGGAAATTTTGGCACTAGAACAAGGCTAAAATTGTAAATGCCATAAGGGAGATAAAAATCATAGAGGAAGTAGAGATGGGCCACAATACAAATAAAAATAGGTTGATGTGCAAATCTTAAGAGATGAGGACTAAATTTGCAATTAGTGAAAAGATGATATTTTAAAGGAAAGAAAAATAAACCAAAAATTTCATTTTGGTCTCAGTTTGCCACTAGCAAACTGTGGGAGGAGAAGGAGAGGCGAGAGGAGGAAGAGGAAGAAGAAGGAGAGGAGAAGAAGATCAAGGTATGGAATCGCATATTTTTGGGTATTTGATATGAATCCTAAGGTTTTGGTATGGAGATTAGATGCTCCTTTGGTCTAGGTTTGTGTAAGATCACCTGAGCCTTTGAGATTGTTGAGGGTTATGAGAGTAAAACCCCGATTGGTGGAAAAACAACCATGGAATCATCACATTTATGTGGTTTTATAAGGAATTGGTGGACCTTAGGTAGTGTTCTTGGATTTTCACCTAAGGTTTTGCGTTTTGAGGTTATAGCACCAATTTAAGTGTTGTGGAATTGTTTTTAGATGAATTCGAGTTGAACTTTGGTATTATGAATTATAGAGAAGTTGTATGGAGTGAATTGGCATCAAAGTGGGAAAAATAACAAAATCTGGGCAATTTCGAAAGGTGTACGGTACATGAGCGATGATGTGCGGTACTTTACCAGCAAAAATTATGCCGTACACATGAGCGATGGTGTGCCGGTACACCACGATACAACTTTCCCAGATTCGACCGGTTTTCGTATTTTGTACATAATTCCCTCATTTCTTATCCGATTTGAGTGATTCAAGTATCGTAAAATAGACTTCAAGGAGAACCAAACTTAAAGAATGAGTCGCCAAATTCTGATCTAAAGGGGCCTAAAAAATTCACTCAAGGTAGAGCATCGCTGCAAGCCAAATTCTGGTTCAAGCTTTGAACATAAAGTTGTCACGGAGTTGTTTGAGGGCCGCAACTTGAGTTTCGGTGCTCCAAATTGGGTGATTCCAGTTGGAATAGAACCCTTAGCACCTTAGCTTTAAAAGAGTACAAAGAGATAGTGTCAAATATGGAGTTAAGACCCCGGAAAAATTAGTAATACAAACTATTCCTAGTGTAATCCGGTAAACCGACTAGTTGGCATGAAAATGCCATAACTTTAGTTCGGATAATCCGATTGGAATGATTCCAATTTATGAGTAAAGTAGACTCTTAGAGGAATAAGAATGAGACTAAGTCATAAACGTACCGTACCTCGCCACCTCCCCAAAGTTTCGCTTTGCCTCGGCGATATTCGTTTTGTATGATTATTTGGCAATCTTCATTAAGATAATTGTATTTGACTAGGTGCGGGTGAAGATAGCGACCTAGGATTGACGCCGAGAAAGAAAGCGGAATCGATGTGGTGCATTCTATACCCGTTCTTTATTCTAGTTACATAACTGATCTTTATTCGATCACCATTTTATACCGTTCTTTATTCTAGTTTGTTCTATATTTGATCTTTATTCCAGTATTGTCCTATACTTGTTCCCGTTCTCTATTTGTGAAATATTCATATGTATTGATTTGAATCATTGTTATTCGAACTGTTTGCCAAATATATGCATATATGCGAGTATTTGAACTGTAAGTGAATTTACTACATAAAAGTAAATTAATTTTGAAACGTATCATTGAATGACCAACATGATTGGATTCACCAAGCTGAATTAAGGTCATGAAGGTAGTGTTGTCAAATCGCGAAATCACATTGCTCGAATGGCAGACATGACGGGATTCACCAAGCCCGAATCTTTATTGAATGTCAACTTCTATAGTCATATGTGAGACGGTAATACTGAATGCGAAATCACATTGCTATTGAATGACAAACAGGACAGGATTCACCAACTGAATCTGTCATGAATGTCGAATTCTATAGTCATATGTGAGACGATAATATTGAGTGTGAAACCACATTACTACTGAATGATAAATGAGGCGGGATTCGCAGTAGTCTGTCGTGGATGTCAAATTCTATAGTTATATGTGGAATCTGGGCCAGTTTTCTTAATGATGTTGATGAAAAGTGTATTTGTATAAGTATCTTCATTACAACGATATTGTATAAAGGCATTATTTTGATAAATACATGATTTTATATGAGCGAAAATGGAATCTGAGAACTATATAGAACCACTAAGCATGAAAATGTAGCGTGTTATTTTGTAATCTTGCGGTAGTGATAGACATGAAGCAGACCCAAGATCGAGGCTCGAGTCATAGAGAAGGAATTACGAGGGTATGCTCAGATCATATGCAATACTTTCCTTTTCTTTCGAACATTGACATTTTTGTAAAAGCAGTTTGAACTGGATCATTATTTTTGTAAAGGCATTTTGTTAAATGTAGCGTTACTTGCAGATCTTTTTGTTAATTGTAAATGTTTTATGGGCTTGCAAAATGAATTGCTTAAGCGAAATTACAAAATTGAAAAATTTAATAAGCGAAACAATAAAGCGAGCAAAATTTTTGATAAGATAATTGGAAATGTCGAGATGTAGGGCTCTAAGAACGGATCATGCCGGCTGGTCGAGGATTCGAGTCGTGACACTTTTAAAACTAAATTAAATAAAGTAATAACTAAAGGGATTTGATTAATGACTTTAAAAGAAATAAAACGAGCGTCCCCGGGGTTTCGGTTCGGACTCACCAATCGGGTCGGGCCGGGCTCGGGGGTCGCTACAGGCTATGTGTATACTCTCCCTTTATTGGGAGTGGAAAATCCTTTGTACTCAATTACCTTCAAACACTTCAAGTTGTACCCGATTATCACTATAAGAGAAACCTTTTAGAGGCAACAAGGAATGAAATTAAATTAAAGAATCCGCATCCAAGATATCCTTGAGCACCTCAAGTTTAAGAATAGTTGCACCATTGCTATAATGAGACTACATATATTAGATAATCCATATGATTGTCTCATAGTAGGTCTTTGATGTACTTAGCTACTCTTAGCAAACATCCACATGTCAACTCTAATTAACTCATGATCACAGTTTATAAGATCCACTGCTTGATCCAATCAAGGAGTATGGCATGTGCTAGTGTATTCGGATCAACAATGTCAAGTCTTGTCGATCCTATGATTGGGTATAATTTAGATACTAACATAATTGCACATGATAGGAATCTTATTATCATGATCTCATCATGATTTCCTTCATGCTATGTTATGTATTATGGACTTCATTAATTGATTTAAGATTGATGTCAAGTCAACGTATGAATATCTTATTAATGAAGAAGCATTTTATAAAGAAAAAGTACAATAAGTGACAAAGGTGATTGCCTTTAGAGCACTTCACTAATAGAATTTATTATCCTCTTTTTAGAAATGTATAAAGCTTGAATTTGAGGAGAAGGAAAGATACACGATACCTTGTTTAATTGTCAGATAGGCTTTCACCCTAGCTCTATCACAGTACGGATAAGAGCCAATCTCGATCATGCATATTGGAGGAAGGATCTTCTCAATTACAATCCAATATACCGGTTGAACTTACCAAGTATCAAGAAAGGCAATGCTACGCAACGGTGAAAAACTCCTTCATTGAATACATCCAAGGGTCATCTAACGAGTTGAGTGTCACCCTCAACCCCTAGAGATCACTCGAGATTTTACCTCCACTTCTTGCAATGACCTTCATCCTAGTTCCGTGGATTCTTGGAGTTTAGCCCTATTCCCTCTCTCCCACCACTTTCCATCGTCATGTGAGAGGCATGGATCCCCTAAAATCCAACACTAAGGTGACTACTCACTCATGGCTTATGATATTGTAGCCCAAAATGATGAAAAATAAGCAAAAATGTGCATAAAAGTAAAAAGAAGAAGAATTGAATGAAAAGTGATTTTATTCAATAATTTAAGTGTAACTTAAGATATGTTCGTCTTTGATCAATCATCCATCATATAAGGGATGTTTTGGGGGTTTAAAATGAAAGTTACATCGATTCCCAATCCAAATATACCAACTAGAAACATGTGAGATCAAAAACTGAAGGAAATCGAGATAAAATTAAAGCGTGAAAACATATTTGCTGCCTCCCTATCGAGGTAGCGAAATTTAACTGCCTATAAGGGAGGTAGTGAAATTCTTCAATGAAATCCACCTTTGTGGAAAACATGTTTGCTCCCTCTATAGAGAGGGAACAAAATATCTCTCCCTCCTTGTATAGGAAGCGAAATCTCATAGTTTGCTCTTCTGCCTTTATCTTTTCGTCTAATCTCGTTTCCAAGACTTCAACTCAGTCAAATCTCACCCTAGAGCTTCAAAACTAGGTCTCGAGACCTCAACATGCACTCATTTCTTGTCCTGATGTGATCTAAGAGCTGTAGAAGTCCTTAAAAATACCATGAACGCATACTAGTACTCAAGAAAAACATTAGTATGAGGTTTGGGATGCCATAACATGTAAAGTCGGGTACTTGTAATAAGTTAGCATCAAAGGGTTTTAAGAAAATGTTTTTAGCTATGAAAAATGTATCTTTTTGAGCCATTATCAGTATCTACAAAGCTTGTAATGTATTGATCGCTCAAACAAATTACAGAGAAAATTAGACCTCCAAATCCACCTGTAACATGAATTGAATCACATATGCTTGGAATTTCATTTGCCTATTTCACTTCAAATTCATCTTTTAGATACTCCTCCTATAGAACCCCTTTCCGGCTCGACCTGATTGGCGGGTCCGAACCGGATCTGGGATGCTCGGTTACCACTATATCACTTTATCAAAATCATTTATAAAAAACGCGAGGAAGCGATTTTAATTTAGGGTAAGCCCATAAACATTTACAAATTCAATGCAATTCTTTTACAAAATATGCATTTAACTAAAAATGACATTTTATGCCGTTTACAACATAATATCCACAATCGTATTTAGATATAGGTATAAAAATAATTTCGGATTTGAACTCCTTTTGTTTACAAAACAATGTCATGCTAAAAAATGGTGAGGATGCATGTGGGCATACTTTCAGTGAACCTTTGTATGACTCTGAGCTCCTCGACCTTGGGTCTGCTTTCAATCACTATCAATCACTCGGTATCTGCGCATTGATAAAAAAAACAATACGCTAAGCATTTTCATGCTTAGTAGTTCTATACAATTTCATTCTTCCGTTTCAGTTTAAGTCGAATCATGCAATTTTACTAAACAAAACTTTCAAATCTTTTTGGATGATCAATGTCAATATAATACATATACTTATTTCATATACAATCATTTATGGTTCATTGATCATTCCAAATATACACTGTCATATGCAATAACCAAATCATGCATTCATAATGCTCTTTTCATTTCAATTTGCAATCATGCTTTTCAATACCAATATGTCAACAATTTCAAATCAATTCAGTTATGCCCTTAATGAATTTAACTATGTTTGATATACGAGGATATATCGGGATCACCAACAAGGTCGATTGAGGCTCTTGACCGATATAAAACATTTGTTTTATAACCTGATTCGGTCCGCTGAAACGTTGGTAGTTGTAAAATCAGTTTGTGAACATTACGATCTTGTCCGAAATTTCTTGATCGGAGTGACACATCAATACGTTTGTTCGCAGTATTGCTAATTTGACCCTTATTGGTATACCAATCTATCCTTAATGCGAATTAAACGGTTAACATTCTATTAAGGGCGTTCAAATTCTTTATAGAAAAATTCAGTACAATATGTACATTTGTATAAACAGTTCATTTTCAATACTCATGAAATTTTCATATCTTGAGCATTTCCTGATCAATTGCCTCAAATCACTTAAAACAAATCAATATGCTTTTCTTATACATTTAGAACAAACATTTCAAATCTTGAAACGATAATAGGAGGAGATAGAACAAACCAATCTATCTCTTTCTTTTTGCCTTGTTGTCAATCTCAGTCCTAAGTTAGGTGATCCTCCGCGGGCCTGATAAATCACATCATCACATTTAGTAAGCTAGCAATCACGCCAGATGTCTTGGCTGGCGACAGTGCGATACGTTTTCGCCGTTTCATTCTTAATTGAACCCACATTAATCATTTATTAGGGTCCTTAAACCTTCTCCCGGTGTCACGAATCTGAGACTTTCGAACAAAATCCAAAATTTTCTCATTATGAACAATGTCTGACTGCCGGCGTAGCACCTTTCTGGCAAGTAGTGTCTTAGGAAAACCCTTTGGGCACCTAGGCCTCACCGCGGCGAGGCATCCCATGCTACGACATAGGTCTACACCACGGCGTGGGTTCCCTCTGTTTGCGGCGTTGAACCCGATGCTTGAATTTTCAGTTTGCTCCTTTTCGTCCTCCAAAAATCACTCAAAATCTCAAAACAAATCATAGAATCCTCCTAATAACATTCTAAAGTCATCCTAAACCAACCGCGAGAAAAACCCATGGATGGATTGGGGTTTTCTAACTTAAACATCATTTAAAGAAATCTAAGTTTGGTTCTTACCTCAATCCCCTTGCACTTGAAGCCTTATCCTTTTCCTTCTTCCCCTTCATGCAAGATCTTGAGCAAACATGGGGAGATTCACACAAATCTCCAACTATTTCCCAAAACCCTGCTTCTCTCTCTCTTTGCTCTCAAATACGGTTTGTGCTCAAAATGAGCCTTCTAAGACCATATGTGGTCTAATATCCCTTATTTCTCTTAAGGCCATGTTTGACTCTTTCATTAAATCCCATTTTCCATTTTTCTCATTTAAGCCTTACTAGTCTCCTTATTTGCATATTCACTTATCATTTATTTCACATTTGCATTTAAACTTATCATTTGACTCTTAGGTTCTCATTTAACAATTTCCAAATTTTATATTTTTCACTTGGGTTTATTTCCAGGTTCAATGAATTTCTCATTTTATCATATAATATTTAATCATATATTCACATATTCTTTTCACATTTCACATTTTAACAATTTATCAGTTTTCTCGGAAAAATCCAAGTTTGGCTTAATTTATACCCGAAATATATAATAAAATTATTATAGAAATTTTAGGGTATTTTTGGGACGTTACACCTCCTTTCAAGATGAAAGGATCTAGCCTCTTGGTGATTCTAGGCTCACTCACCATGTTCGGCCAGAGAGAAAGTCAAGGAAAATCTTGGAGAAATTAATTTCTAAAACTAAAATATCAAAAGACTGACAAAAGATAAAAAAAAAGTCTCAAAATAATGGTGAGAACCCCTGGTTATAGTATTTCTTAAGAGAGGTAGCCATTAAGCACCTCGTAATAGGCCTAAGAATGATTTAAAATTTAAAATGACAAGTTGGCGCACAAAATAATTAAGAGAATGAAGATCAACTTTTCCATTACTAAGGACTAATTAATTAAATAACTACATATTTGAAAGATAAGTGTTCCAAGGTGAATATTAAATATAAAACTATATCTTTACATGGTGCATCTTAATCTCCACTCCTATGATGCTATATAAAAGCATCTCCTTTGGTGTATCTTATTAATAGAAAAGTAGAATTCTCTTATAATCTCTGTAAATAAAACATAGGTGCTGATGCATTTTAGAAATAATAAATTCTTTGTTCACATTTTAATTTTCCAAGTAAACTTGATTTTTATAGTTGCTCCTCTTACTCTCATATCTAGTCTCTCTTTTAGCCCATTTTTTGTTAGTAAGGAAAGATGATTTTTTTACCATTCTTGGCCTAAAATCATCTCTCTAAATCTCTTTCTATTATTTAATTTCTTAATAAAACGGTTATTCCACATAGATCTGAGTTTTTAATTATTTTTCTATGATTTTGTCGTCGACTTGTTGCGGCATGTGGTTGTATCGTTTTGGTACAAGGGTTGGGCTTTCATCGTCTTATTGTATCATTTACTAGTGTGTGGACTATTTAGACGGTAAAACATATTTGATTAGAGTGAGATAATAAATCAAATTGTGGTCGTCAATATGCTACAAAATTAGAGTCATATGTATTCTAGTCATTATATGATTATTAAATGTGTAGGCTTTGAGTCAATTCATTATGCTATTAACTTAGTTGTTGTGCATTCTCTAAAGTTTTTAGAAAATTTGATTCCATGTTTCTACAAATGTATTGCTAATGTATTGCTAATTTGATCAATAAAATGATCTCTTTTCAAAAAAAAAACAAAAAAAAAAATCTTTGTTCTCCAGGCATGATTAATTGTTCTTCATTTGGATCATTATATGCAGACTCTTGATTGGATCATAAGATGAATGTTTACTAAAAATGTTTTGATTGAGAATGTGATATAGTGAATAAATTTTGCTTGAAAAGAGATTATATGCAATGCTTTGATTGGATCCGAAGGTCAAAATTCTTGTAAGTATTTCATTTTTTGATTTTATAACTTTGTATTATATTTTCAATTTATTATATACTTTAATTAAATGCTTATTAACAAATAGATATGGTCACTAGACCTTAAGGATTCATGCTAATCTTCAAGTAAAACCACCTGGTGCCCTAAGGAAAAAACAAAACTGCTATACTAAATATTTTTTTCTTTTATAAAATAAATTTATTTAAACTTTGAGGAGCCATGGATCATATAACGATGACACTGCTTTAAATGCCAAATTGATTCACCAATTTTATACAGAAAAATTGGCAATGTAATAAAACCAAAACCCAAAACCCAAAATTAAACATATGATAGAGCGGATCTATTACAACAAGTGAACAAGAGTAACAAAAACAAACAAATTAAATAATTGAAGCATGAGTAAGAAAGGGCATCTGAGGGGCTCAGGGATTGACAAAGTTGCAGTTAACTCGGATTTCCCCGTCTTCACCTGTAAGGACCTGAGTATTTCCAAGCTTTTCCATTGACAATGCAAATTGGGTGTAGAAGATTGAAGGATTGGAAGCCAATGTGGCTACAAGATCTGAAGTCCTTGAATCGGAGACTAGCATTTGATCAGTGGCTAAAAGTCCCATGTTGTGCTGAAGATTTTTGTAGTAGACGGCGTCAAAAGTCCGTGGCGTTGTAGCGTCTAGGTCCACGTACTCTGAGGCCCATCTACACTTTCTTCTCAAGAAGTTCAAATATTTAGGGGAAATAGACGGATCAGGTTTGCCTGTACCGCGGAAGTCGTAGAGCCGGTGTTGTATTGCACTACATGTGGTCATTCCGATAGTGTGCGCTCCTGGAAACAATATAAAGGAAAACGAGTGTTGCATCCCACGTTAGATAGGTTAAAAGTTCATAATACTATATAAGTATGAACTCGATCTTTTTAATCTAATAGATATATTTTAAAATGGTGAGAACCTCTTAACTTGAAGGGGACAATATCTATATGATTTAGTACAAATCGTCACAAATAGAATCAGAACTGATCCCTAACACCAGTTTAGGGGTTTGTTCCGATCCCCAACCCCGATTTGGGGATTTATTTGACCTCATAAGAAGAGTTTGTCACATCCCACGCTAAATAAGGGTATATTAAGTATAAGGCTTTGATGTGTCCGGGTGTGATATTGATGCCCCCATTATATGATCCCACTGCTAAGTTATATTAATATCACTATACCACGTGTGCTTGTAATTAGCATTTATATGACCAACTGACCTGAGAGGACAACCAAATCAAGTACATTCAACCCCTTAGACTGGAAAAATTCAAGCAGGGAAGTCACGTTTTCCCGCCCCGTGGGCACGGTTTGAGCTTCCTTGTCAATAGATACTCGCCCATCTTTCCGTCCGTAAGGAACCATCCAGAACGGGACTCTAGCCAGATCCAGACCAGTGCCATCTCCGGGTGCGGTACTCAGAATGGTAGCATCTCTAGCCGCCGCGGTCAGAATGTCTGCACAAGACACGGTCTTGGGGCACTTCCTTTCAACTTCTGCTTTTATATCATCAATCACTTGGAATCCTTTCAGCGTCTTGCTGGCATCTGCCCGTCTCTCGCTCCCAGGATAGTCTAAAAGAATGGAAGCATCACATCCCTGCATTGAATGCCCAACACTTGAATATGAATTTCGTTAATTGCATGCTATATAGTCAAAGCTAATATTGCATTTGTGTGATTCATACCCTAACTGCGAAATCATGGAAATGAAGTCTGATGAGGCTGGCAGCAAGAGTGTAGTCCTTGTCTATCCATTCCTTGACTTTTCTGTTGATAATGACTTCAAGATCCGGACAAGTATGATGATAATAAGAATATGAAAGGCCAGACAACATCTCTTTCACGGATGGATTTTCCAGATAAGTGAGTGGGTCAACTAGTCCTTCTTCTCGCACTTCATATTGGGCTGTTGAGGCTGAAATCAAGAGCAGAGAAAGGATAGGCAAGAGGAAGCAGCTAGATGAAGAGAGATGCATGATTAATTTCTTCCTTCTATTCTTCAAAACTAAGCCCAAATGGAAAAAAAAAAAATGAACAACACTGTCGTTCCGAATGATTGATTGATTGTCAAATATCAATTGGGTGCTTGATTTTTGTGTGCATCTTATATATATAGAACATATAATGCATAGAATATATTAGGTAAAGAAAGAAATACGTGAGGCGCACCCCTGCGACGTACAAAGATGACATGCCCACATGTATTATAGGAGTTGAAGCCGGTCAAGTTGGGTATGAAAAGTCCATAATTGAGGTGCAATGAATGCCACGGCGCCACCATAATATTCCCATTATTTCTGATTATATGATTAGGCCCTGTATATTCAACTGAAATATTGTTCCATATTTTATAGAATTTGGCTGGGAACGTATAGACAATTCAAACTGAGCCGGATTCAGCGGAAAAAAAAATGCATTCCTAATCCCATGGCCACTTATATCCTAGTTTCAAAAGGGTTGAAGTTTCAACAAATCTAAGCATTTGAGTTTTTTAAATACTTGCGTTAAAAAATCACATCAATTCCTGCAATTATTTTTCAAGCGAAATGTAAATTTGACCATGTACCGAAATTCTCTACAAGCATTATATTTCAAAAAAAATAAAAAAAAATAAAAAATAAAAAAAAGAAAATCCCAAAAATAGCACTCACGATGGATGGAATTCCAACCCGTTGGATTTTAAGCCTTATCAAAAGTCAAAGAATATAAAATGCTAACCATCAAACCATCTTTATATTATTGTTGTCACTAAACTTATATTATTAAATCCTTGGATGTAGAAGTAGACTTCTAAGAGTAAAATATAAAAATGCTTTTGCGGATGTGGTTCAAAAAATCTTGTTTTCGAACAATATAAAGATCAGGTGGAAAGTCTACTCCACAAGAAACGCTTGTCACTCCCTTCAGCAAACTCGAAGTTAAAAGAAAAGAAAAATGATAAGATCTTGATTGTGTCTTAGACATTATAGTCAAGGGAAATACCTACAAGCCAGAGGGTTTCCTTTGTTGCTTCAGAAGCAATAAAAACCCTCATATAGTCTACACATACGTACATAGACGTTGATCTTCATAAGTCCTCAAATTGAAAGTCTAATTACCAATACAAAAGAAGTATCAACTCATTGTAAAGGTTCATACGCATATAATTCCTCATTCTTGAATATACTTAAGTGTATGTTTGACATATGTCCGAAGTTTTAATCATAAAATGGACAAATATCTATTTAGTATTCCTATAATAAAGCAAATGTCTGATCTAGAATATTACATTAAACACTTAAGGCTATCTAAGGAAAGGCATCGGACATCGCCTTAATGTAATATCACTCCCCTTAGATGTTGAAGGGCAGTGATCCTATAAAAGATATAGAACTCTAGTCTAAATAGTAAGAAACCCTTCTTATAGTGCTATAACATGCACTTAAGCAAATGTTCATCAGTGTAGATAACCTAAAGCAATTTTACTCTTCTTATAGTTCTGAAGGCCTATAAACCCAAGAATCTACCAAACACGTTTTAGATTCTCATCAAGAATTTAGTAACATACATAGATCTTGACTCATGGCAATGTTCTTGATAGGCTCAAGGCTCGATTGTGCATAAAATATGTGATAAAATGTGAAGTAAGAATCTATTCGCACAAGTATATGTTTGTTAAGTAATACAGTTTAAGAAATGTACAGGGATTGATCCATAGGGAAATTGGGGATGCAATACTTCTCAAATATCCAAATGGTCGAAACTGAGTTCCAAACATAAATTAAACTAAACTAAACTAATGAAATCTAAATCTAATGAATGAAATGCACAACTAAGGGATATCAAGAGATGATAAAATTCTAGGGTATTTGGTGCAATTGGGCAATCCTATTATATTTAAGCCAAAATTTCATCCTATTGTTACTTGAAAAAGCTCTCCAAGGCGACTCTTGCCTAATTAACTATAAGTCTCTCTCGGTCAAATAATCTTCCAACTAATACTAGGTTTCATATTTCTCAACTCCTAAGCACTAGAGATGCTTTAAGACCCAAGAATCTCACACGCCTCCTAATTACCGATAATTTCTACACTACTTGGCTAATTAGGTTGATTCACCTATATCTAATTATTTACTCCCTTCTTAGATCTTGTAAGGAATCACTCACCATATTGAGATTAACTAGAAATCAATATGTAAATAGCAACCAAGCATGAATCAATAGATATGCAATTTACACAGAAACAATAGAAATAAGAAAATCAACATTTAGATATAATATTCTTGTCCAAAATACAACCAAAACTCTAGACTACAAAATTAAAGCATAATAGAGGTCTTGTACATCACAAAATTCGAATAAGACATGAGAAAAAGGAAAGAAGAAACTCTAATGATGAAAAACGATGAGTTCTTGGTCTGCTTATTCCAAATCCCCTTATTCTTCTCCCAAATCTTGAAGAACAACTACCAAGCCACCTCCCTAGACCCAAAGTGCGACTTCAATCGTTCAAGAACAAGAGAGGAGAAACACTAATGAGGGTGTTCTCCCTCCTAGTTGGCTCTCAGTTGAAATCGAAATTTCCTTTTGTCATCCTCCATTGCTCTCCTTTTATAACGCCTCTTAAATAAAGTCAAAATCGGGCTATTTCTGCTATTAGGCCCGATGATTCGTCGTGATTAAGGTGTCTTCAACATGATGAACCCATGAGTATGTTGCTCATATTCCATCGCTTCATCACGTAGCCAGCATTTTTCAATTCTCCGGTTCATCACGACGAAGGCACTCTTTGTCGCGACGAGGGTGATGCTTGTGGGGAATTTTATGATTTTTTTTTTCGCTCATTTTCATACAATTCTGCCAAATGGTTTACCTAATCATAAAGATGAACAATTAGAAGATTAGGACACTTATTTAACATAATAATACTAAAAATATAAGTAAAACATGACGATAAAATGAGTATTTAAGATACTCATCACACCCCCAAACTTAAATCCTTGCTTGTCCCCAAGCAAGAGATTGACTCAAAACAAAGCAAAAATTAAAAATGACATGAACTAACAAGAATGAGATGAGACATAAATGATGCCAAAATGGAAGGATCAATATGAACACAATTTAGTTAACATTAGCATTTTCAACCAAAATTTAGGATCCTTAAACTTTGAAACTCCTAAGGAACATGGTAGCTAAAAGCGTGGTGAGCAGCTAAACACACCATACCCCTCCCCCGCCCGCCCTTCCTCCCCAAGTCTTCAAATGACTCTTCCCAGTTGAATCTAAGCCAGTGATAAAGATGATTCCAATGTATAGCGCAGGTCCTAGCACCCCAAACTTAAGCCTAACTCACCTATTTGAATAAACTAACTAAGAAGGATAAGAATGCACCCTTTATTCATACCAAAATACCTAAAAAATGAAAGAAAACAGGTGCCAAAGAGTTTTGGGATGAGTGTCCTCGTAGAGGGGATCCATCGGGTGACTTCTAATAGTCGTTAAGGGCATTAGGCATTTAGTTCCGCTCGAACTTCACCTCGAACACTCTATCAAACTCACCATTACCAAAGGACTATTGTCTAATCCCCAGCAATAATGCCATGAAACTTGTTGGTTGTATTTCTTTACAATTAAACTCATTACAATCAGTTTCTTGGTTGTGATTAATCCTTTGCTTCATCCAAGATCCTCGCAAGTGCACACAAAAAGCTCTAACAAGCAATAAAAATGGATTTAGAAAGTCCGTATATCGATCCTGCGTAGATCTCAAGAATTTTCAATCAACTTTCACCCTCGTAATTACTAAAGCTCTATACTATTTGACCATGATAGACAATTTGACTGTACTTGAAAGCCTTAAAATAATAATGAAAACTAAAAGAATTGAATTCAATAATGTATGAACTGAATAACACAAAATAACAATAAAATAACAAATTGATTGAAATGCCATTCCAAAGGGCATAATTAAAATAAAACTATTGTGAAACATCAATTCCTTCCAGATTTCATCGTAATTTTGGTTTCATGAACCATGATTGAAAACTAGTCCATGGAATATGAAAGTGTATCGGATCTCCATACTCCAATCGTTTCATCATGTAAATTCCTTTAATCGCTTCTTCAAGACAAAGGGTTAGATAACTACTTTTAGTCTGGGTTGCCTTGTTCTCGGTATTTTTCTTTTTCAATACTTCATACCCATAACCTGGACTGTAATTCTGAGCTCCTAAATTATAGTCATTGCACAGATTTACACTATATCGGTTTCTTCTCAAAATTAGAATAAATTTTCATTCTTTCCCTTGATTAGATCCTTACACACTGATTGAATTCACCATTCGACCGAGGCGAATCCTCTATTTTACGTTTAAATTGATAAACTGCCTAACTCATTCTCTCTCGTCCAAGGAAAAGAGGATTTATCACTTAATCGCACGCAGCACATTAAATCATCAATAAGAGTTCATACCGCTCACGAATCGTCTCATCACTCCTCGTGGAGTGCCTTCCCAGATCACCCGCAGGGCCTTGTAAAGACCAAAAGATATACACCAATTTATGACATCATTACTAAAGGATCATTATCTTAATCAACTCGTGAATCTGGCGCCAAAAACTTGTAAAGAAGAGACCAACAATGATGTATATGAAAATACGCCAAGGCGAATGTGGTAAATACTCAAAAACTAATTTGAAACAAAAGTAAGCGTACTCAAAAATAGAAATGAAAAGTATTACCAACACTCACCTCCTTTCCGCAAGTGCATGGGTTATATAAGTAATAAAGTGGACTCTGTGGAGTCCGATATCGTACTCATTTATGATTGAGGTTCTCTCTAATTGAATTCGATCACCCTGATTACAAAGGGCTCTTCACCATTTAAAGTACTCAAGTAGATATCGAATAACAAAATCAATTTAATTGAAACAAAATTGATTTAAAACTAATCCTAAAAATCTACCAAATAAACAACTACTTAATTCTAAAAAGGTATGAAGAGAGTCACTAGGATGGGATAATTATTTATAAAACAAAGTTGTATTTCCTTGAAAGTGCAACATTTTGTGAGTTGAATGCTAGATTTGTCTAAGAGCAAATGTGAGTATAGCTTGGATTTTCCATACACTATACATTCTCACTAGTTAGAGATCCATATTCCTTTTCGTGACAAATGGGTCTAAAGAATACTGTAAAATTTTGGCACTCTTTTAAGCATTTAATTGTTTTTCTTTTTCAATACTTCTGCCAACCATTTCTTAGGATCAAGAATTCCTGCTCCTATAGACAGTGGATAATGTGTGTTTCTCTCCAATGTAATCGTATCTTTGCCCTTTCAAATCTAATAAAATTTTCTATCTCCTTGATTAGATCTTTACAATACTGGATCAAAGATCCTTTCATCGACCAAGGAGAAACCTCTGATAAACTAAATTGATACATCATCTAATTAATCCTCACACCATGAGTAAATTAGTGATCTATCAAAGTAATTTTTCAGAGTTCATTAGTTCCAAGATATTAGTCTAACATACCCTTAAGTTACCGCTCTTTACTCAAATCTCCATCTCTGTGTCACTTAGAGGGCCTCATGGAAATCGCAGCAAAGATACAACTCTGGGGTATAAGCTACTAATATCTCGAACAATTCATTAAGTATGAATAATACCAATTTATATAAATCTCGCCAAAACCCACAAAATAACTGAAAACTCGCAAATCAATGTTCAACAATTAATCCCCACTTAGAGGGTGTTTAATGTTCTATTATCGGATTCCAATCATCACTAATCAAACAAAGTAAGAAATCGAAGAAAGAAATCAAGAAAGCAAAGAGAAAAACCTGGGATTCGAAGCCTAATCTTCTCCTCAACAAAGAAGAAATTGAATATCTGAGTACAACACTAAATCTCAATAGAAATAAAAATCATTTTAAAACTATACTCAAGATCTATTAAAAAATAAAAATCCGCAAAGAAAACTGTAAGAAATGGGTCAAGCGAGAGAAAACCCATGAGAGAGAGAAAATCCAGATTTTTAGCTTCAATATTTCTTTGAACCTTAGTGAAATCTGAATCTCTGTTATACAGAACCGAAATATCTTCAATAGAAATACAAATATGCTCTAAAACTACTCTAAAATCTAAAAGAAATAAAAATCTCCAGAAAAACTAGAAAAATGGGCAGTCTAGAGAGAGAAACCCCATGAAAGAGGCTCTCCAATCTTCCCACTGCTGAAACACAATTATCTCCCTCCGTCTCTCTGAGGTGAGTGATGGGGGGAAGAATCTACCCAAGTAGGCTTCCACAAGCTCCTCCCAAGTATCAACAGAACCATATGGTAGAGATTCATACCATGTGGCCAGCCGATTCTTAGAGAAATGGAAATAAATGCAATTGAATAGACCTCCGGTCTCACCTCATTCAACTTTACTGTGTTTGCCATTCTGAGAAACCTTCCCAGATGCTCATTTGGGTCTTTGTGGGATGACACCAAGAAATCGTTGTTGCCGAATCCATTATAATCAAGATTGGCTTTAGTTCAAAATTATTTGCATCAATCGTAGGTCATCGCCTGATTGCAAAGCATTCATCCCGATTAATAGGTCTCCCAAAAAGTCCTATCAGACGCGGATCGGAGGCCTTCCGCCATCGCTCGCTGTCCTTCACCGGTCTGGCCTCATCCGCTATAGCCGAAGCTTCGATCTTTTCGCCTTTCAAGCTTCCGAGTGTTCTTCTAGTTCAGATCTCGCTGAATCAAATCAATGCTCTCGCTTCCTATGCATTAAAGTTTTCCCCGAAATCAAAACACTTACATTAATGGGGATTAGTCAGCAATAAATATTTTCCAATATGGCTTGTTAAAAGTTAGTGGCTAAAAATAACCACCGCCTATGAAAAACTATTTTTGTTCTTTTAAATGTCCAAATTAGCATTTCCTTATTTCGCGTAATATTTGATCTACTAAATTTTTCGGATTCCTGCAACGATCGCCAAAAACTTGTAAGACCAAAAAGATATACCAATTTATGACATCATTACCAGCTGACTATTATTCAATCCGGCAACGGCGCCATAAAACTTGTTGACTGACTAAAAGATATGTACAAATTTATAACATCATTGCCAAGACTATGGTCTAATCCCCCTGCAATAATGCCACCAACTTGTGCTTTTGTGAAGTTCTAGTAACTATCAGATTCATTAAGAGCATGTTTATTAAGAGTAAATCATTGTGTTCTAGTTGTTTTGATCCGTATACCAAGTGCACAAGCTCTATCAAGTAGTAAATTGGATTTAAGTCCAGAGTATCGATCCCAATGTAGATCTCAAGCACTTTCAATCAACTACCCTAACCACTCAAGCTCTATACTATCTCGACTATACTAGACAATCTTGAATCTCACTTGTAAAAGCCTAGAAATAATGAAACCAAGAAAAAATAATATGAATGAATAACAAATAAATGACTAACAAATAATGAAATGACAAATTTAGATTGAACATTTATCTCAGAAGAGAACATTGAATTCAAGCTATCAGGAAGAATCAATTCCCATATCATATGCAAATCTGCTTTCCAACAGCTTATCTAAAATTAGTCCATGAATGTGAGGTACCGACTCTCCAAACCACATAATGCTTCAATGATTCACCCTCATCGTCTCTCATTTACAAAGGTACTGATAATCAACTGAACTGCAAACGCTGTTCCATTTTCTTCTCAATACTTCATAATTCCATAATACGGATCAGAACCTAAATTTCTCCTTTCTATAGTCATTGTACGGGTTTCATACTATGTCGGTTCCTCTTCCTCAAAATTAGAATTAAATTTCTCATTCTTTCCTTTGATTAGATCGCTGCTTAACACGGATTGAATCTCACCATCTCGACTATTTAATCCTCCGCATATTTAAATTGATAACTCACTAAACCCATTCTCGCTTCAAGTGAGAAGAGGATGCATCGATTTAATTAAACAGAGCACATTAGATCATCAATATCAGGTTCTCATACCCTCCGTAAATTGGGTTCATCACCTCGTGAATGCCTTCTCCCGGTCACCCGCAGCCTCCCCGGAAATCAGCTCGAACAACCCTGCTTACGCGTATAAAGACTCCATATCGGGATCAATTCTGTGAAACACGCAGAACAGCAAGTCGATTTATAAACCGGTTCAAAGAATAGTGAAATGAAATTACAGGAAAGATAATTTCCGATAATAACATCATTTTAATGGAGTCGTTTCTAAATCACTGGATTACTCCATACATTGGCTTATCATCATCAAGAAAAACCACTGTAAATCGGAAACTGGTAGTCCGAATTCAAAAATTTGTCTGAATTAAACATCCTGCATGCGAATTTGAAGAATATAACCGTGATTCAGCTACATCCTTTATAAACTAATGCCTCAAATCCAAATTAACAAATGAAAATACAAACTAATCTAAAAAATTAAAAAAGAAAAGAAAAGAAAATTAAAGTACAGGAGCCTCGCAACCCATCTCTCTGTCGCTAAGAGCCGCGCTCCTTCGTGCGCCTTCGTATTTATAGGGTTCCTCAAGTCAGCCTCACCTCGATGCACTTTGACCGGCAGCTTTAAAATGGCCTAGTTGGTTGTTGATGTCGCGATATCACCCCTGCCGCGACCTCCTCGCTTGTCTTCACCGCGTCGAGTCTCAGGTTTCTGGGTCGGACGCGGTCTTTGGTGTAATCGATGTCGCTGATGTACTGGCGGACGCCGCATCTTAATCAGGTGTATTTGATGTCATGATAACTAAATGTTGTCATAATTCTCCTTCTCTCTCGTGAGTGCCGCGGCGACTGATGTTGTCGCAAACCTCGTCTTCGCAGCTGGATGTCGCGGACATCTCTCCTTGATGTCGTGACTCAAGTCTTCTTTTACACTGATGTCGCGGCCAACCGTGCGTTGTCGCGAATTTTCCTACAACCGCTGTCGCAATCGAATGATGTCGACTGCCTGGTAGTTGATGTCGTGACCATCTCTCTTTAGTCATTCGTTTGTCGCTAATCTAGTTTCCTTAGTGGTGTTCTAACACGTCGCTGATCGCTTCATTCAAAGCAATATGTCGATATACTTGTTCACCCATTGTTTATCTTCTGTCGCGACCTCTTTATCCATTGTACTGGTTTAATTTCCTGCCACACTCAAGGATGTAGCGACATCATGTCTTTCTTTCATCAATTTCTAGTTGTCATTTTTGAGTTTCTTTCACGCTCAAAATTCGCTTTTGTCTCTTCACTACGCCTTCCATTTGCGACTAGAGCTTTGTAGCTGCAACCCCGAATATGCATTTTTGATTTCAGAAAAGCTTCATGATATCAATTTCTTTAATCCTTGCGCTCTCCTCACGTAATCTCCTTCACCTAATTATATCGCAGTCCTCACCTACATTCCTCGCCTCATTTTAATGCAAATTCTCGTTTCTTTTGAATCTCTACGCACAAATAAATTTGGTGGTTTATTCCATATTCTTGATATAAATAAGTCTTTTATATAAAAATCAACTTAAAAATGGATCGAAAATAGATGACTTTTAAGCTCATCAGGTCTCCTGAAATCGAGCTTGAGGCCAACCACATGGGTAAAACGACACTCGATATTGGGATCAATTCCACAAAATAAACCAAATCCAAGTAGATTTCATAAACTCGAAGCTCAGCGATTGATGAATAAAATTCGCAGAAAGATAACGGCTAACAGGGAGTCATTTCCAATGAAGCCGGGTTTCAAATCCATCGATTACACTCATACTGGCTTCGTCGATCAAGAAACCACTCGTAATTAGGAAACTGCAGTTCGAAATCCAAAAATTTGTCCGGAATTCAAACAACCAGATAAAGAATTTGAAGAAATATAAATCGCATTCAAATTTTAAACTTTAACAACTAGCGTCGTATCCAAATCTTTAAAACAAAAACACAAACTAATCTAAAAAAAAAAAAAAAGAAAGAAAGAAAAGAAAATGTAAATACAGGAGCCTTCAAGAACCTGTGATCTCTCTTTCTGTCGAATACCAATAGCCGCTCCTTCAAAAGAGCGCAAATTTGGCATATTTATAGGAGTTCAAGTTGGGCCCTAATTTCATGCACCTATTTTTAGGTTCTCGAAGTGAATCGCCCAACAGGCCGTCGATGTCGCGACATCGCGCTCTTTGTCGCTGACTTATCGTTCGCCTTCTCATTTGGTAAGCCTTTGTTTGCTGGGCGGCGATGTCTTTGGTGGAATCGAACGCGATAGCTTGATCTTGTCGCGACTTTTCTTTGGAACTGATGTCGCGATACCATCGACAAAGGTAACCTTACCTCTTTGTAGTTACGTCACACAACCAAATGGCCGCCACCTTCCGGTCTTTGTAGCGGGATGTCGCGACTTTTGGCGATGTCGCGACCTCTGTTCCTTGCTCCTTTTGTCGCGACTGTTTCTGATGTCGCGACCTCAAGTCTTTGTAATTGATGCTGCATAACCAAGTGTCACACGACCTTCTTTTCTTATTAACCGTTGTCATACCACGGAGTGATGTCGCCACTTCCTTCTCAGGACTGGCGTCGCGATAGCTTGATCTCGCCTAATTCCTTCTTTCGCAAATCGGCGTCGCGATCATTTGAACGATGTCGCGATTTTCCTCTCTCTTTACCGATGATGTCACGATCTAGCTCTGTCGATGTCGCGTAATGCTTCGAATTCGCTGTTGATGTCGCGATCGCATCCGTATGTCGCATCACGCCTTCTTCTTCAATAATTCCTCGCTGCTTGACTTTGAGTTTCTTTCTCACGCCTAGCCTGCTTTGTCTTCAATTACGCCATTTGCGACGAGCTTTGTGTTCGTAACCTTAATATGTATTTCGACATCGTACAGGCTTCACGACATCAAATCCTTTGTCCTTTCAAGGCCTCCCGTTGTGTAATTTCCTTCGCCCACATCAAGATCGTCACCCATATTCGCTCCTTTTACTCGGCACCCTCGCTCTTTGAATTTCACAGACAAAGCCAGCTTGGGCAAAGTATTTCCATCTTTCTTACATAAATCACCTTTTAGAATAAAATAAATCGTAAAAATGGACTGAAAATAGATGACTTTTAAGCTCATCAAACTCCCCCAAACTTAAAATTTTGCTTGTCCTCAAGCAAAGAAAATAAAGATTTGTTTGTCCTCAAACAAAGGACATTTTTCTGTTTTGTTTTGCACCCTTTCTCATTCCACTCTTCTATTCGGGAATTAAAGATATCACTATTATTTCAAATTTCAGTTTTTATGCAAGAACAGAGTATCAGATACTCTATTACAAAATTTCGAGCAACTAATGTATTTAAACATTTTATTTAACAAGTCTTGTTCCTCTGTGTAAAAGGGTGTCTTCAACTTTTCAGAACTCTTATGCTGAATTTAGTTAATCTTCTCTCGGGAGTTTTCTTAGATCAAGCTACTAAAGTCCTATATGCTTGTTTTTCTTATCGATTCCTACTAATGTAGGTAAAATCTTAACTTCGTAATCAATGAGGTCTTTCGCTTGTAATGTCAGCTTAGGTAATTGGGGTAGATAAATGAAGAATTTAGTTTGAGATTACCTAAACTTTCTTCTTTCTCACTTAACTACGCCTACCTTTCCTTGCAAATCTCCGATTCGTACACAAAGAGGGCTACAGAATCAAATAAAATTTATATCCTAGGTGTCCTACCGTAGCTAGGCTACCGCAAAGATAGCGGTGTCTAGAGTCGAACACGGGATGGGTTTTCGTGAAATGAGAAGTGCAATGGGAGCTAAAAATGTATTTCTCGATTTGGGTTTTGTTCAAAAAATAAGGTCATTTCGTTGTAACTCATGAAATTAAAAGGAAAATTTAGAAAAGAAGACTCCTTGAAGTCTTGGGTCATCGGATTGGATTTTAGGGTGCATTCATGCCTCGGGTTTGTTTCTCAAGGCTGGGATAATGACCTATAGTCAAGTTTCCTAAACCGGACTCGATTTGGCACCAAAACCTAACCCTAAATTACTCCTCATGAGATATGGCATCTAATGAGCATTCAAGTCCCTAATAATGTGTGTATATAATTCTCAAAGAGGCAACCTACTTACAACTAATAGGGAGACAACTAAGTGGATGATGGAAGTGGATCGCAGATTAAGTATCCACTGTGAATCACAAAGTTTCTGCCTAAATACACATCAAGCAGGGGCTTAGATCTAGGAGGTTTCAACCTGTGATGAGACAGGAGCTTGTGCCGCTCATAAATACAAAGGTGAAATATGAGAGGGCATGAATACTTACTCCAAAACTCACCTCAGCTGACCCTCCTCTTCATGGTAGCCTCTAGCCACATCCCTTGAGTTGTCACCCCAAAGGGGTAGTTTAAAATGAAATGGAAAGAAAGAGGAGAGAGAAGTAGAGGAGTAAACAGAACCCTAAAATGAAAGCCTTTGAAACCCTATTAAAATGAAGTCATTAGGGTTACAAGTTTGAGGTAGCTTATATAGTCAACCTAAAGTGTGAAAAAATATAAAATACCTAAATATGAAATTACATAAGGGTCAAAATGGTAATACATCAAAACGGTCGTCAGGATCAAGCATACCAAAAACAGAAATAGATTCATAGTGAGAGCTTCTCGCTTAGCATATTAAAAAAATTCCTCGCTTATACATAAAATTTCATGATGCTAGCGAAATTTCAGCTTCCAGCGAAATTCTACAAGAGATAGCGAATGGGAAATTTCCTCATTTAGCAACAAAGAATTTAATAGCGAAATTTCGCCAGCCTAGGACCTTTTTTTTTGTGAGATAGCGAAATTGAGGCACTCGCTAGGCATAGCAAATTCCCGGGCTTAGCTGAGCGAAATCTCGCAGCCTCAGCGTACTCCTACTCCGCTAGATTATAAATTTCGCCATGATCGGCGAAATCTCGCAATCCCAGCCGAAATCCTCGCAATCATAGCGAAACTCGGGATTCCCGCCTCCCCGCTCACTACATCCACCGCAACCTTCTTCATCCATCCCACATTTCTTTATTTGATGGTTGAAAACACTGAATCCCTCGCATTCTAAGACATATCTTTACTCAAAGTTGAACTAACTGGCTATGTACCAAAACCTATGAAATTACCAAAATAACCTTAAATGGAATTAGTGAAACTAAGTGGACTCGCACACATCAATTGGCTCAATTGATATGATTAGTACAGCAAGCACCAAACCTATCTTGAATAGGGCTCAAAATAGCACTTCTTTGGGGCACTAATCACACCTCCCAACCGACACGTTGCTAGTCCCTTAGCGATAAAAACAAAAATGGATGCGCCGTGGCTTTTGCCAAAAGTGCATTTGGGTCAAAAATGTTTGTACGGATTAGCTTTACTTTAGCATGAATACTTACACTTCGATAGAAAACCGTCATGAAAGAACAAAAACCAAATAAGAATAAGTTTTAGGCAACATCGTTCCAAGGAAGTCAACCCGAATTTCCACCAAAATCTAATTGTTCCTAAAATAACCATTTTGAGCCAATAAAATCAAAGCCATTCCTCCCCAACCTTAGCTACCATGGCCTTAAACTGACTAACTTAAATAGGACTAGTTACACTTTATTTCTTCCTTGATTGCAATGTAGGCACAATGCCAAAACTCAGACTTCACCAAAGTCCGTGTAATTCGGGGGTCCACCGCGATGACTCCCAACCAATTAAGGTTTAGGCATCAAGCCAAAAGGATCACTTGACTACGAACTCGCATAGTTTCACCTTAGGATCAATGACTCTCAGAATTCCTTGCTAATCACAACACGCTAAACTCTACCCATCCACCCATGTAACAACACTAGGCCTGACTTCAACCAAAGGAAGTTGCATGCAAGTACCAAGCTTTAAAGGCTTTCTCACATATAAATTTCTGACCGTGTTCAGTTTCAAGGCAAAGCGTCACGGCTTTTATTTTTCTTTTTCTTCTTTTCTTTCTCTCTTTCCTTTTTCTTTTCTTTTTCAATTGGAAGACTACATCGGGTCTTCATACATGGGTAAATACACAAACCCATTAGCTGGTCGCCAACAAATGAAGGTCGGCTCGCAAAGTGGAAAGGAGGTATAAAGCTTCTCAACTCCATTGCGCTAACTGTGTGCTGTGTGAATTAGCTTTAAAGAGAATGTCTGGTTGAATATGCCGAAATCTTTATTGGACTAAAACTAAATCTTCAGATGGAATTTGTTTAACATTAAGGTAAGATGCTGTGGCTCTCAATTTTTCAACTAAAGGTAAGAGACAAACCACAAATATGGGGCAAAAATGGTTACAAAGTGGAAAATGCAATTGCATGGAATATTTCTATGTCAAGATTTTCACAAAATTATCACTTTTCAAAAAGAAACAGTTAGGTACCTAATGTAAGATGAAACGAACGGCTCGAACTAGGAGGGAATGGCATCGTTGAATGAAGCACTACACAGATCGCACGCAGGAGGAAAATGAGATTCTCCAGATCGCAACTCCCGCAAAGACATTTCAAAACCAAAATCTGTGATAAGATAATCTTGTAAATGCGAAAATATTTGAAAAGAAAATAGTAAAAAGTAGTGGCACCACTAAAAACCAAAAAATTAAGACTTAAAATAATACAAAGTAAAAATTTCCCAACAAAAATTTGAGGGTTCCGTGTTCCTTCAGAACCACTCCCACTGTGTAGCCATTGGATCTCAAGGAGGGTCCAGAGGAGAAGCTCCTCCACGCATGCAATGGTGTGTGCCGCGTGCCTTCATGCTCAGACCTTTCATTTAGCAATCTAGTCTTGGTATAAAGTAATGACTCATGCAGAGGAATGGTGGATTCTTTAGTAACCGCTTCATTGTTCTCCAACAAATTTTCCCACTCTTGTTAGTATCATGCCTTCCTACCTATGTGCTACTCAGTAACTCCACAGATTTGGTTCCCTCATCCTCACCGGCTTCATTGTTGCTCAAGTGGAAAATGTTGTCGAGCTCCAGCACATGTTTCCAAATGTGAGTTGTAGCTGACCCCATTCCGACAATTGGATAATGGCATTTGATGGCCGAATGGCCTCTCCTGAATATACGCACTGGATTATGCCCCACCCGCTGTGTCATAACCACAACCAATTATAGGAATTTGATACTGTTCACTCACCTCACATAACTCCAATTATCCCTTTTGGTATTTCACCGAAGACGGCTTAAGGTTAAGGTGATGTTGGTTGGTTTCAAATTTCCTTCCAAACCTAGCCGCCTATACAATCGGCATGGCAAAGAGTTTAATATACTTCAAAGACTCAAGTCCAAATAAGATTTCATTAACGCAGTTCCTCCAATGTTAATCGAGATAGTCAGTCCCCTGATCCTCAGATTTCACCATTGTCTTGCATTGATGATGGAGCCTAACTTGTTCAGCTTAAGAATGCCTTTTATCAATGCCCAACCCCTTTTTGATCAGGCTGCAGATCTTTCAAAATCCTCATGATAGGCAGTGGACTTGTTTGATGATGTCCAAAAGGGGTATGTTGACCTTCACCTGCCTTAGGACTTCTAGGATGCCTACTTGCTGGGATGCCTTCTTCTTGCTTCTTAGTGCTTGGGGAAATGGAGGTGGCGTGTAGTGCTTCATTGAGTCCTCCTTCAAGAAAATGTGTTATGGCTCCAATTCTTCCTTTTCCGTTTCTCACTGTGCTCAAGTATCAATCGATCAACCTCTTTCCACTCTTAAGGTAATGATAGCTTTGACTCTCATCCATTTTGGGGAGGTTCCACCGGAATAGCTCAGTTCATGGACTCCCTTGGATTTGGCAGCCGAGAAGGGAACCTCCCTACCTCTTGTCGCTGGGACGGCATCTCATATGGATGCCTGTCACAATTCTTCGGTTAAGGTTACTTCCCAAATTCCCATATATATTCTCTTGTTCAAGGAGCTTTCTACATTTTTCGATTTTGTGTCTAACTCAGCATTGATGCCTTTTTGCTCCTCCACAAAATTTCCCACCACCTTGCTCAGATTCAAAATGGCTTGCTCAACAGGAGAGGAGGTGGGTTCTTGCTGATGCTGTGAAGTTATGGTAGAATGCTGCTGCTGTGCTCCTGGGGGTACATATGCAGGAGGTTGAGGTTTCCAGGAAATGTTAGGGTGACCCCTCCAATTGGGGTTGTAAGTGTTGCCATGTGGAGCATTTGTTTGCGCTTTTGTTTCGGGGCTCTACCAAATTTGCATCTTCGTAATGGGGTTTAGGACATGGTTTTCGTGGCCGTGACCGTAGTTGAAATAGTTTTGACTCGTGCATGGCTTTCAAATTACCGCTTGCACCTCATGACCTCTTTCTTTCTAATTCCTCCAATCTTCTAGCCAAGGTAGAGCACCTAGCTTTCAAATTTCTCCATATCTCTAGAGCAGGCATACACGCTTCCTCTCGTCCCACCGGTGGCTTGAATCAGTCTCGCTTCTCTCGGTTTGGCCTATCCTGTACTCTTAGAGGTCTCGCCACATAATTGAGGAAGTCCATTGCTCCCCATCGATTTTTACTCAAGAAATCTCCTCCACACATAGTTTCCAATAATCGTTTCACGGAAGAGGACATTCCATCATAAAATGGTTCGAATAAAGATCCACGTGAGGACAAATCCATGTGGCATGCAATCGATAGTCTCCATAAATCTCTCCTAAAAGGATCAGAATCCTCTCTTACTATCATGAGCGGCAAATGTGTAAATTTGCTCTCTTCAAGTTGTTTGTCTTGGTGAGACTAAAGAATTTTTTAGAAACTCATTCTCGCAGCCTCCCACCTCCTTATGGTTCTTGCCTTAATGCATTTAGCCAAATTTTTTGCCTCGCCCTTAGTAGTCAATGGAAAGGCTTTTAGCTTTAGTAGCTCCATGTCAATGGCTCCCTCTTTGAAAGTGGTGCATACTTCCTCAAAATCCCTAATATGATTAAAAGTGTTTTCATTCTCCATGCCATGGAATGTTAGGAGTAGAGGCACCAAGTAAGGCTTCACTACCACCTCCTCAGCAGGGGGAATTATGCATGAGGGTGTACTCACCCTGGGTGGGTGTATGTGATCCCTCATGGATCGATATGCATTGGGCTTCCTGAAATTCGTCGGGCTTTGTTGTTCCTCCCAGGAGGATCCATTCGGCATTGAGAGGATCAATTCTCAAGCCCCGTTCCCGTGCGTGCCAGAGCCACCTCTCTCATGCCTACCGCAGTTGTTCCGATCCACCGCATAAACCGCCTCCCGCACACTTGCCAATCAATCAGAAAATAAACAAAACAAACCACAAAAGTGCTAAGGTTAGCTAAAATTGAAGCAAGGAAAAATCGAATGTAATCGAAAATTTAAAATCCCCATGTTGAATCGTAAAGGAAAAATGATAAAATCAAAAGGGAGTGAGATTTTACCAAAACTTGTGATATGAATCACAAGTTCAACAACTTCTTATCTCACTAGGGAACCATCCCAGGCAACGGCGCCATTTGATTCGTGCCATAGTAGGCCATATATAATCAACAAAATTTATATCCTAGTGTCCTGTAATCGCCCATAGCGAGGCTACCGCAAGATAGCGGCCCAGGGTCGAACACGGATGCCTTTCGTGAAAATGAGAAGGAAGTTGAGTTGAAAATGGTATTTCTCTCTTTTGATTTTGGGTTTTGTCTAAAACAAGGCTGGATGGTCAGGAACGTATATAAAATGAAAGGAAAATTTAGAAAAGAAGACTCCTTGAAGTCTTTCAGTCACTGATTGGATTTTAGGGGTGTATCTATGCCCTCGGGTTTGTTTCTGCGTTAGATAATGACTATAGTCGTTTCCCAAACCGGACCTTGATTTGGCACCAAAACCTAAACCCTAAATTACTCCCTCATGAGATATGGCATTCCTATGAATATTCAAGTCCCTAACACGTGCATATGGCCTCAAAGAGGCAAACCTACTGCAACTAATAGGAGATAACTATGGATGACAAATGATCTAAGATTAAGCATCCACCGTAACTACAAGCTTGCCAAATACACATTAGCGAGGCTGGATCTAGGAGGTTTCAACCTAGGGTGAGATGAAGGGAGCTTAAATGCTCATAAATGCAGTGTGAAATATGAGAGGGCATGAATACTTACCTCCAAACCTCCACCAGTGACCCTCCTCTTCAAGGAAACCCCTTGAGTTGTAACCCCTTTAGCCAAGCATCCCTTGAGTTGTCATCCTAAAGGGGGGTGTTTGGCAGCCGAGAAAATGAAAGAAAGAGGAGAGAGAAGAGAGCAAATAGAACCCTAAAATGAAAGTCATGGAAAATCCCTATTAAATGAAAAAGGCTTAGGGTTACAAAGCTCGAGGGGCTTATATAGTCAAACCCAAAGTGTGAAAATACAAAAATACTCTAAATATTAAAATTACATGAGGGTCAAATGGTAATACATCAAAAAAGTGGTCGTTCTGGGGATCAAGTATACCAAAACACAAAATGAAGATTTCGCTATGTAAAGAGAAATTCCGCTTAGCATAGCTAAAATTCCTCGGGCCGGGTTAGCCAAATTCGCTAGCCTGTAATAAATTCCTTTAGAGATAGCCAAAATTGGAAAATTCCCACTAGGGTACGCAAGAACTCCTCGCTGAATAGCGAAATTCATTAGCCTAGCTTAAAATCCCACCTCGATAGATTGCAATTTTCGCATCTCACCAAATTTTCAATCATAGCTAAAAACCTGGATTCCCGCTCTCGCTCACTCGTATCCACCGCAACCTTTTCTTCACATCCACTTCACATTTCTTTATTTGATGCTGAAAAACACCCGCAACTCATTCGACACATATCTTTTTACATCAAAGTCGAACTAATTGCCGAGGCACGCAAAACCTCGCGGAAATTACCAAAAACAACCGAATGGAATTAGTGAAACTAGGTGGACTCGCACACATCAATTGGTTTAATTGGATATGATTAGTGCGTAATACCAAACCTATCTTGGAATAGGGCTCAAAATAGCACTTCTTTTTGGGCAATTAATCAATCCTCTTTTATTGATTTCAAACTTCCACCTGGGGGTATCTCCTTTGAATTCTCAGTGGTTTAAAACCCGTTTTTTTTCCAATTTTTTATTTGTATTTTCATTGTTGAACTCTCTCCGCTAATTTTCAAAGAAAATCTAATGCCTTGGCCTTTTAGGCTTTTTACACTCTTAGCCTAACTTTGGGTTAGTAACCCCATACCAGCTTGGCATTAGGGTACTAGTGCTGAAACACCCTAAGAACTTAATTTGTTCAAGAGAGTTAGCCACAAGACAAAACTTCTTCCTTTAAACTTTCTTTTCTGTTGTTTCCTCCTGCTTTAGATCTGTCCTTCTTCACCCTTTTCTGTATTTCTCCTTTAGTTCTCAAAAAATATACTCCCCCAAACTTTATTTCCTTCTCCCTCCTTGAGTTTTTGGGTAATCAGAGGTTCTTTACTGGAGGATTAGTTATAAAAGAAGGCTTAGGATTTCTAATTGTTTGTTTTGAAGATAAGGACTGTTTTGGCTCAAATTTAGGAGCTAGGGTGTATGCAAAAGCATATATATAATGGTGGCTAGAAAGGCTCAAACTGCCAAGGATAGCCTTTATCATTTCCTTTTGGTTGTTTTCACCTAGGATTTCGCTTTAATCAATAATCAAACAAGTTCTAGGACTGTGAACTCTAAATCCTGAATTCCCCAGAAGATATTCCTAATTCCTGTCAAAAGTTTCATAAGTTTTGTTGACCAATGTGTACTATTTCTTCAAGACTCGCATTTATTCACTGCTTACTTACATTATTTTAACCAAGTATTTTGGTTCTATCAAGAAGAACTAATTTTTCAATTCTGCAACTAAACCGACCCTTAAAACAGATCAAGAATACTCCTAATTCCAGTTTCTTTATTCTTGCCTTGATCATGCAAAAACTCTGTTATTTGAGAAAGATAGAATTATTTATTTAATTCCTAAATTAAAATAGAATAAATACGTAAACGTTAAATTAAGATCTAAAGAACAACTAATTTGTCACTAATTAAATTTTATTCAAAGATCAAATTATTTCGATATATTGTACAATTTGGCTCTTTCTTTACAAATAAATCAGAATTCAAGTTCTAGAAAACCTTTATTTCTTGATCTAAATTCCTATAGCTTCTTTTGAAGGCTATGCCTCGCTTCAAAATTTGGCGAAGCCAAACCTTGTTCCTCCCATGAGTGATCTCTTAAGTTATCAATGCCGTTTCAACAAACTGAGCCTTCTCTCCCTTTTTCTTTGAGCTCGTTGATGGGTTTGATTAACCCTTCTTCCACCTTTCCCACAACTACTTTTCTTAATTACACATCGTTTTTTATGGAATAAGGAATCGAATAGGTTTGTTTTCCTACTCCATTCATTCCATAAACTCGTGGTTCATAAATCTTAGTTCTTTCTCTTTTTCTCCATCTTCCCTTTACTTTCGTTTATTCTTCCCTTGTCTTCCCGCCCTTTATATAGTGATTTTAATCTCTTGAACAAACAGTTATTTATTCTTCTTTAAAGCTTTCAATATATGTATTAAATGAGACTCTTCTAATTTTCTCGATGTTTCCTTATGGAAATTTTTAGAATGAAGTAATGAAGATTGAAAGATTTTCCTAAATCTCCTTTGATTATTCTTCTCGAAAATGACCATTATAAACCAATTGGTTCTTTCAATGAATCAAATTTTGTTTCTGCATTAATTACTATCTAATTCCCCAATTTGAATAAATGTTACCAAAACAGAAAGGTTGAATAAATTTTGTGTTGTCATTAAATTTAGAACATAATTAAAAAGCTGGCAAACTTTTTTCTTTGATGTCGCGACATATTATTGTTTGTCGCGACAATAGTTAACTGTGGGAGGACAAGTCATCCTAAGGCTGCGACATCAGGCTACGACATCAAGCATCTCATGATCGTTGCTGTCGCGGACTCCGACCGATGTAGCCGACAACTTCTAATTGGTAAGGCTGATGTCGCGACCGATCGATGTCGCGACATACAACTCAGATTTACCTCAAGCTTCTAATGATGTATACCTTTCACCTTGGATTAATTAATGTATTCCTTATCATCATGAACCATTTCAACAAAGAATTCAAATGATGTATACTATTCAATTTTCACAGACCTAGAGAGGAAAAGAATGCTCCCCTTTCAAATAGCTCTTTCCCCGTGAATCACGAGTCAGATCGAGTTCGTCTTCTACCGAGCCATTTCGCATACACTGCAAAATTTCCGTAAAAGGATTTAATTAAACAAAATTAACTTCCTCAAGTATTAACTAATCATTATGAACTAAAGAAAAACAAAAATCGAAGGTGAATTCTAAAATATCAAAATCTAAAATCGAACCGAAATCTCATGGGCCGCTCCCATCACCAAAGGCCAGCCTTGAGTCTCAGCCTGACTTGCTGTTCGATTCTTTCTCTCTCAATAAGAACTACCTGGAGCTCTTCCTTTCTTTCCTCCTTGCTTTGATAATGCTTCAGTCTTTGTCCATTGACTTTAAATTCTTCCCCTAACATCGCCTTGAAAGCATCGCTTCCAAATGTATTGCTCTGGATACCATCGTGGTATGGTCCACTTCCATTTGGATTTTAACTTCCCTGAAATAACTTCAATCTAGAGTTAAAAGAAGAACCCGCTCTCCCGTTTCAACTCTTTTCTCAGAATCCTCCGATCATGCCATTTCTTTGTTTGTTCTTTGTATATTCTAGTACTTGTCGTAGGGCTTCATTTCAGCTTCTTTCCGCTCATTCACTGATTTCTTCCTTCAGTAGCTTTAAAATCAAAGTCAAATTCTTCGATGGCCCATATAGCCTTGTATTCCAATTCTAGAGGTAGATGACATGGTTTGCCAAAGACAATTCAGATGTGACATTCCAATGGGAGTTTTGAATGCAAATTAAGCCCAAAGTGCATCATCAAGCTCGGGAAGACCAATCCTTCCCGTCGAACTTATGTTTTGCAGATTCTTTTAATCTCCGATGGAAATCTCTACCTGTCCATTGGTCCGGGATGATAAGCTAGACTCCTTATATGCTTGATCCCATACTGCCATGAGTTTTGGTAAATATTTTGTTTGCAATGGCTTCCCCATCACTAATGAGATAGCCTCCGGCGTTCCAAATCGCTTCAAAATATTCCTTCAAGAAATCACTACAAAATCGTATTAAGAAGCATCATCTCTGGATAAGCCATCAAAGCTCCACCTATTTAAACATAATCCAACGCCAGAAATACATATAGGTTTCAAATGATGGTGGGAATGGTCCTATAAAATCTATTCCCCCATACATAAAAATTTGCACAACCATTATACCTTTAGCATTTCATTTTTGTCGATATTTCCAATCTTTTGACATCTATCACAGCGTCAATTCTATTCAAAGACAATCTCTAAAGATAGTGGGCCAATAAAACCTGTATTGAGAATATCTTGTGAGTCGTTTTTTTCTTAAAATGCTCTATATGGTGATGGCTGGTATCTATTCAAGATTTTACATTGTTCATTCTCTGGCACACATCTTCTGATAATCATGTCAGCACTCCTTTAAATAGCGCTCGGTCATCCTGCATGCGGTACCCGGGCCACAATTCCGAGCTTTTGTTGGTAGCTAAATTCTCGAGGAATTACTCCACAAGCCGTGCAATCTACTATATCAAAGATACCATGGAAGCCTGGAATGACACCTAAATGGGCCTGTTCATCCGGGTTTCAGCACTCTCTCGCCTCCTCCTTTTCTCGCTTCATTCCTTTCTACTCGATGACGCCTATCACATTGTCACACCCTTTTATCTTTAATCTTTATCAAACTTTGCAAAGAGCAAAGACTCACCTTATCGGGCCTTGGTTTAGCTTCCTTTTGGACATCGTATATATTTAATGGTATCAGACATGGTCTGTAGTGGTTCATAACATGGGATCCTGTATCGCTGCCCGACTTCCTCACAAGCAACACTTCATGGCTAGCATCTCCCTTTTCAGTTGGAATAGTTCTCTTGTGCTTCATTAAAGGTCTTGCTGGCATAATATATGGCTTTGAATATTTTTTCTGTTCTTTGCCCTCCTAACATACTCTATCATAAATCACTCCGGCATCACACATTATTTCGAATCCTCGATCCCATTCGTGCAAATGGCCATGATAAAAAGCCAACCAACTGACCTGATTTCTTCTTACACAATTTCTGTGAATCATCAAAATTAAACTTTGTATCATTCTCCAAAGAATCCGTATAGTGGTTTCACTAACTTGGAGAAGTCTCTTGATGAATCTCCTATAAACTGGCATGCCCCAAGAAATTCTCTTATCCCCCATCGTCATGGAGGTGCAAGGGTTTTTATAATGGAAATTTTTTATCGGGTCCACTTCTAGCCCTATGTTGGTAAATTTTGGATACCAAGAATAATACCTTCCTCATTACCATAAAATGACATTTTTCCCAATTTAAAGGTTCTATCCGCTTATCTCAGATCTTTGAAGCATCGCTTTCCGTGTTTTTCGGGACATTGTCTAAAATCGACTCATATAATCGTGAAGTCATCCATAAAAATTTCATGACTCTCAACCAAATCGTAGAACATTGACATCATACATCACGAAAGTAGCAGAGATTATAATGTACCTCTAAAATGGCATCCTTCTAAAGGAAAATAAGTACTTACAGTGGCATGTGAACGTGGTCTTTCTGGCCTGTCAATGTGTGTACTCGTAACTGCTAAACAATACCCGCTCCAAGAAACAAAAATGAGGTTGTCTCGCTAATCATCTAAATATCCGATCAATGAAGGGCAAAGGAAATGATCTTTCCTTGTCGATTCACCTTTCTGTAATCAATGCATACTTCCATCCTGTCAACGTTTGTTGGAATTAATTCATTTCTTTCATTGCGGATCATGAATCCACCTTCTTTGGAACCATTATGGATCATAACTCAAGGATCATTCGAAATTGTATATGAAACCAAGATTTAACCATTTGAGTACCTCCTTCCCGACTACTTCTTTCATTATCGGTCTAATCTCCTTGATGTTCAATAATTGGCTTCAGATTTCTTCCGTATACAGTGATTTTGTGCATGCATATCATGGATCGATACCTTTTAACTCTTCAATAGACCAAGTTTATGACTCCAAGTATGATTCCTTAAAATTTCCAACAACTTCGTTCCTCAAAGATCACTTTCAAGTCTAGCGTAAATTATTATCGGTTTATTCTTTGCACTCCAAGTAAGCATACTTTAAAATGGCTTGGCAACTCCTTTAAAACTAGCCCTTCTTCACCGGTTTCTCATGAAATTTCTTTTTCATTCATTCTCCTTTTGTTATCCCTTTGCTCAAGACTCACTACTTTTCTTTATAAACTGGTTATGCATAAAATCGAATCAAAACCCCTTCAAGATATCGGAAATTCATCTCTTGTTCATCGATTGAAAGTTGGGCATTGCTAATCATAGTAAACATCAGTTGTTGACATGCTAATTCTATCGACTTGCTATCTTCCCCTTCAGGTCTAAATTCCTCAACTTTCTTATCGTAAATCAAGTCACCGCTCTTCTCCAACTCTCGAGAGTGAGAATTCCTTCTCGCATACTGATTAGAGTCAAGCCTAGCTTGCAAGGAATAGCCTTCCCAAAGAAAGCAGTATGACTTGTGAATCTTCTTCCATATCCAAAGAGATGATGAAGCCACCTGAAAAATAAATTTTCCCACCTTTAATAGCACATCTTCTATGATTCCTTCAGTTTTGCTGTGGTTCTATCCGCTAACATTCGAGGGTATTGTGCAGCTTCGGAGTAAGCCCCAAACTTAACCCCCGCAAATGCACAGGGCATTAAATTGATATCGCACTGAAAGTCAGCGTAGAGCTTTCAAACCTAAACTTCCAATGGTGCAGTGGAATGGGAAGCCCCCTGATCCTTCATCTTTTCTCGTAAATCTCTCTCGACACATAAAGATCGCAAGTTGTAATCTGTCTTCATAATTCCTTCTTCAAGAATCTTCCCTTGCTTTCGTATGTCTTTCTAAAATTTTTGCATAAAGTGGCATCCGAGTCACCACTTCCTCTGAGCGTATACCGATCTCCGCTTCAAAGTTTTCAAAACCTTGCAACCTGCTCTCTATCTTGATTTCTTAAGCAAATTTCGTGGAAATGGACCGCAGTGGGATTGCTCCGGGTTTTCTTCGTCTTCCTTCCTCGATACCGCTCCTTCCTTTCTTTCCTTCTCCAGTTGTTTCAAAGATTGTCCTGGCCTCTTCTCCTTCGTTGCTTCATCTTTTCCCTCGTCTTCCACCACCCCTCCCCACTTTGAGCCGCACAGCTACCATGCGCCCTTTGATTCTTCTTCGCTGCTGGAAAGGCATCTTTCATCCTGTTCAGAGGATTTAGGCATTCTATTTCAGGTCTCCAGGTTTTTGAGTGTGGAGGCATTAGTGGTCTTCAAAATTTGAGAATTGGTATTTGAGGCTTCCAATTCGCAAACTTTGTTCATGGAGGTTTGGGCACTTTGTCAGCCCCCTATGAATTGCAAACATTTGATCTTCAAATGGACGAGCCCTCCTCCGACTTTGTACTCAAGCTTCTATTTTCACCTCCTGCCGCCGCAGAACTTTGGCGGTTACGATATCCCTTCCTATTGAGGATTCTCTGGTCCATGCCTGGGGCCTTGTGAGCCCTCCACCATATGAAAAATTCTCATGGTTCCTCAAAGGCCGGATGATACAGGCCAAGGTGTTAGGATTTGTTTGAAGTGATAGCCTGGGCTCCCAAGCATTTAACCTCCTCATCATCATAAAACAATTTCTTCAGCGGTACATCAAACACTTCCTTCCTAATAGTTCCCTTTCGATCGGCTCCATTTCATGAGCAAAGGTGCATCTTCCTCTCTTGCTTGTCCATTCTATGGCCGATGGCATCCAACTTTGCCCCATGGTCGCCATCTCGGCTCTAAATATGACTCTCTCCGCTAATTACTCTTGAAAACTCGATGGAGTCACGCATTCTCGCCAGTCCTCAATCGACCTCGCCTCTCAACACTTTACGCTTGGATGCTCCACAAAGATGAAGCATCAATAAATTTTCCTTAGATGTACTCTTCACATTCAAGGCATGATACCTGCGTCCATCTGGCCTTAAGCCCATTCCATGCATCGGGCATCTTTTCAAAGCAGAACCTTTCAATCTCTCCTATGCTACATAAAGGCTTTCATCTTCCCCTTTCTGGAACACAATTATCTCCCTCCTCTCCAGGAGTGGATGGGGAAGAATCTACCCAAGTAGGCTTCCTACAAGTTCCTCCCAAGTATCAGAACTATATGGTAGAGATTCATACCATGTGGCCAAGTGTATCTCTTAGGAGAAATGGGAATAAATGCAATTTTACGACTCTCCGGTCTCACCTCTATTCAACTTCACTGTGTTTTGCCATCCCGAAACCTTCCCAGCTCATTTGGGTCTTCTGTGGATGACTAAGAATCGTTGTTGCCGAACCATTGTAACTACCGCCGGGTCAGCCTAAAATTATTTGCATCAACTCCGTAGGTCAGTTCGATTTCATTCGACTGCAAGAGTATTCATCCCGACACGGTCTCCAAAAGTCCTCCAGTCAGACGCTGATCGGAGGCCTCTCCGTCCGCCTCGTTTTGTCCTTCGCTCCGTTCTCGCCTTTCATCTACCATGGCTGAGTTTTCTACCCTTTTCGTTTTTCTCAAGCTTCTGAGTGTTCTCTCTAGTTCAGTATTTGCTGGAATCATATCAGTGTTATGTTTCCTATGCATTAAAGTTTTTCCTGAAATCAAAACATACTCACATTAATAGGATTAGTCAAGCCAACAAATATCTTCAATAATGGTTTGTTTATGATTAGTGGCTAAAAATAACCACTGCTTGAAAAACTATTTTTGTTCTTCTTCTTTTAAATGTCCAAATTAGTATTTCATTCTTTCGTCTGAATATTGATATACTAAATTCCTGATCCTTAATCTGCGCCTTATAAAACTTGTTGTTAAAATTTAAGATTTACACCAATTTATGACACCATTACCAGCTGACTATTGTCTAATCCCCAGCAATAATGCCATGAAACTTGTTGGTTGTATTTCTTTACAATTAAACTCATTACAATCAGTTTCCTTAAGGTTAGATACATCTCTTTTTGCTTCTGATCCAAGATCCTGCAAGTGCACAGGTCGAACAAGTAATAAAATGGATTTAAGTCCAGATATCGATCCCACAGAGATCTCAAGAATTTTCAATCAACTACCCTCGACGCTTCTATACTATTTGACTATGATGACACTGACTTAAATAAAGCCTTAAAATAATGAAAACTAAAAGAATTGGAATTAATAACAGATGAATTCTCGAATACTGAAATAATAAAATAACAAATTTAGATTGAACAGTTATCTGCAAAGGGCATACTGAAAATAAAACTATTGTGAAACATCAATTCCTTCAGATTTCACTGTAATTTTGCTTCATGAACCGCAGATTGAAAAACTAGTCCAAGGAATATGAAAGTGTAGCTGGATCTCTCCATACTCCACTGTTCATCATCTAACCTTAACTGTTTCTTTCGAAGACAGTGGGTTAGATAACTACTTTTAGTCCGAAGGTTCTGTTCTCGGGGTATTTTCTTTTCAATACTTCATACCCATTAACCTCGACTCGTAATTTCGAGCTCCTAAATTATAGTCATCAAGACGCATTTACACTATACCGGTTTCTCTTTCCTCAAAATTAGAACATCTCATTCTTTCCTCGATTAGATCCTCGCAATACTCTGGATTTGAATTTACCTATCTCGACCGAGGTGAACTCTCTACATGTTTAAATTGATAAATCGTTCAACTCATTCTCGTCTCCAAGTGAAAAGAGGATTTATCAATTTAATCACACAAAGCACATTAAATCATCAATAGCAGGTTCGCATACCCTTCACGAATTGTTCATCACTCTCAAGAGTGCCTTCCCTGTATCACTCAGAGGGCCTCCTGGAAATCAGAGCTTGAGACAATCCGTTTATGGGTAAACGACACTGATATTAGGATCAATTCCACAAAATAAACCAAACCAGCAAGTAGATTTACAAACTGAAGCTCAGCATTGATGAATAAAATTCTGCAGGAAAGATAATTTCTGACAATAGAGTCATTTCAATGGAAGCTGGGTTTCTAAACTACTGATTACACCTTACATTGGCTTGCTGATCAAGAAACCACTGTAATTAGGAAACTCCAGGCCTGAATCCAAAATTCGCCTGAAATTCAAACAACTGCATAAAGAATTTGAAGAAATATAAATCGCATTCAAATTTTAAAACTTTAAATACCTAGCTGCTCGTGATCCAAATTTAAAACAAAATACGAACTAAATCTAAAAAAAAAACGAAAAGAAAGAAAAGAAAATTAAAATACAGGAGCCTTCAAAGAACCCAGATTCTCTTTCTGTCGCCAAGAGTCGCGCTCCTTCGCAGCGTACTACATATTTATAGTGGTTCGGTTGGGCCCTAATTTCGATGCACCTATTTTAAGGTTTCAAGAACCGCCCATTGGTTGAGTTGGATGTCGTGACATCGCCTTCACGCGACCTCCGTCAGTTCGGGGCCTTTGTCGCAGAAGCCTTTGTTTGGTTGCGACATGTCTTTGGTGGAACTGATGTCGCGACAACTCGATCTCGCCCCCGACCTCTTCTTTGAACCGATGTCGCGACAGCCTTACCGACGCCGCGAATCTACCTCTCAGATGCGGATGTCGCGACAACCGTGTGTCACGCAACCTTCCGGTCTGCGAATGATGTCGCGACTCCTTTACGATGTCGCGGACCTCCGCTCGCTTTCTTCTCGCTGCTTCTGACCGTTTAATGATGTCGCGAATTCTCAAGTCTTTGCAGCTGATGTCGCGACAAACTGTGTGTTGTCGCTGACCTTCTTTTCTTACAACCGTCATTCACGACCGCCGAAAGTGATGTCGCGGATTTCCTTCGTAATTGATGTCGCGATGCCTTTTGATCTCGTCGTACCTTCTTTTCAAGAATCATGTCACGATCATTTGAATGATGTCGCGACCTTCTCTTAGCCGATGATGTCGCAATTCGAAGTTTCCTTGCGTGTGCTGATGTCGCTGAATCGCTCGATTCAAGTGTTGATGTCGCTGACGCATCCGTATGTCGCTGATATCACGCCTTCTTCTTCATCAATTCCCCGGCTGCTTCGACTCTTGAGTTTCTTTCACGCCCAAATTTCATTTTTGCCTTCAATTACGCTTCATTTGCGACTGTAGCTTTGTAGTTGCAACCTTAATATGTATTTCGACATCAGATGTGCTTCACAACATCAAATCCTTTAATCTCATACTCAGAATTTCCTTCAAATGCAACAGAGCATCGCGATCGCTTCACCCATATTCGTCCCTTTTACTCGCACTTACACTCCTCGTCGCACAAAGAATTGGGTGAAGTATTCCATCTCCCCGCATTACAATCCACCTTTTAGGAATAAAATAAACAGAAAAATGGACTGAAAATAGATGACTTTTAAGCTCATCAAGGGGATCCATTGGTGACTCCCCATTAGTTGGTTAAGGGCATTAGGCATTTAGTTCCGCTCGAACTTCACCTCGAACACTCTATCAAACTCAAAGGCCCTAGGTTGTGGGAAGGATCCATCTTTTGTTCCATGTAGTGGACAGTGAAGTTAATCACTCTCGGCCAGTTGGCTCAGGGCATTAGGCTTTGAAAGGCCCCTCATACTATGCTTAGGATTCCGATTGTATAATCCCACTTATTCTTATTCACAAGCCTATTTTTGTGTCATTTTTCTTTTTTTTTTTTATCCGTCTTTTTTACTTTTTCTATTGTTTTTGCATTTTTCTCTTTTTGGTTAGGGCTCAGTGGCAATCCCCTTTTGATTAGGTGTCCCATCACTTAGGTGGTTAGAATCCTTAACGTTATTCAATTCATATGGGTTCATGACCAAGGTGTATAAGGGAGATCAAAAGTGTGTGGATAGACTGGGAAATAGCTTGAAGAATGGCGGGGGTGACGGTTAAGTCACCCATACCAAGCAAGTACACACCTGTGATCATTAAAACCTAAGGGTCCAATCTACTTTATACTTCAGTTCTTTTCAAATGCTCAGGTTCAAATGACCTTCTACTAGCAAACAAGGCATCAAACTCACTCAGGAAATAATAAACACATAAAAGAAAGAAAGAAAAACACATGCAAATAACTAAACAACTAAAAAGAAATAACTAAAATCGGTAAGGAGATACAAAAGTTGAAATTTTGAAATATTTATTTATTTTTAAAATTTTGAATTCACCCCCCTCCCCCCTAAACTTGAAATAAACATTATCCTTAATGTCAAACACAAGCAAGAAAGGATAACGAGTACTCCCCTAAGGGTGCGTGTTTGTCCCTTTTTATATAGACTAAAAACCCCTCAAATTCACATAGTTGTAAGAACCTTACATTTCTCTTACATCCATGTCACTTTGGATAAATTTGCTTAATAAAATATTTCTTTGAAAAGGTTCATGATTTAAAAATAAGGGTTTAGTCTATGACACTGCAAGTGCACAGGTCATACAAGTAGTAAAATCTGAATGTAAGTCCGTATCAGCCCCCACGTAGATTGGTACTGAATTAAAGATCAACTACCCCAACTACTAAAATTCCATGCTATTTGACTAAAAGCTCAAAATGGAAGTCATCTAGAAAATAAAGATTCTGCATCATTAACTACCGCTTAACTAAGCTAAACAAATTAAATGACTAAAAATAAATTGTCACTAAAATACTGGATTGAATCAGTTTCCTGTGAGAAACGAAAACTATCAGTGAATTACAATGAAACAATCAATTCCTACACTAAAATACATTGCTCTGTTCTGTGTATGGATCTTGATTTGTCCAATATTTCCTAAATTTTGGAATTGGATTTCTCCATATTCACTGTCGGATACCCTTGTTTCTTTCGAAGACAAGATCAAACCAAACACTTGTATTCCAACCTCTCGCAAGATCTCGCATTTTTCTTCAATACTTCACACTCCATTTCATGATGTAGACAGCTAGCATCTTTTGCATTTCCTTCTCGGGATTTTGAAAGTTTCTACCACTCTAAAAGGTGGCTCAACCTCCATCAATCAATGCTCTTTTTCCCTTGATTAGATCTCAAATTAACACAAGTTAAGAACTTGCCTTTGATTCAAGGTGAACTCTCCGATCATTTATATTGTTAAATACTCCCTCCAACTCGCACCAGAGCGAATGAGGGATTATCAAAATGAACTCTCAAAGCTCAACGCTTCATCAATGGTAGTCTAGCATACCCGTAAAGAATGCTCACTCTTAGAATCTCCGTCTCGTGTCACGCAGAGGGTTAATCCCTGATATCAGAGCAAGATATATCTCTCAACCGTATTCTAGACTACTATCGGGAACTTTATCAACTAAAACGATGACCAAATAAGTAAATCCGAACCCAAATAAGTTCTCCAAATTTATGCAGGAAAGACCGTAACTATATGTAAATCAACTAAAGTAGTCATATCCGACATCGACGCTAATTAAGAAATAGAGTACCGATCACTTACAACCACTGTAATTGCAATAAAACTGAGAAGAAATGAATTCAAGAAATTTGTCTAGATTTCATAAATTTTCAGGCAGTAATTTTAAGAAGAAAATAACATAAATAAAACAACAGCTCCACTCGTTTCTGCATAGTTCACAGATTCAAATCCTTTAAAAGAAATAAACTTTAAAAAATAAAAACTAAAATCTACTCTAAACTATGAGTTCTCCTCCTTCCCCTTTTCCGGGTAGTGAAGACGGCTACTTTACCATTCTAACACCGTCTATTTATACCGTCAAAAGGAATCGGGCCAACCCAAAGCTCTAGGTGGAATCCTAAAAGAAAGCCCAATATCGCTTTCATGTCGCAACCCTGCTGATGTCGCGACATGGATTTCCTCGACGTCATGTTCAAACACGACTCAAGGTTTATGTCAGGACTTAATTCCTTGCACCGCTAGGGATTAATGGTCGCTGATGATCATTTTATGGTCGTGACCTTGGTAGCCTCGCTTGTTCCCGTGTTGATGTCGCGACCACGATTTCACGCTATGACATCATTGTCTTTCTCTCTTATCTCGCTTCGAGGACGACCTCGCCTGTCGACTCTTTCCTTATTTCCGTGGTCGTGACGTCGCGATTTCTTTGGTTTTAAGTCGCCGACCTCGCGGTCAGTTTCTTAATGTGATTATCAGTCATGATTTTGTTTCTTCGGTCACACTTCTTTGATGTTCATTCATCTTCGTCGCAACCCCAATTCTTTGTCGTTAAACTCCATTTCTTTCAACCTCTATTCCGTCGCGACCATGTTTATGTCGCGACCATGTGTTACTCTTTGCTCATTGTAGTCCCAATTGCTCAAGCCAAGTAGTTGCACCTTTGATTCCTTCTCGCCTCTAACTTCTTGTGTCGCGACCGAATGAGTGGTCACGACATCGTTTGTGGTCCTTGCTTATCAAATGGTCTCAACTCTTCAATCTTTCGCTGAGACTTCACCTTAGTTGTCATGTCGTGTGACCTTAACTTGTGATGTCGCGACTTCAAATGATACCTTCATTTAAAAAACTAGTTGCAAATTTCTTTTTCTTTGCGTAGACTTTTCATGGCTTTATTGACGAATCCACGTCGCGACACGAGTGACGCCACAACCCTCGCTTATATTCACTGGCGCCGCGACATCAAAGGTGATGTCAGCGACCTCTTTCATTTGTTGCCTGTCATTCCGTTGCAAGCTTAATCTTCAAGTCGACTTCGCTTGCTACGCCTTCTGGCTTCTTCCCAAAATGATCTTGGTGATGTCGTGACTTTGAAATGACTGAAAATTGCTTCCGATAAATAATCTCGACTTTCATTGCGACTCCATCAGCCAGAAATGGGTCTCTTCCCCGGGTTTTTGTCGATTTCGTTTCTCACTGTATTTCCTGCAAAATTAAATTTGAGTAAAATATCCACATTTCTGCATATGAATCAACATTTATCTTGTAATATGCTCAGAAAAATAGATTAAAAATCAGATGAGTTTTTAGACTCATTAGTGTGCAAGCCTCCAGAAGTTGCTCCAATAAATATGGCTTTCTTTTGAAATACAAGTTCTACCTTCTTCTCTATAAGGCTTGAAATGTGCAATGAATGTGCAACTTGGCAAACTAAGAGAGGCAAAGGTGTTAAAAGGGGTTAGGCTTTATTTTCAAATGAGGCGAGGTTTGAAAATAGGAAGAATATATGGATTTTGAGTGTTGAAACAAAATTTTCTTTGAGCCTCCAAGATGCTCTAAACTTTTAGTTTTGAAGAATCTCCACCTCTAAAGCCAACTTTGAACTCCAAAAACCCAAAAAACAAAACTTAAGAACAACTTGAGATCAAGCAAGAGAATTTATTTGGAAACAAACATCAAAACTAACTAAGAAATGGAAAAAGGAAAAAGAAAAAATTATTTAGCTTGGGTTGCCTCCCAAGAAGCTGCTCCGTTTTTGTAGAGTCCATCTTGACTCTACCAACTATGGATATGTTAGTAATTTCCACCTCCATCCATTCCAAGGAACCGAAAGTTGTTCTCCAATAGCATCTTGGGCACATAGTCATTGAAGATCATTATTATTTTTTAGATTTTCTATTTTTTTGTTTATAATGATGGTTTCCATTTCCTTAAACAACTAATCAGGTGCACTTCCTAATTCCTGTGATAGGGTTACTTCATCATTTTTCACCCTTTACACGCCCCACCCCATGGAGCCATCTCCGAAGTAGTATTTGGCAAATCTCATCTTTTATCTTTTCATGTGATTCCGGAGAAGTTGGCTCATCTTCCTCCTTTGCAACTAATTCTTTCAAAAATTGTGCATCATTCTCCACTTTTTGAACCTTCTCAAGTTCTTCATTACCTCTTGAGGTGATTTCTTCATTGTAGTTCAAGTTTTCTTCTTCTTTATTCACTTAAAGAGTAGATGGCAAGTTGTCATGTTGTCCTTTGAAAGATATTTCAGCCATGTTCTCATTCTCATTCATGTATTTGGCCACTAGCTCTTACATGCTCATTTCCTTCTCTTATAGGGGTTGTTCGCTCTCAATTGTGGATCGAGTACAAGAAGTGACCGTTGGAGTCATCTCTTCTTCATTAGTCACCTCAAGATTGGATGACAAGCTCTCATGTTGTCCTTCAAAGGACATTACAACCATAATCTCTTGTTCCTTCATGTATTTGGCCACTAGTTCTTGTATACTCGTACTCTCCTCTTGTTTAGGTTTTTCTTTCTCAAATGGAAGTTGAGTATAAGAAGTGAACATTGGAGTCATCTCTTCTTCCAAGCTCTTTAGTGCTATGGGCTGAATTTGGGCATTAAACTTTGTCTCTTCCATGAGGAATTCAACTTTAGACAGTGTCAATTTAGCCCTTGTGATGGCTAGTTCATCCACTTCTCTTTCACCAATTGACTCCTCTTGTGGTAATGTGTTCACCTCCCTCATGAATGGAACATGAGGTGTTGCCTGTTCAGCACAAACTCTTTCTAATTCAGCCATGGTTGCCTCTAACTTTGTCGTTCTCTCATGTGGAGGTTGACTTTGCTCATTTTGATCAAGAAACCTAGGCAACCTAGAATAGGCCATTTTAGCTCTTGATCTTGAAAATTCAGCATGTTCCATGAACAAATTTAGCATGAACTCTTTCCAATTGAGCCCTTTTTTCTTATAGGCTTGATCTTTGTACTTGTGGAGTATGAAGAGTGGTGTAGCTTGTATTCCATGAGGTGTTTGGGTGATGGCAACATCCCAAATTATGGTTTCAAGTATGGGGTTGTTGAGTCGTTGGTGTAGCTATCAAAGACTCGTTGTTAAGTCCACGACAACGGTGCCAAAAACTTGTTGCTTATCCAAGTTGATACTATTTTTACTTTTAAACTATTTAAACTTCAACTTGACCTTTTTTACTGCAAGTTCACATATCAATAAATAGTAAAACGGATTTTTAAGTCCAGATATCGTACCCACAGGGATCTGAGGAAATTTCAAAGATTAAGTACTCAAACTACTCAAGCACATCACTAATTGAATTCCGATTTTTAAGATTGTAAACTAACTATTAATAGAATATTTATTTTTTTGGGCTCTTTTCTTTTCTTAAAAGATTGTTCATATCTAAAACAACTAGAAATTTCTCTGAGATTGAGTAAAACACTAGGAATGGAATTAGTAATGTGACTATTAGTTTGCATTTTGTTAATAAACTTAATTGTTATGAGTTGAATCCTGGACTTGTCCAAGGGTATTTTTGTACAGTCTTGAAAAACCTTCAACCACCATACATTTCACAATTTAGACCACCATGTCCCAAAGCCAGGATTGCATGTGTCTAAAAAGCTACTTTTAGGATCTGATTCCCTTTAAGCCTTGGATGACTTCCCAAACAAGACTCTTCAACCAATTCTTAGGACCGAAGTTAACTTGCTCCAAAAACCAAGGTAACATAAGCTTCCTCAAACATAATTAGTCCATCATTGTAAAGACCATTTTTGTTTGAAGACCAAGTTTCTAACACAACTAATAAGGACTAGAACAGTCCTTGGCAACGGCGCCAAAAACTTGTAAATACCATTTTTGTTTGAAGACCAATTTTCTAACACAACTACCAAGGACTAGATCGGGCCTTCAGAGGCGTACAAAAACTTGTAAAGACCATTTTTGTAAAGGATCAAGTTTCAGTCATATATATAATATTATGTAATTAAAACTCGTGGTCTAAATCACTGCAAGTGCATAGGTCATATAAGTAATAGTGATTATGTCAAGATATCGCTCAGATGGATCATGAGAAAATCTAAAAAATCAAATAATTTTTTACTACCTAAGAAAATCACTATTTGAACTACTATTTTTTATGATTTGTTAAATAGCCAACAAAACTATAATGAAAATGTTTTTTATAAAATTTTCTTTAATTAAAGAAAGTCTAAACAAGAAGAATACGAGATTTCAATAAGTAGAAATAACATCAGAATAAATCAATGTTATGTATTATCGATTTATGTTGTGTGATTTAGTCTAAACTCATATATTTTTAATCCATTTTTCTCGGCTTATTTTAGTATATCAGACTGCTCTAATGCCAAATTATGGATTATTCACCAACTTTGTGTTTTATGTGCTCTTAATTCAAAAAAGAGAGGAATTTTATCCGTAAAGAAGAGAAAGAGTAATTCAGTCAGCCTATGTCATGATAGAGTTCGTGTTGTGACAACCGCCCAAGCAAATGTCTATGAAATCTATTATGATAATATTTTCTGTCGCAACATAAACGACTCGAATATAGAAGAGGAGCTTTATGGCTGCGACAAAGACACCGGCGCGACGTAACATGGGAAGAATGTGTCGCTTGAGACAAAGAAAGATAATGTCACATAATAACCGATGTCAACAATTGGGGAAGAACCCTGTCGTAACAAAGCCCTGTCATGACATTTAGAAATAGAAGAAGCAAATTATGTTGCGATAAAGGCATCTTATGCCTGCATAAGAAAAATAAAAGAGCAATACAAGAAGAAGGAAGTGATGCATCGCTTCTTATGTTGTGACATAATGAAAAATAGAAGGTAGAATCTATGTCGTGACACTGTATGAAAAAGTTATGTTGCGACAAGGTAATAAATGTCACGACACTGAAAGACAAGGTTTCTGGTCCTGATAGAGAAACAAGTGATGCTGACTTAGTGAACTGACCTGGTTACAACAAAAGAGTTCAATGTTGCGACATACTTCAAGATGAAGAGAGGTTTCGATGTCGCAATAGGGATCTTAAGGTCGCGACATAGAAATAAACTGAACACAAATAAATAAGGTCGCGACAAATATTCCCACACAAGGAAGAAAAGTCTTATCGTGACATAACAAACTGGTCGCGATAGAAATGATGACAATACAAGAAACATTGTTGCAACAAGAACCAATAGAAATACTATCGTGACATAAAAACTGGGTCGTGACATCAATTTGAAGAAGCTGCACATAAAGACTGTCGCGACACAATTGTTAATGTCATAGCATAACTATTCCAATAATCACACATGAGATTGTCACGACATAGAATGGATAGAACGACATACCTTGCAAGACAGATTGTTAAAAAGCCAAAGAAAGATCTGTCGTGACAGAGAAAACTCTATCGTAACTGAATTCAGGAAGGATGCACAGGGAGCAGGTCGCGACAGACTACTGCATTCTTTAATAGAGACATGTAATAAAGAATTAAAACTCTGTCTCAACCACACTTTCAGGTTACGATAGAGAATGCAATATGGGCCAGAATTTTGGGGATCCGCAATGCAACCTCGAATTTAGGGCCTAAACTTCTAGGGCTTTATAAATAGAAACATTTGAGGAAAGCGAGGCAGTCAGTTGGCGGAAAAACCAGAGCATATGGGGAGTTGAGGACTCTTTTGTATTATATTTTCTTTTTCTTTTCTTCATAGATTAGATTTAGCGTAGAATTTTGTTCGCTGAATCAAGATGATATGTACACCAATTTATGACATCATTACCAAAGGACTATTATCTAATCCCCGGCAACGGCGCCAAAAAACTTGTTCGTGGTTATCCTTAACTATAGTATTGATTAAAAGATATTTCATAAAGAGTAAATCATTTTCTTTGTGGTTTTGACCAAGATACCGCAAGTGCATAGTGCCGAACAAGCAGTAAAATTGCATGTAAGTCCGTACATCGATCCCAATGTAGATCTCAAGAATTTCTAATCAACTACCCTGACTACTTAATCTCCACACTATTTGGACTATAATGGGCTATTGGAATTAGCTTTGAAAGCCTTGGAATGATGAAAACTAAGAAAAATGAATGAATACAAATGAAATGAATACTAAAAAAAAATGAAATAACAAATTTAGATCAATTAAATTTACTATAAAGGAACATTGAAAATAAGTTTCTTACATGGGGTTAATCAATTCCCGCAACAGACCGTAATTTTGCTTATGCAACAACATATTTTAAAACTAGTCCAAGGAATATGATAAGGTGTACCGATCTCTCCAAACCCCACTGCTCATCATCTCACCTTCACTGCCCCGAATACAAAGTAAGTTAGATAACTACTTTAATACGTGGTAGTTTACTGGGTATTTTTCTTTCTCAATACTTCATACCCACAACATGGACTGTAAACCTTAGCTCCTAAATTGTAGTCATTGCATGGGTTTACACAATACTGGTTTCTCATCCTCAAAATTAGAACAGCTCATTCTTTCCTTGATTAGATCCTTGCTAACACGGGATTGAATTTACCATTCGAATCGAGGTGAACTCTCTGCATGCTTAAATTGATAAATCATCCAACTCAATCTCGACTTCAAGTGAAACGGGGATCTATCGATTTAAACACAAGAGCAATATTAGGATCGACACACAAAGTTAGCATACCTTTCGTAAATTGCCTCGTCACTCAAGAATGTTTTCAGAAACACTAGGGCCTCTTGGAAATCAGAGCTTGAGACAATCCCATATGTGGGTATGAGAAACTGACATTGGGATCAATTCCAGAAAAATACACAAAACCAGCTAGTCGTTTTACAAACTGAAGTTCAACAGCAATGAAATAAATTCTACAGGAAAGATAATTTCTGACAATAACGTCAATTCAAGGGAAGCTGGGTTTCTAAATCACTGGATTACACCATACAATAGCTTACTGATCAAGAAAGCAACTGTAATTCGGCAACTGATGGTTCGAAATCCAAAATTTGTCTGGAATTCAAACAACCAGACAGTAATTTGAAGAAATATAAATCTGCATTCAGCTAAAACTTTAACAGCTAACGTTCAGATCCAAATTCGAACGAAAATACAAACTAATCTAAAAATGAAAATAAAAGAAAAGAAAAGAAAAGAAAAACTAAAATACAGGAGCCTTCAGCAACCCGTATCTCTTTCTAAGTCGCCAAGAGCCGTGATTTCTTCACAGCGCCAGGTATTTATGTGGTTACGGCGTCGGGCCCTAATTTTTATGCACCTCATTGTGGATTTCGTTAATCGCTCGGGCTATTGACATCGCCGCGAAGACGAGTCCTTTGTCGCGACTCATTGTCTCGCTTTGTCGCAGAAGCCTTTGTTTGGTTGAGACATGTCTTTGGTGGAGCTGATGTCGTGACAAAATTGATCTTGTCGCTTAATTCTTTGTATTCTTGATGTCGCCGATGTTCTTAATGTTGTCGCTACCTTCGTCTTTGTACGGATGTCGCGACATCCAGGTTGCCGCGACCTTCTCTTCTTATTAAATCAAGCAACGCGACCGCTAATTTGTCGCGACTCTTTCGTGGAATTGTTGCTGTAACGTGCTGTCGCCACCTTCTTCTTCACTATTGCCACGCGACATCCAACGACACGCCACCTTCTTCGAGCCGATGATGTCATTGCGACTTCTTCCTCCTTGTGTCGGCGTCGCGACCGCGCTCTGACCAGTGTTGATGTCGCTGATCGCATCCGCATGTCGCGACACTGCGTCTTCTTCTTCCACCCCGGTTGCTCGACTCGAGTTTTCGCCTCCCACTCATTTTTGTTTTCAATTAAGCCTACTTTCCGCGACCGGAGCTAGTCAGTCGCAACCTCGAATATGCATTTTGATTGCCGGCCAAGGCTTCACTTACATCAGGTCCTTTCATCCTTGTGCGCCTTTCCTGCTGCAACCTGCTTCAGCCAATATTATCATTAACGCTCATCCACCTTCTCTCGCCATTTTTCGCAAAATTCTTCTTTTCAATTCTCGCTATATAACGCTTTGTTAGTTATTCCATGTTTCGCACATAAATCGCTCTTTAGATAAAATAGATCAGAAAATGACTAAAAATTGATGACTTTTAAGCTCATCAAATTTCAATTTGTTTATCACTGACTGGAAATGTGTTGAATTGTCTTAAGTTTTTGCCGAAGCAATTGTTGAAGATCAATCGAATATCGTTTCAATCTAATAAAAAGTTGGAATTCATTTTCAAATGATTATAGCTTGCATTGGAAATTTCCTGATCAGTATTTCAGTGTTTACTACGATTCAGTTTTTTGGAAACACAACTCAATCGAAGATAAGATGTTAGTTATGGTCTTTTCCCGCAGACAATTAGAAAGAGATTTGATTGAGAATTTTCGAGTTTATTTGAATGGTGTTGTTCATAAAGTGAATCGTTCTAACATTAGTAACTTATACCCATAAAAGGACGTTTATCCGTTCGATGCCAGAGGCCCTCTCGAGTGACACAGAGTTGGAGATTCTTGAGAGCATGGATGCAGTCAGTTGGGGTATGCTAGACTAATATTGAAGAACTAATGAGATCTGAAAGATTACTTAGATAAATCATAAATTTACTCATGGTTTGAGAATTAATTTAGTGATTTATCAATTTAATCAATTAGAGATCTCTCCTTGGTCGGGTAGAATGATCTTGATCATGTGTTAGCTTATATATAATCAAGGAAATGGAGAACTCTTTAAGATCTTAAGGATGAGACATCATTCATCTCGTAGAAATTTAGCAATGGCCTTGTCTTGGGAAGTAAGAAATCTGCAGTCATAAGAAATGGGTATGAAGTATTGGAAAAGAAAATACCTGCATCTTTTATAAAGAAAATATGATTACACACTGTTAGACACATGTTTCAGAAATGAACATGACTCTCTAATCAATGAAATGTGTGGTTAAGGGAGAAATCCAAACTATACTACCTTGCCTCTTTGACAATTTTAGATTCCAATTAATGATAGAATATAATTAGATTATGTTGCAGGAATTAATAATTTCATCGTAGTGAAATCCCAGTGTCTACTTCCATCAATAATCTGGTTTAGTCCAGTTTAGGTCTAGGATTTTAAATTTTCTTTTTATTATAAATGTAGAAATTTAAATAGTAGAATTCTAGTTAGGTTACTGAAAATTTTATGAAAGGGAAATTCAAATAGTGTGGAACTTGAGTAATTAGGGTAGTTGAACTTTAAATTCTTTTCAATCTCTGTGGGAACGACATTCCAGATTCTAGGTCCACTTTTATTACTGCATTTACCTATGCACTTTTGCAGCATTATGACCAAATCCAAATCTTCAACACCATTGACAAATCCATTTTATTAAGTGAGCATACAAGTTCTATTTGGTCTAAACAAGTTTGGGTACCTTTACTTCGGGATTAGGTAATAGTCCTTGGGTAAGAGTAGCAAAAATTTGATCTCTATACAAAAATTGATCAACAAGTTTTTGGTGCTGTTGCCTGGGATCAAAGGAATTTAAAAATCAATATTCTAACAAAAGAGAAATGCTAATTTGGAAAATTTTCTTTGTTTTACAAAAATTTCAAAAAAACAACAAAAACAGTTTTAACAACAGTGGCTGAATAAGCCATTGATATTTTTGGAAGCCTAAATAGATATTTAGTTTTTGATATCACTGACTCTATTTGATCTTAGTGTGTTTCTACTTTCAGGAAGAATTTAAATGCATAGAAGACTAAAAGTAGATCTGTTGCCTCTGGATACTGAAATTGAGAGAACCCTGTAGAATTTAAGAAGAATCACCAGTGCAGAATCAAGAAATATAGCAAATCAAAGAGAAAGATTGCAGACTATTCCAGAAGAAGAGGAAGAAGTGGAGAGAAATCAGATGTCTAATACTATGGAGGACTTTTAGAGGCCTATTATATAAGAGGAATACTCTGTAGTAAGACAACCTGCAATTGAAGCAACCAATTTTGAGCTGAAACCAACATTGATTACTATGGTGTAACAACACTAGTTCACAGGTCATCCCTCTGAAGATCCTAATGAGCATATGAGAAGATTCATGAGATGGCCAACACGCTTGCTTAAACCGGTGAGACCGTATAATCAGTTTTCCGCAACTCTTCCCATTTCTCTACTGAGATGTGGGCAAAGAACATGGTTTGATTCATTGCCAGTGGGACCAGTGAAAACTTAGGAAGAATTGGTGGAAGCTTATGAGTAGATTCCTTTCCTCCCCCGCTCTACCGCCGAGAGAAGAGGAGAAATAATTGGCCTTCGCTAAAGTGGAAGATGAGAGCCTCTACACTTCACAGGAGATTCAAAGATTACTGAAAAGATGTCCTATGCATGGAATAGATTTGACCACTCATATGGATATTTTCTATCATGCTATGAATTATGCCTCTAAGGGTATAATTGATGCATCCTTTTGTGGGGCTTTTAAAATAAGAAATGTAGAGGAGGCATGACAACTGATTGAAGACCTTGCCAAATGCAACTACAAGGCTCCATGATTCGTGCCACGGTAGGGTGATCTGGAATCAACAATATTTGTTTCCTATACTCCTCCTACTGCCGTAGTCAAGCTACCGCAAAGATAGCCATTCAGTGGTCAAACACGGATGGGTTTTCATTCCACGAATGACTGATGACAAACAAAATGAGACTTTGTTCGATTTTTGGATTTGGTTAAAATGTGGAGTTGGTTGTTCAATGATAACCTAAAATAGCTTAACCGAAAGTGAAATGGTAACCTTGAAGGCTCGGGTCACTAGCTTGATAACATGGGGGCATTAAAGGTCTCGTGTTATTTCACCATTAGTGGCTAATGACATATACTAAAGCCAGAACCGATCTTGTTTAGCTATAAAACCTAACCCTAGAACCACTCTATTTGAGTCAAACCAAATACTAAGCATTCAATGTCCCATTCGCTTGAAACCCTAGCATTTAACCTCATTTCAATGGCTCAGAATGACATCTAAAGAATGTCATGCATCTACCATTAAGAATGACCGAACCCTAAAGCATAACAGTATTGGACTAAAATACATATTAAATGGCATTAAACCCACTTTGGAAAGTTTCAACCATAAATGCAAGACTAGATTATTTAAAGCATGAGGACAACTCCGCAAAGAGCCCCAAACCAAGCTAGCAACCCCATCTTCTGTCTGAGGCTTAGCCAAGCATCCTTTGAGTTGTCATCCTTAAGGGAGTGTTTGGAAGGAGAAAATAAGAGAAAGAGGAGAGAGAAAGAGAGCAAAATAAACCTAAAATGAAAAGTCATGAAAGCTTGTACTAAATGAAATTAGGCAGTTATAGGAGCTATATAGCCAACCCTAATGTGTGAAATGACAAAAATGCCTAAAATATGAAATTACAATAAGGACAAATGGTAATTAATCAAAACGGTCGCTTTGGAACTAAAACATCAAAAACACAGTATGTATCATTTTACAAGTGCATGAAATTTCACATATAATAAAATATTATTAATAGCTGTAAATCGCACTATTATGAACAAGAATTTTCGCTAGCATAACTAATTTTCTGTTGTTTTTTAAATTCGCTAGCTTAGCGGTAATTTGGGGCATAGCTAAAATTTCGCTAGATTGTGAAATTTTCGTTATGTAATTTTAATCCTGCGAAATTTTCGCAATGCATACGGTAAAATTCGCATTCCACCATTCTCCAAAGGTCGCTCCCCGCATCGCCTCCCGCATGGTTTCTTCATGATTTGCTCTTCAATTCTTCACTTCATCTGACATTTCGATCGCCCTCGCCAGAATCACCTGAGACTCTCACATTCGAAGACTAATAAGAAGCCAAGCTTGTCGACTAAAGTTCCCAAGACCTCGCTCTAAACTACCTTAAACAACTTTAAAATGAATCAAGAGTACCTAAGTGGACATGCATTACGATAATTGGCTTAATTCATATGATTGCGCGCAAAAGCACCTCAAAACCTATCTTGAATAGGGCTCAAAATAGCACTTTTTGGGCACTAATCACACCCCCCAACCGACACGTTGCTAGTCCCTTAGCAATGCTAAAAACAATAAAGGCATGCATGCTGTGCTTTTACAAAAAGTGTATATGGTTCAAAAAGTGTATGTACAGATAGGCTTTACCTTTAAAATGAACAATTTACGCCCTGACCTTAAACCTACATGAAAGAACAAAAACCATATAAGAACTAGTTTTAGGGCAACATCGGTTCCAAGGAAGTCAACCTGACCTTCCACCAAAATCTAATTGTTCCTAAGGTAACCACTGAAATGCAATAAATTGCAAAGCTATTCTCCCCAACCTAGCTACCGCCATGGCTCGCGGTCGTTGACCCAACCTAAATAGGACTAGTTACACTCTTATTTATTCCTTAATTGCAATGTAGGGTGTGATGAACTTAAAAGTCATCTATTTTTAGTCCATTTTTATGCTTGATTTTAATAAAAAAAAGAACGATTAATATGCAGAAATATGAAGAAACTCACAAATTTGTTATTCAGCAGGGAATTTATAAGAAAGGAGATATTGCAAGAGAGAGATGCGTAAAGTGGCGATCCAAATGAGAATGACCAAGTTGAAGGCAAATGGAAGAATGTTACAGTTTGGAGCTCGCACAAGGAAGATAGGATGTCGTGACATAAGAGTAATGGAAGGCAAAAAGAGCTGGGCGCGACAGAAACTCTAAGTCAGGCAACAATGAATTGATGAAGAAGAAGAAATTGCAAATAAAGGACATCCCTTTGAGGTCGCTGATGTAAGTAAACCCAGCACAAGGGACAAGGAGGTCAGGATATCGCCGTCGCTACATAAGATAAACAATCGAATTTAACATTTATGTCGCGAAGATCCGGGAAGAGGTCGCACATCACGCACTCCTGGCGAGTAATGACATCATCTTGCAAAGAAAAGAAGGTCGCGACATCATTCAATGGTCGCGACATCAGTTGCATTGAAAAGAAGGTTGCAACAACACCTAGCTGTCGCGACATCAATTGAGAAGACTTGAGGTCACGCATATATCATTAAACGCGATAAATGTATAGGAACAGAGGTCGCGACAACATTCAAAGGTCGCGACATCCACGCATTGCATTGTAAGGTCGCTACATCATACAAGAGTCGCTGATATCAGCTATTAAAGAGTTAAGGTCACATATCATTCCGCGCGACACCAGGTTGGGAAAAGTGTCGCGACATCATTTAGCTGTCGCGACAACAACTCCAAGAGATAATGACGACAAGTCACGACCAAACAAAGCCTCTGCGACATAACTGAAGACAACGGAGGTCGCGACAAAGAATTGATGTCGCGACATCAACAACCCACTAGGCTAGTTAACTTCAGTCCAAAAAGAGGTGCATCGAAATTAGGGCCCAACTTTAACCCTTATAGAACACGCCAGCCTGCTACCGAAGGAACGCACTTTTCATGCGACTTGAAAGAGAGATCCGAAGGTCAAGGCCTCAGATTTTAATTTTCTTTGTTTTGTTTTTATTTTTAGATTAGTTTGTTCTTTATTTCAAATTTGATTCAACGTTAGCCGTTAAAATTTAACCAATGCATTCTATTTTCCTTCAAATTACTAACTGTCATGGAATTTTGATAAATTTTGAATTCGAACTACTAGTTGCCTATTTATGCTGCTTTCGATCAAGAAGCTATTGTATGGTGTAATCCAGTTGATTTAGAAACCCAAATTCTTCCATTAAATTCACGCTATTGTCGTAACATCTTCAGAGAATTTTTATTCATTAATGCTAAATTTCAATTGTAAATCTACTTGCCAGGTCTTGTGTATTTTCGTTATCGATCCCAATACTGTCTCATACCTTACTAATCCGGATTGTATCAAGCTCCGATTTCCGTGAGGCCCTCCGAGTGACACAGAAGGCATTCCCGAGTGATGAACAATTTCAAGGTATGTTAACCCGAATCACTGGACGAAGTGTGCTCGTGAAATTAAACTGATAAATCTTCTTCTCACTCGAGACGAAACGGCTAGGCTTTTATCAATTTAAGTTTGCGTAGAGCCCACTGATTCGAATAGTGAATCTAATCCCATATTAGCAAAGATCTAATCAAGGAAAGAAATGAGCCATTCTAATTTCGAGGAAGAGAAACCAAGATAAGGTGTAAACCATGCAATGACTTAATCTTGGGGAGCTAAGGTTTGCATTCATGTTGTGGGTATGAAGTATCGAAAAAAATACCCGCAACAAGGTCACCTGTGATTAGTGCAGTTATCTAACACTCTGGCCTTCGAGAGAAATAGTGAAGATTTCAGGGATAAATGAACAGCTGGGGCTCGAGAGATCCAACCGCACTATCATATTCCTCGACTATTTTAAATCAGGGTTCATTACAACATACGCCATTAACCGCGAATCGATGTTTCACAATAGCCATATTTTCAATGCTCCCTTTAAAAGATAACTATTCAGTCTAAATTTGTAATTTTATTATTTCAGTATTCAATTCATTTGTTATTAATTCAATTCTTTTTTAGTTTTCATTACTTTAAGGCTTTCTAAGCTGATTTCAATTGCCGTTTTAAAGTCTAAATAGTGTGAAATTTGATTAGTCGTAGTTGATTGATAATTCGAGATCTGTGAGATCGATATCTGACTTAAATCCATTTTATTACTTGTTCGACCGTGCACTTGCGTAATCTCGATCAAAAGCAAAGAAATTTATCTAATCTAAGAAACCGATTTAATGAGTATAATTGCAAAGAAATATAACCAATAAGTTTCATGGCATTATTGCTGGGGATTAGACAATAGTACTTTGGTAATGGTGTCATAAATTTGTATATACCTTTTGGTCCACCAACAGGGTGCAATGCTAAAAATTCGACTTCACCAAAGTCCATGTAACGGGGTCCACCGATGACTCCCAACCAATTAAGGTTTAAGGCATCAAGCCAAAAGGATCACTTGACCACAAACTCTACAGGCTTCACCCCGGACTTCGAATGAGTTCGAGAATTAAGCACCTATAACACGCTAAACTCTACCCATCCACCCGTGTAGCGAACACAAAGTCGATGACTCCCAACCAATTAAGGTTTAGGGCATCGGGCTTTAAAGGCTTTTAACGTATACCCTGACCGTGTTCTACTTCAAGGCAAAGCATCACGCTTTTATTTTTCTTTTCTTTGCTTTTCTTTCTTTTCATTTGGAAGACCACATTGGTCTTCATGCATGGGTACAAACCTAAGCCAGGGTCACACCAGTCTAAGGCCTAGCTTGCAAGTGAAAGAGACATAAATTTTCAACCTATCGTACAACTGTGTGCAAAGGTGTGAATTAGCTAAAGAGGGAATGTTCAAGGTTGAATATGCTGGAACTTCAATTCACAAAAAACTAAATCATGCATGGAATTGTTCTATCATTAAGGTATCATACAGGGCTTCAATTTTTCAACTAAAGGCAAGAGAAACACAAACGTGAGAAACAAAAGCTTATCTGCAAAGCGCGTAGTAAATTGTAAATAATGCCATAAAGCTTTGATATAACCAAAAATGGCTAATACATTAATAGCTAATCATAACAAAAGTATCACCGCCATACTATCGCGAATACATTAATCCTATACAAAATGAGTAAAGTAATGATAAAGCCAAAACAAAGTATTGATAAAAATATGATAGAAGACACTCCTAACTCTAGCTTTTCCTCCCAACCAAAGTATAAACATGCCTCACTGGATAAGAAAACTAGAGAAAGGAGTGTGACCACCTCACTCTCGCGGTGGTGGTGGATGTGCTGGTGGATCCGCCGCCGCGACAACATGAAAGCACGTCTGGGCGAGTAGCCGCCGCGGATCGGGTCTCGAGTAGTCCGTGGTAGGCTCGTGACGGGGAGACCGAGGTGGCCCATGATCCGAAGAAGCATGGCGTGACAATGCTCTATGCTGGTCCGCCGGCCATCCTCCTCGGTCCAATGACGCCCAGGTGGTAACAAACGAACATACAAAGATCCATAACAAAGAAAGAATCTCCCAGAATCGACTAATATGCTCCCGAGACTACCGCTACTGTAAATGAAGGGCCGATGGGCACGCAGGGCCTAAAGTGTAAGGAGGTGGAGGTGGAGACTGAGGAGATAAATCATGAATTGGGCCTCTCCACTCTCTACTCACCTCAAACATGATCTACACCCTCTTGGGTCCTCTCGCTATCTTATCTCGTACCTCCTCCCGACCCATCACTGGAGAACAAAAGAGACGAAGATGGTCAATGATCGCTCCATAGACAGACTCCGAGTGTGTACCGATCCTCCTCTCAATGCGGGGCTCCTCCGGGAATCCCAAATGCTCTAGGACCTGGCTCAGCAGTCGCGACATCAACAATGGTAAACCCTTACCAACCAGCCCCCTGCTGGGTGACCTTATCCTCAAAGTGCAAGAGGCGGTCATGACTAGCCTCCAGAGGGACTGAAACTAACCTTTCTGAGATTCTAGCATGTGGCCTCGGCATGGCCTCCCAAGCAACAACATAGTGCCAGAATCAGAACAAGCCGGTCCGATGTGTGGTGCACAAGGAGTATCCGAGAAGGAGCTGCTCAAGGAAGAGTAATCGGGTCTCGGGCCAGAGTATTCGAAATAGGACAGCTAGACCATCTCTCTCTCAAGGATGGCTTGGCCACTCAGATCCTCTGCACTGGCCAGCCTCGCCGACAGCCCAATTCAGCTGAAATGTCCGCAGCCGAGTACTCCTGACGATTGTCACTGTGAATCGGGAAGCCTGTACCGACGCACTCCCTGAAGTCATGAGCGGTAGAACTCAAGCACCACCCGGGGATAATAGAACTCGCCATGAGTCATGAACGGCACTGAATGTCGCTGCGGATCAGCCTCTATGGAGTCTCCGAATCGCTGGTCACGCACACGCCGCACATCATAGAATGACTCTCGTGGAAGTCCCCTGGTCTGCTAGATCTAATTTCCTAATCTGGTCCTAAAGGAACAACGACGCCTAATCCTCAGGCCGGATGGGATGGGCAAGGAGCCTCTCCTCACCCTGGGGAAGGTGATGGCATACAGATGTCGAGGGCTCCCCGGCCCGACGTCCGAGCCTCTGAGGGCCTGCCTCCTTCAGACGCCTCCGAGGCACCGGGGAAGGCCCTAGGTCCCATCCTAGTCTCGATACTCCTAATCCCCGAGGCTCCTCGGGTGGACGTATAATGGGGCCACCGCAAAATAAGACCAGATGAAGGTCTCGAAGAATGGACACCTCCAGCTGTTGAAGTGCCTGGCTCCTCCATCTCTGGAGTGCTAAATCTGACCCTAGGCCTGAAGCGGTAACCACCCCGGGTACGAACCATGTTTGCAGTCAGAGAGTACTATAGGAGCAGAGAAGGGCGCACGACTAGGAGTGGCAAGCACAAGGCGCACACCAGCCGGACCAGTGGCTCCTACCAACCAGGCTCTACGCAGCTGGGAGTGACTCGGTGAATGGGGGACGTGAACAGAGCCAACGTGCGCCCATCAAGCAGGGACCGCTGACGCAATGGAAGTGGACTGCAGGGCGAAGCAGACTGGAGACAGTGGCACCTGGTACTCACAACCGCTAGAGCTTGAGGCAGGCACACATCGGTGGCGCACGACTAGGAGGCATAGGAGGATAATGAAATGAAGATGAATAGCCCCCCTTCCCCCTTTTTTATAAATCAATAAGTAATCAAGGGTCTCTGTATCTAAGAGCTACTTATAACCACTTTGCCATTTTAATAAATTTTTGCCGAATCGGATTTCGCAGATGAAAAAAAAAAATATTAAATAAAATTTGATTAAAGTGCATTAAAAAATAAAAATAATAATTTTTAACATAAACCTAAGAATAAAGATAAAATTAAAATTAGGCTACTAAAAGGAAAGCTACTAAAAATAACATACTATGTAAATCGACCAATTTTAAACAAAAACAAAATTTCTTGAAATAAGTAGCTTGGTTTCAAAGTGGGACACCAAACCAGCTCAATTTCACTAATTTATTTACGCGAGGTTGGCTGAGGAGGAGCCCTTGGACCTCGACCGTGGCTTGTGTCAACACTCTTCATGCTCGGGTCCATTTTCGTTGATTTTCTTCTCACCGGGTGATTTTCGCTGATTATCGACTCGCAGAATGACTAAAGCACCCAATCCTCCACCACTGTTTACTTCCTTAGCCAATTCTTGCAATTTATGGACATTTGGCTTCTCGCATTCAGTCAACCGAGCAACTTCATCGCTCCCTTGATTGTCATTTTCCACTAGCTTGCAGTTGTTACTCAAGTGAAAAATATCGATCTAATGTCATGTCACAAATGTGAGCTGCATGACTCCATTTCAAAGAATTGATTATTTGTATTTGTTGTGGCCAAAAATGGTCTTCCCGTGATAATCGCACATGATTGGGCCCACTTGCTACCTGCTCCTGTGATCGCTACTATAAAGTGTACTCGGGTAGTAGAATTTGTCTACCTTTACCAAGATATCCCCAACTATTCCCTTAGGAATTTCACGATCGATCAGCCAATGACAAAGTGATGTCGGTAGGCTCGAGCTCCCTAAACCTAATCGCTATACACCGAGTAAGGCAAGAGGTTTACACCGGCCCCAAATCTACCGCTGCTTTTGTCTATGCAAGTCCCACCAATGTCGATCAAAATCAGGATCCCCGATCCTCAGACTGACCGGTCTTACTGATTATGGCACTCGATCGTTTCAGTTGGGGAAGGCTTTCTTTCAATGCCTAACCCTTTCGAATCGCATGTCCTTTAAGAACTTAGCATAAGTCGACCTCGCTTAATCATGCTCAAGCAGCTGGAATGTTTATCTTCACTACTTTTTAAGACTCCTAAATTTCACTTGGTTCGGGGATTTTTCTTACCTCTTAGTGCTTAGGGAAATGGAGGGGGCATATTTTTCTTCACTGAATCTTCATTGATTACTATTTTTTCAGGCTCAGCTTCCTTCTCTTTCTTTGTTTCTTCAGCAGTCATGGGCACTGGTTGCTCAATTTCTTTCCCACTCCTCAGAGTAATGATAGCCTTTACTTCATCCATCCTTGAGTTGCTGGAAGAACCTATTTCATGGACTCCCTTGGGATTTGGCAGTGTTTGAGAAGGAATCTTCCTTTCTCCTCGTACTCCAAAGAAATCGTTAATCCCGCGACTGGAATGCCGTAGGATTTATCAATCTTCTCCATTAAGGTTGCTTTCAAGCCCATATATTCTCGTTCGTGGTGCTTCCATCGTATTTATTCTTCGAGCCGCTTGTACATTAATTCCTTTTGTTTTTCCACAAAATCACCTACCACCTTGCTCAAATTCAAAATATTCTTGTCTAATAAAGGGATGACGATGGTGATTTACTGGTCAGACGAGAAACTAACCATTGCTTGCACTGTGAGGCACATGCTGTGGGGCCAGTTTCTAAGAGAGATTTGGATGTCTCCAATTTGAATTGTATGTATTACCATATAACATTGTTTTGTGGTTTAGACACCACGACATTGGCATGCTCTGACATCAAATCTCTCACTAAGGGAGCAGTTGGACAGTGTTCTTGTGGATGGCCATTTGATTGGCAGTTGATGCAATGAGTTCGTTTTGGTACTGTGATTTTCAAATAACGTCGCACCTCATGTGTAGTCTCTTTCCTTCATTCTTTCCACTTTCCCTCGCAAGGCTCGATATCTTTGACTTCATCTCCATATCCTCGGAAAGTGCATAAATGCCTCCCCTTGGGTGGGTCGAAGGCTTCATTCTTTAAGCTTCCCTTGGATTCGGTTCATCCCATCCCTTGGAAGTTTCAGCCACATAATTCAAAAAATCCATGGCTTCATTTGGATGCTTGCTTAGGAAGTCTCCTCCACACATTGTTTCCAAAAGTTGCTTCATGGCTGGAGACATACCACCATAGAAATGATTCACTAGCATCCATGTATCGAAACCATGATGTGGGCAAGCACTGATAGTCTGAATGAACCTCTCCCAGCACTGATAGAACCTCTCATTGTCATGGGCAGCAAACGTGTAGATTTGCCACTTCAAATTATTGGTCTTATGAGCACTGAAGAATTTCTTGTACCCCGCCCGCAGCTCTACCCAAATTGGTCTCTGTCTCGGAATTAAGCCATATTTGGTTCATTCCGAGGGTCAATGGAAATGCCTTCAATTTTAACAACCATATCAATTGCACCTCTTAAAGGTTATGCACACTTTCAAATCCCTTATGTGGGTGTATGGATTTTCATTCTTCATACCATGAAATGTGGGAAGTAGGGGCACTAGGTAGGGTCTCACTGCTACATCTTCAGCAGAGTGCATGATGCGTGAATGAAAGCACTAACTCTGGGAGGGTGTACGTGATCCCTCATTGATTCAGATGTTGTTGATTTACTTGTACCTCGCTGACTTTGCTGTCTTCTCAGTAGAGGATCCATTTGATCACTGCGGTACACCGATTTCACAACCTTGCTCAACCGGTGTACCGACAGAATTCACCCGAAGTGTTCTATCCCAATGGTGCAAACACCTGTTACACAAAAATTGTATTACAAAGAAGGAACACAACTAAGCTTGCCAAAATGGGTTAGCTTAACAAAATTAACCGACCAGTAAGAAACAAAAAACAGAATCGCCAAGTAGAGAAAATTTGCAGCTAAAGCTAATGAAATTCAAAAAGGTTTTATAAGGTCACCAACACTTGTAATGTGGATTACAAGTACATGTCAACTCATCATCCGTAGCTCGCACCATCCCCAGCAACGGGCTATCAGATCTGTGCCAATGCAGGTGATCCGAATCAACAATAATTGTTTCCTATAATTCCTCCTACCGTCGTAGTCAAGCTACCGCAAGATAATGTCTAGGGTCGAACACTCCGGATGGGCTTCTTCATCCCACGACGATTTGCATTAATGTTTGAGAAAATGGTAAGACTTTGTTCGATTTTTGATTTTTGGATTCGTTAAAAATGTGGAGTTGGTCGTCACCGGGATAACTGAATAGCTTAAACTGAAAGTGTGCAATGGTAACCTTGAAGGCTTAGGCCACCAGCTTGGATAACATGGGGGCATTAAAGTGTCCCCGGTTATTTCAGTCGTATTAGTGGCTAATGACATATAGTCAAAGCCGAACCTGATCTTGTCTTAGCTATAAACCTAACCCTAGAACCACTCTATTTGAGTCAAATCAATACTGCCATCCAATGTCCCATTCAGCTTTGAAACCCTAGCTTAACTCGCTTCAATGGCTCGTAAATGACATCTAAAGAATGTCAAGCAGATCTACCATTAAGAATGCACTCGAACCCTAAAGCATGACAAGTATCACCAAAAGCATGACATTAAATGGCATTAAACCCTAGTTTGAAAGTTTGGAACCATAAATGTGCAAAGACCAGGATTATTTGAAAGCATGAGGACAACTCCGTTAAAGTAGCCCCAAAAACCAAGCTAGCAACCCTCCTCTTCAAGGCTTTGAGGCTTAGCTGCTATCCTCAGTTGTCATCCTCAAGGGGTGTGTTTGGCAGCCGAGAAAATAAGAGAAAGAGGAGAGAGAAGAGAGGAAAATAAAACCTAAAATGAAAAGCTGTGGGAAAGCTTGCATAAAATGAAAATTAGGGCTACAAAGTTATAGGGGAGCTTATATAGCCAACCCCAATGTGTGAAATGACAAAAATGACTAAAATATGAAATTACAATAAGGAAAAAATGGTAATTAATCAAAACGTGGTCATTTGGAATCAAAACATCAAAAACAAGGGGCAGCCATTTTTAAGCTATGTAGGAAATTTCGGCTAGCATAGCGAAAATTTAAGCTATGATAATTTAACAACATGGCGAATTACAAGGAATAGCGAAATTCAAAATTTAAGCTATGAGCAGGTAATTTTAGCTAGCATAGCGAAATTTCACTAAGCTAGCGAAATTTCGCTAGCTTAGCGAAAATTTGGGCATAGCGAAAATTTCGCTAGGATTGCGAAATTTTCGCTATGGTTGCGAAATTTTCGCAATGCATAGCGAAAATTCTGCATTCCACCATTCCTCCAGTGTTGCCTCCTGCATTGCTTCCTGCATGGTTTCTTCATCATTTTGCCTTCAATTCTTCACTTCATCTTGACATTTCATCGCCTCAGCTTGGTGAAATCAGGATTCTCACATTATACCAATAGAAGCCCGAGCTTGCTGGCGAAGTTCCCGAAGACTGCGAAGCTACCCAAACAATCTCGAAAGCGAATGTCGGTAGCACTAAGTGGACATGCACATGACAATTGGCTTAATTCATATGATTAGTGCGCAAAAAGCACTCAAAACCTATCTTGAATAAGGCTCAAAATAGCACTTTTTAGGCACTAATCACTCCTTCTGAAGCTTCAGGGAGCAGCAACAAGTTGAAAGGAAATGGTCTTATTAGGCTTGATAGAATGACAACCATAGAAGCAAAGTTGGATGCAGTGATGAACAAACTAGGAAATAATGAAAGAAGAATACACTACTTGCACATAGTAGGGCGAGTAGAAGAAAGAAATGAAGAAGTCTTTGAGGAACTAGTTGGAGAAGAGCCACAAGTTAAGGAGACCAAGTATATGAATGAAGCGAAAGAAAGTTATCATTTCAAGCCCTAACTGACTTGCCAACACATACACCAGCACTGAGGAACCATGAAAACCTTTCATATGGTGGAGGAGCATAGCAGGGCCCTAGACCTGGATAGAATTACCAGCAAGCTTATGCTCAGCTCAGGTTCTAAGAACAACAGCAGTAGAGGGATAATAGAGGAGAGTGTTAGGGTTAGAAAAGGACTCATTCCTTTAAAGATCAGATGCTTTATTTCATGTCAGAAAACAAAAGGATTTTGAATCTGTATGAAAAGAAATTTTTTGACCTTGAAAACTTCTAAGCAAACACAATTGTATTTCAGACAAACACTAATGTCTCTTTGAAGAATCTGGAGATACAGATAGAGCAACTGGCTCAAGTTGTGCAGAAAGAGCCTAAGGATCCATTTCCAAGTGACACCAAAAAGAATCCAAGGGATTGTATGGCAGTAATTCTAAGTAAGCGGAGAAATTTAGATGAAAGAAGGGGTGAAAGGACAGGGAAGAGAAGCAGTAGAAATAGGAGAGGGCAGGCGGCCTGATTCGAAGGAACTCTTGAGAAAAGAAAACAACGAAATGCAGCTGTCCAGTGGGAAAAAAGGAAAACATTAAAGCTTACAATCATCCAGTTCCATTCCCTCAGGCTACTTGAGAAGCGAAAATTTAGAGGAGACTGATAGTTCTCTGGGTTCTTAAACATGTTTAAGAAGATGAGGTCTTTGTCCTTTCTCTGAGGCATTAACTCGGATGCCTAAATATGCAAAATTCATGAAAGATATATTGAGCAAAAAAGAGAAGATTATTGAGAGGATAGTGAGCTAACGGCAACCTATAGTCACGGTGATTTAGAGGCCTTACGGAGAAAGGCGAGGATCAAGCTTCACTATACCCTACAAGATTGGAGATGTTGATATGGGAAAAGCATTGTGTGATTCTGAAGCTAGTATCGGCAGTGCTCTATACATTGCTTTCGAATTAGGTTTGAGACTCACTCCCATGAGCCATTACCTTGTAGATGGCAGACAGAACATTGGCTCATCATGAGGACATCCTTGAAGATGTGCCGATCAAAGTGGGGAAATTTGTCTTTCTAGTGGACTTTGTGATCATTAATATGGAGGAAGACAAACAAGTCCCACTAATGTTAGGAAGACCATTCTTAGCAATAGGGGCAACATTGATTGATGTGAAAAAAAAAGGGAACTAACTGTTAGGGTTGGAGATGAAGCAGTGCACTTCAATCTCAATCACAGTTTGGAACAACCAAAACTTCAGTAGTCTTGTAAGTGTAGAAACAAAAATTCTGTCATTTTTAGGCGGCCCACTTGCTTATAATTTTAGAATTCAATGAATGAGAATTGAGATAATTTCGATATCTGAGCATCTTGAAGTTGGAATTCGAACTCAATTTTAAATTAAAAGATTCGGTATTCGAGTGTTGGAGAAATCAGTCACGAAAGAGTCGTAGTTATGAAGAAAATTTGCGAGGAAAAGAAAACAAAAGCAGGGTTTATCTTGAAGGAGTGCCTGAACATTTGAAGTATGCCTTTTTGCAACCGGAAAAATCATTATGTATTATTTATTCAAGATTAACTAGAATTTGGGCGAGCAAAAAGCTGTTGGAGACTCTCAAAAAATATAAAGCAATAGCAGTGCATAAAGATTTGAAAGATGGAGTCCCTCGATTTGTATGCACAAGATCTTGTTGGAAGAATCTTCTTTAGAACTTCGCCCAGAACATTATGGAAACTAATTCGGTAATGAAAGAATGTAGTAAAAAAGAAGTGCTAAAATGGCTAAATACAGACTTTATATATGCAATCTTAAGACAATCAACAGGTGAGCCCGATTACATGTGGTTCCAAAGAAGGGAGGATTCACTGTGATCATAAATGAGAAGAATGAACAGTTCCCTCTGAGAGAGCGCGCGGGAGGGAGAGTTTGTATAGACTACAGGAAACTTAACACTGCTACCAGAAAGGACCATTATCCTCTACCTTTCATTGACTAGATGTTGGACAGGTTAGCAAGACACTCCCATTACTATTTTCTTGATGGATATTCTGGTTATAACTAGATTGCAATAGCCCTAGAGGATCAGGAGAAATCAACATTTACATGTCCTTAAGGCACCTTTGCCTTTAGAAGGATGCCATTTAGATTATGTAATGCTCCTGCCACCTTTCAAAGATGTATGATGTCTATATTTATTCAGGTGGAAGAGGATTATGGAAATATTCATGGACGACTTCTCGGTTATGGATCTAGTTTTGAATTGTTTGAAAAACTGCAGAGTACTTCCAGAGGGTGCGAGGCAAAATCTAGCTTTAAATTGGGAAAAATGCCATTTCATGGTAACTGAAGGTATTGTTTTAGGGAGCAAGATTTATGATGATGGAATGGAAGTAGACCAAGCTAATATTTATGTTATAAAAACTCTCTTGTCACCTACAACAGTGAAGGGAATAAGAAGCTTCCTAGGACATGTTGGATTTTATAAAAGGTTCATAAAGAATTTTTCAAAAATCTCCAGACCATTGTGTAGACTGTTGGAAAAAGATGCAAAATGTAATTTTGATGAATCATGCATATCTGCATTTGAGGAAATCAAATCCAGATTAGTATCAGCTTCCATTATATTGACACTAGATTGGAACAATGAGTTTGAAATTATGTGTGATGCCAGTGATTATGCAATGGGTGCTGTTTTGTGATAAAGAACTGAAAAGATATTCAAGGCCATATCTACATGCTAGCGAACATTCAATGAGGCCTGAGAACTTCTCCACGGGAGAAGGAGATCTTTGATCGTATGTTGGGGTCCCATGTTGTATACTTGATCATGCTCACAATCAAATATCTAATGGCAAGAAAGATTCAAGCCAAGACTGATCATATGGGTGCTCTTTCTTTGCGAGAGTTTGATCTTGAGATAAAGGATAAAGGCGAGTGACAATGTGATAGATCACTTGTCTAATTGGAGAGGTGGTGCAAGAACGAGAAAGAGGAGCCGAGAGATAGCATAAATTTTTCCCAATGAGCAACTATTTATGTTATTAGTAAAAACAACCTGGTATGTAGATATTGTGAATTACTTAGCTTATGGAGTCATGCCATTTGAATTCGAAGCTACCCGGTGGAGGAGAAGTGAAGCGATTGCGATTGTATATATGGGATGACCCACTGCTTTGTATAGAAGAGGAGCAGATATGATCATAAGGAGATGTGTACCAGAAACAGAACAAGAGGGTATTATGGAGAAATGTCATGCAGTATCATATGGAGGAAACTTTGCAGGAGACAAGACAACCTAGAAAATTCTTTAATTAGGATTTTATTGGCTTACTCTATTCAAAGTCTGTTTTGAATGGGTAAAACATTGTGATGCTTATCATAGAATGGGAAACTTAAGTAGAAGAAATGAAATGCCCCTGCAAGGAATTCTTTATTGGAATCCAGCGATAAGAAAACGCAGCAGAAATAAAATTTTTAAGGCTGAACTGCATCAGGATCCAAGCGGTTTGATGAAACTAAAAAATGAATCAAGGAAATCCAAACCTTACCTCTTGTGATGAATCCTTTTATTGGAGTCTTGATTTGTGATCACACACATTTAAAGAGCACAAGCGGGAAACGATACAACAACAACGAGCTAAGATGATGCAGTATGCAACCGCCCTCTAAAGGTATCCACACGAACGGCTAATGGATGGGATGGATGTGCTAGCATCTTATGATAGGTCTTTGTCCCACAAAACCAAAGACACCTTAGTGTCTTCCAAAACTCTAAAAAGAATTCTCTCTCAAAATGCCCACTTCAAAAGAACCACATTCTTTTAGATGATAAACCCTATATTTATATCAAGCCTCCCAAACCCTTTTATTAAAATGAATTTAAACCAAATTCCATTAACTATTAATGGGCTTGGGCTTGGACTTGGGCTTAATCATGGGCTAAAAAGAGAGCCTTTCTAACATCTCATTATAGCTCATTCTTATGTGTGACCCTACAGGTTCACTCAATGTTGGCAGTGGGTCCAAATCATATTCTAAGCCTGATTCGTGCCACAGTAGGGGTGCGAATCAACAATATTTATAAACCTAAATTCCTCCTACTGCCATAGCATTACTACTGCAGTATAGTGGTTCTAGGGTCGAACACAGGGATGGGTTTTCTTCGTACACATGATTTACAGTGAAGACCAAAAATGGTGAATTCAATTTGGATTTTGGGGTTTTGGTAAAAACAGGGGAGTTGGTGATTTGCAGATTGAAAATACAATAAGTAAACAAAAAAAAAATTGTAAAATAGAGTTCCTTGTAGTGTTAGGTCACTGGGGTTGGGGTCCTGGGACAACTGAGGTTCTCCAGGATCATTTCCTCGTGTTGGGGAAGATGACCTATAGTGATATCCCAAACCGGTTCTTCATTTAACTGTAAAAACTAACCCTAAATAATTATCTTTGAAAAATTGGTATTTGCCTCCCATTGATGGTCTTGGACAGTGAATAACATCACCTTGACTCACTTTCCAATAGCTAATAAATGATAACTAATGGATGTCACTGTATCTAACAATAAGCATACAATGAACCCTAAAAGCTTACCAAGTATTGGCCATTTACAGTGAACCAAAGGGATCAAACCTAAAATTTGGAGAAAATAAAAATATCCTTGAATCGCCTTTCAATAACCTATAGATGATAACTAACGGATGTCAATGGATCTAGCAATAAGCATCTAATGAACCTAAAAGCTTATCAAATACTGATCATTCAAAGCAATCCGAAGGGATTAAAGCCTACGTTTGACTGAAACCATAAATGGTAGAGAATACCTCCGTTAAAACATGGAAAAACCCTCAGTTGCCTTGGATCCCCTTCCAGTAGCCTTCCACTCCAAGGAAAAAGGGTTTTATCTGCTCATCCTTCGAGTTGTCATCCTCAGAGGGTGTTTGGCTAGTGAGAAAGTGGAAAGAAAATGAAAGACAAATAGAAAAATGAAATAGGACAGCGGGAGAGGTAGCTTCTCAGCCAAAAATTATTAAGTGATTGATTTATTCTGGGGAGCTTAAGCGGGAAACATATCGCTCGAGCCAAAGGGAAATTACAAAAGAAACCAAAACTAAAGCTATTACAAGGACAAATTTGGGAAAACAAAAATTGTAACAAAAAACATCAAAGCGTCAGCGGGTGAAGCAGGTGGCTGGTACGGAGGCATGAGCCGGTCTTTCAGCGAGGAACAAACTTTCGCAGGTTCCATTTTCTTTGTATTTTCTGCTCTTCTTTCCTTTTGGTCTTTGATCTGCCAAATCTTGCGATTTGACTCGAAATCTTCGATTAGCGGATCGACTCAACTGTTTAAACATAATAAATAGCTTGCAAAAAACTACAAAATTAGCCACAAAATGCGATCAATAGAATAGTAGGGACCTTAATGTGCAAATCGGGTTAATTAGAATGATTAGTACACAAAAAGCACTCAAAACCTATAATAAATAGGGTTCAAAATAGCACTTTTGGGCACAGTCAAACTAACCTACACATTGCTAGTCCATAGCAATGAAAAGAAAGAAAGAAAGAGAGAGCATAAACGATAACAAAAATGATGTTCACAAAAATTATTATATTTGAAAGAGTTTGTGATTGAGTAATGATGAGAATCAAACTTTGAAACCCTTATAAATAAACTATCTAGAATGAATGCCGTATAAAAATTGAATGTCAGAAAGGCCTCCTTCTTGGTGAATCAACCAGAGACTTCCACCAAAACCTAAGTGTTTGTTTGATATGTTCTCAATAATAAATTTCTAAAGCACATTTCTCCCCAGCAAGCTCTGCAGCCACCTAGCGTGCAGGCCGAATAGATCAAGACACTCTTATTCCGAAAGCTCTTTTTGTGTTATAGGGTGCAATGCTGAGGAAACGATCTCACCAAAGTCCATGTAACGGGGATCTGGAAGTGACTCCCAACCAATTAAGGCATAGGGCACCAAGTGATAGGATCTTTCGACCACTATCTTCGGGTTTTACCGGGACTCAGGAATGATTTGAAGCTCCAACACCTACAACTCGCTAAACTCCACCCGTCCACCTATGTAGCAGCACTAAGTCGGTGGCTCCCGACTAGTTGGCTGGACATGGGACTCAGGCTCGCCATATACCTCGGATTTGTGCTCGGGTTTCAAGGCAAGCGTTGCAATTTTCTTATTTTTCTTTGTATTTATTTATTTATTTAATTTTCACTTCTTTTTATTTTGGAAGACACATTGGCCTTCTTTTCATGGGGGTCCTTAACCTATTAAAGGTAGTCAACGAAACTATGGTAGGTTTTGTAAAGTTTGGGAGGTAGGCAGTTTTTCAGCCTATTGTTGAAACCTGATGTGCACAGTGTGTGGTTAGCTAGAGGTGGAAGAAAAAGGTCAAAAGCAGCAAGGATTCAACTAATCATCCACTCAGTGGGCATGAGCAATCTAACATAAATAAAATTGGACGGTGTTTCCAATTTTTCCAAAGCCTTGAGCTAGGCAAAACACAAAAAAAATGGGTGCAATTTTTGAAAAAGTAAATTGTATAGTATAACAGCTTCACAAAAAGGAAAACCAGCAAGCCACTGAACATCACAAAATGGGCTTGCTCAAAATAATAACAAAAACATAAATAAATGCCACTTAGCCAGCTAACTCCCCTGACCAAATGTCACATTGTCATGATAGGGCTTGGATTGAAAAGTTAGGGAGAGTGCTACATCCTGTGAGGATGTACTCGTTGTTGGATGGGAGACTTCACCACAAGCTTTCCATCACCTTATTCCTCCGTTTGAGCTTCAAATAAACAAGTTAGGAGAAGAAAAGAGAGGAAAAAAAGTGACCAGTTGGAGAATTTTTAAAATTACACCTTTATAATAATTTCAAAAGTATATTTTCTGGATATATTTAGATTCTACACTCTCTAAGCTTTCCAACGGTACCAAAAACACCTAAAATGAAGTTCGGATGAAAAAGTTATGGTCAAAACAAAATTGAGGCGTGGCTGGAGGGAGGTTGCGAAATTCGCAGCTTTGTGAAAATTCAACGGGTTGCAAAATTTTACTACTGAAATTATTATTATTATTTTGAACTAATAAGCCAAAAAATATAAAAAAAAAAATAAAAGGACAATTTTTTTTTAATAATTTTTGAAGATCAAATTTTTTTTTGAATAAAAAAACATTTTTACCCTAAACTATTTGTTCATTTTTGTCTCATATGGGAGAGTCTTAGTACGAGCTCCTCTGGGACGGTTCTGAAATTTGCAACCGTTACGAGGATTATGTGGTTCTGAAATTTAATCTAGCACTCACTTTGCTGCAAGAGGTGATAAAAATTTGCAAAAATAAACACATAAAAAATTAAGAAAAATTGCAAAAAATTGAAAATTAATCCAAAAACAAAGATTAACTAAAAATTAGAGAAAATCTAAGAAGAAAAATTAAAGACATCAAAATAAAATAAAATAAAATAAGAAAAGATGAAAACAAAAAGTGGGGGAGACTGTGCTCCCCAGGCTAATTCCTCAAGGCTTTGGAAATTTCTTGGGCGACGGAAGCTTAGAAATCTTGGGGTTCAGGTGCTCAAATCCGAACCAGCACGAACCATCCACTATGCCATCTCTGTTATGAAGCGGTTGCCAATTTCTTTGATGAAGTGGCAAAAATGCAGTAGTAATTCTTCTTCCTAAAGTTTTGTGTAGGCAGCAAAGGTGGGATGGCCTTAGCTTCAGCAGCAGGAGTTTTGGGTTGGGATTGTGATGCAGGTGAAGGCAGGATGTGCATTGGCAATGCGTTGTTTTTGGGTTTGGCAGTGGCATTAGGATCCAAATTTATGGGGATTGGTTGAAGGATAGGCTTTTGGGTCCCTTCCCTTTATTTCTTTCTTACGCCCTCCTCCAAGTCGACAATGGGGAGATTGCTTCATCTGTTTCTCATTATCTCCGCTATGGTGTCAATCAGACATTCTTTTTATGGATTCTTCTCCTTTTGATGGAACAAGTTTGATTAGTGAGCTTTGAGATGATGGATTCACGCAGGATGTCAAATATTTGATCAATTTAAACTGGAACCCATCCATTTCGCGTTTAGGGAGCTCTCCTTTGTGTTAATTTCTTGATTAGTGCGGACATTCACTTTGCTCCTCTTTGAAATTATCCACTAGTTTGCTCAAGTTAGGTATTGCACCGCTCAGCAGTATTCAAGCGTAGTGGATTTGTTGTGGGCGAGGAGTTGAGGCATAATGAAGCAGAGATTTTATTGTGGAGATTTTGGTTCCGTGAGGAGTTTGTGTGGTTCCCTGACTAGGGTTGTAAGTATTGTCTAATGGTGCGTTAGTTGAAACGAAAAGGGTGCACTCTAGATGGGTTTAGTTTTGCCGAGGGTTCTTTGATTTTGCCATGGAGTTTCTAGTCCCTCATTGACATGTATGATCTAGGGTTTCTCTCCCTTTGAATATAATTTGTATTGTTCTCCTCTTCCATTTGATCCACAAATTCAGACCCAGGGACATGTCTTTTCAATGAAATAGGCCAACTACAGACAACACGAAAAAGCAGTCCTACGGCTTAACTCTTTTTTTTTTTTTTGTCTTTTTTTTTTAATAGTGAAATGAACTAAAAAAAACTGACAGTAAAATAATAAAAGGAAAATTCACCAAAACTTGTGATGAAGATCCGCAGTAATGGCTTCGTCGAATGCACTAAGGCACCATCACGAATGCGGCGCATTTGATTCGTGCCGCATTAGAAGTGCCGGAATCAGCAATATTTATAAACCTAAATTCCTCCTCTTCTTAGTAGCATTACTCTTTTAACGATATAGTGAAAGCTCTAGGGTCAAACACAGGGATGGGTTTTCTTCGTACACATGATTTACATTGAAGACCAAAAATGGTGAATTCAATTTGGATTTTGGGGTTTTGGTAAAACCAGGGGAGTTGGTGATTTGCAGATTGAAATTACAATAAGTAAACAAAAAAAAAATTGTAAAATAGAGTTCCTTGTAGTGTTAGGTCACTGGGGTAAGGTCTTGGGGCAACTGAGGTTCTTTAGGGTCATTTCCTCGTGTTGGGGAAGATGACCTATAGTCATATCCCGAACCGGTTCTTCATTTAAGCTATGATGACCTAATGGTGCTCTTTGAAAAATTGGTATTTGCCTCCATTGATGGTCTTGGACGGAGTGAATAACATCACCTTGACTCACTTCGATAGCTAATAAATGATAACTAATGGATGTAAGTTTGTATCTTATGATAAGAATACAATGAACTCTAAAAGCTTGCAAATCTTGTATTACGATTGAGCAAGAGGATCACACCTAAAATTTGGAAAATAAAAATATCCTTGAATGGCCTTCATTAACCCATAGATGATAACTAACGAATGTCGATGGGTCTATGATAAACTCAATGAACCCAAAAGCTTATCAAATGCGATCATTCAAAACAATCAGAGGGATTAAAGCCTACGTTTGGTAAAACCATAAATGGTAGAAAATACCTCCATTGAACCATGGAAAAACCCTCAGTTGCCTTCGATCCCCTGCCTAGTGGCCGTCCACCCCAAGGAAAAGGGTTTTAGCACGCTCATCTATAGAGTTGTCATCCTCGGAGGGGTGTTTTAACTAGTGAAAGTGGAAAGAAAATGAAAGACAAGGAGAGAAAATGAAGCAGACGACGGGAGAGCTGAAAGCTTCTCGGCCAAAAATTTATTGCGAAGTGATTGATTTCATTATAGGGCTTGACTGAGGCTTATATACGCTCATAGCGAAGGGAAATTACAAAAGAAACCAAAACTAAAAGCTATTACAAGGACAAATTTGGAAGAAACAAAAAATTGTAACAAAAACATCAAAGCGTCAAAAAGCAGGTGAATAGTGGTTGTAGGATGAACAGTGGCTGGTTGGAGGCATGAACAGTGCTCGCAGGAACCAACTTTCGCAGGTTCCATTTTCTTTGTATTTTATGCTCTTCTTTCTTTTTGGTCTCTGATATGCAATGTTGAGTTTGACTCAAATTCTTCGTGCTTGGATCGACTCAACAATTTCGGCATAAATAGCTTAAAAACTACAAAATTAGCCACAAAATGCGATCAGTAGAATAGTAGGGACCTTAATGTGCAAATTGGGTTAATTAGAATGATTAGTACACAAAAAGCACTCAAAACCTATAATAAATAGGATTCAAAATAGCACTTTTTGGGCACTAATCAAAGCCCACAAGTTATAATTGGTCTCCAGCAAGACATTATAACTACCCAAATCAAGTGAATTCGATATTTCCTAGAAAACCTTACTATAGTATGATATTATCCTTTGTCACCGTGTCTCGATTAAGCACAAAGCATGGATGGAGTCATCTTTATACAACAATCGTTTCTTGATTCTCAAGTGGCGAGTTAAACAAATGATATTATTAACTCCTATCAATCTCATTCGAGCACGACCACCTGCACTTATCATGGCTAATAGACATCTCACTCAATTAAGAGCGGGATAAATTCCTTCACTATACATTTCCTCCCGCAGTTCTTTGCATGCCCAACCACTTAGCACACCATCCTGGTAAAGGCGTCATTGAGCTCGATGGGCTATCATGTAGGAATCGAGGTGAATTAGAAGGACTCAAATACCATTCTTTGCCTTAATGAAATTGCGATGACGTCACCAACGGTATTTCTCATAGCTGGATTAGTCAGACTTAACATGTTTATGTTTTGATTAACATCTTATGTTCATGACTATCAAAACATGGTCTTCTCTTAGAAAACATAATAGTCGTACTTCATTATTATTCCCATAAAAACGATCGACTATGGACTATTTAGAATAGTGTTCTTATGCCTTAAGGTTTTACCAACCCAAATTTACATACTTGATGACATAAAAGACCTTCAAGGATCTCTTATTTTATCAAGTTAAACCACAATTTAAATAACAAAGATAAAATGATAAATGCCTCCCTTAATATATAAACATATAATGACAATGTATATGCCATTGGGCTAGAGCATATCACTAATCTCCCACTTGCCACTAAGCCTAATCGAGGCATAAATCGAGAGATATCAGTCCTAGAAGGTACTGACCCCATCATGCTTTGATTTGTGGAAGGGGGTTGGTGAGGATCAACAACATTGTCATTAGTATATGAACTCTACATATCTTAACATCTCCTCTCTCAATGATCTCTCATGGATGGGGTGGAACGCTACAGAGGTATGTGTTTGGATCTTCTTAATGTGACCTGGGCTCCTTAGCCAATGGCCCATTATTATCACAATAGATGTCACTTGAGTTTGTAATGCTGAGGAACAACACCAGTTAAAAACAGATTTTTGATCCAAGCGCCTCCTTATGCTTCATCTTGGCGTACTTGATCTACATGTCTCTCATTACGGTGTCTTGCTTAGAACTACTCGGCTCACAGCGTACCTCGATTTCAAACAAAACCACAAAGAAGAAATTGTATTCAGGAGAGTCATCTAAGTCACACAAAAACCGGCATCAATATAACCACTTACTTCTATGGCTCGCCTTCTTGTCCACCATAGATCAAATATCCTTGGTTCTTCTCTCAAGTACTTACAAGGATATTCTTGGCCCTCTAGTGACATTCACTTGGATCGATTGGAATCTACACTTGTCATGCTTAAGGCCTGAGGGAGACATGTGAGTTAGATTTGAATCATGGCATACATGATGAACGATAAGCCCAGAAGCATATGGGATTTTATCCATCTTCTAGCTCTCTCTCTTGTCCTTTAGTGGTTGGACATTTAGTACCCAGCTTAATGCCATGAGACATTGGCAAGAAACCTCTCTCTTGGAATCTTGCATACTAAACCTCTTTAGCACTTTGTCTATGTATCCCACTTTGACTGGGCCAAGGTAACCGTTGAGATCCTATCTCTGAAATCTTTATGCCTAGGATGTGGCGGCAGCCTAGTCTTTCATTGAGAAACACTTCCCTAACCCAGACTTGACACTTTGCAAGGTAGGGGCGTCATTTCAATGAGTGGATGTCATCCACATACCTTATAAGAAGCGATTGCACTCATGCTTCTTGTATACTAGGCATCTTCATTTTTCATTAAGCTAAATATTTCTTGACCTCATCAAAACGAAGATTCTAGCTTATTGAAACACTTTAATCCATAAAAATGGATCTTTGCACCTATTAGGATGTAGGATCGGCCTCAGGTTGTGTCATGTACATCCTCGAGTAAGTTTCCAGTAGAAATGTTGTTTTGACATCCATTTGCTGTAGCAAATCTCGTAGCATAGTATCACGGCGATAGCAAGAAGAATCCTAATGGAGCTTAAGCTATAACGACAGGTGAAAGGTCTCATCATAGTCAATGCCATATGAGTTTGTTGAAACCTTTTGCAACAAGTTGGAGACTTGGAGATCGCATATCATGTTTGATCTTATATGAACCCATTTACAATAATGGCCTTAGCACCCTCGGGTGGATCAACCAAATTCCAAACGATTATCGTACATTGATTTATCTCGGACTTCATGGCTTGAAGCCATTTTAGAATCTGGGCTCATCATTTGCCTCGGGATAGGTTGTGGGCTATCTTGATCCCACAATCTCTATGGTTGTCATCGATTATAAGAAATCCATATCTCTTGGAGAAACTATGATGAAACCTCTTTGGACAACTTTGTGGGCCTTGTGCGAGAAGATGTTGACTGACAAGCGGTTGTGAGTCTTGTGGGAGGAATTTCCATGAAGGCTGGTGGCAACTTGTGGTTCTTGAACTTCTTGAGATGTCTTACTCCCACTTGACTCCTTTGGATGAACTCTCTTTCTAAAAGACTCCATTACGAGCAACAAACACTTTGTTCTCAAATGGGATGTAAAAGTAGTACCCTTTTGTTTCTTTGGATTTTAAATAAGAACTTGTGATTTGGATGCTAGCTTATCAGAAGCCTGACGCTTTACATAAGCTTCACAATCCCAAATCTTGAGAAAAGACAAACAGGATGTGCTCACATCCCGCGGCTATAAGTGTTTTCTCAAGTAGTTTCCCGATGGGATTCTATTCAATAAGACCTTGTTCGTCTCTAATGCATATCCCAAAGGATATTAGAAGATCTGTTACGACTCATCATGGAATCGAACCATATCTAGTAAAGTTAAATTTCTCGCTTTCAGATACACCATTCCATTGTGAGGTATTCTGCGAGGTGGAGTAAGTTGTGAAGACTATCCCACAATCCTTAAGATGATCATCAAAATTTTGGCTTAAATATTCACCACCTCGATCGGATCGAAGTGTTTGATATTCTTTCAAAGTGATTAATACTTCATTGCTGAATAATTTAGACTTTTCAAATGATTCAGACTTATGCCTCATTAAGTAGATGTAACCTTATAATCTCTTAAAAAGTCATTAGTATTAAAAATAATAAAATCACCGATAACCTCCTCATGAGTGATCTTATTGGTCCTGAACATGCAGTATGTGTGGGCCCGATAAGTCACTAGCCCTCTCACTGTGTCCAGTAAAAGGAGCCTTGAGTCATTTGCCTAGTAAACAAGATTCACATGTTTCAAATGACTCTAAGTCAAATGAATATATTAGCTGATGGGCTTAGAATGCGTTTCTCATTCACATGGCCCCGGCTTGACAATGCAAGTAGTTTGGATTCAAGTCATTTGAGCTTGAACCTCTTTAGTATCGATGTTATAGATGGGCTTAGGTTGTTCCCAATTTGCCAATGTAGGGCCCATTAGATAAATGAGCATTCCCATAAAAGTAATACGCATTATAGATGGAAAATATTATTCTTAATAATAAAGTGAAATATATACGTCTAAACAAAACATAAATAATGTTTACGCTCCCCTGACCAATTACATAATAACAATTCTTTAATTGGAAAACAAGTCTACTAGGCAAAAGTCAAATCATAAGCTCCTCTGACTAATGAAGCAACTCTTACTCCATTCCCGCTCGTAGGTCCACTTCGCCTTTGTGATGATCTCTTGCCGCACATTTACACAAATGTGAGATCCACATCAGTATCTAATACATGACGAAGTAGGCAGTTGACTTCTATAACATAAATACACGAAGTGGTAGCCCTCAGCTACTCTTCTTTTCTTCAGATCTTCAAGTAGAGCTTACAATTCTCTTTCTAATGACCTTGATCATTCTGAAGACGGAAACTCCCTCCTTAGGCGCTTGGCTTCTTGGCCTTAGGCTTGGATTTTCCTTTGCCTTTCTTGGCCTTATTGCCTTTGCCCTTTCCTTTTTTTTTCATGCCTTCCTTTTTCTGAACCATAAGCACTGGTTTGTCTTTTGAATATTCGTCTCAACATTCTTTAACATTCCATGTAACTCAGTAATAGATTTCTCCATATGGTGCATATTGTAGTTCATAACAAATTGATCATAAGGTCGAATTAATGAACTTGCAGGAATCAGGATCGAGTAACAACTCATATGACTAATAGGGCACCAAGCTTATCAAGCTAATCGATGGACCCTTAAATCTTTGCACATGTGCACTTCTTGAAGAGCCGAGAGTCATCTTGCAAGCATTGATGCTTTGGTGGTTGTAAACCTTTCTTGGCGTACTTGCTCTTGCTGAGATGCACCATCATATCAAATGCCTCCATTTCCTCAAATTGCTTCTGAAGCTCAAAGTTCATGGTTGTAAGCATAAGACATGTTACATCCGTAGAGTCATTCAAATGCTTACAATAAGCATCCTTTTTGGCTCTTGGGGCATTATTAGCAAGAGGTTCATTAGGAATTTCATTATCAAGAACATAAATCTTTCTCTCTTGTTCAAGGACAGTACTCAAATTTTGAGACCAATCGAGGAAGTTTGTCCCATTAAGTTTTTCCTTTTCAGGGCGAATCCACCCAGTAAATGTTGATGTGTTGTTTGATGCCACTAGTCTACATACAAAAATATGCAAAGCTTTTAATAAATAGGGTCTTTAATACTCCCTAAATTAATAAATCTTTAATTAACATAAACAATCTTATAGTTTCTTAGTGGGTTGAAAATTCACGTTTGACTTAAATTCGAAACTTGGCTTTGGCTGCTGTAAATTTAAGCTAACTAGGTAGAAAACTCTTTCCTTTTATGCCCATGGGCCCAAAGCCGTTATGATAGCCCTAGTAGGTGCCCACGGTAGGGTGATTCGGAATCAACAAATTTGTTCCTATGCTCCTCCCTCTTTGCCGTGGTATTTCTTTGCGATGTGATCTAGGGTCGAACACGAGGATGGGTTTCATCCCACGAATGATTCACATTAATGTTTGAAAATGGTGAGGCTTTTGTTTTGGATTTTTGGTTGGTTAAGCAGGGAGTTGGTTGTTCCTTTGGATAGCTGAAATAGCTTAAGCTGCTAAGTGAAATATGGTAACATGAAACTGGTACTAGCTTGATAACATGGGGGTATTCAAGTGTCTAGGGTTATTTCCTCGCATTAGGGCTAATGACATAAATCAGCCAAACCGAGGATCTTTGTTTAGCTTTAAAACCTAACCCTAGAACCACTCCTTTTTGAGTCAAATCAAATACTAGGCATTCAATGTCGCAGTCAGTTTGAAACCCTAGCATTTAACCTCATTTCAATGGCTCATAAATGACATCTAAAGAATGTCGATTGCATCTACCATTAAGAATGCGAACCACAACATGACAGTATTGACCAAAAGAAAAGACATTAAATGGCATTAAACCTAGTTTGGAAAGTTTGGAACGTAATAAATGCTGAAGTGCTGTGTCGTTTAAAGCATGAGAATGACACTTGGTAGCCCCAGCCAAGCTAGCAACCCTCTCTTTAAGGCTTTGAGGCTTAGCCAAGCATCCCTTAGAGTTGTCATCCTCAAGGGATTCAATCATTTATTAACCTAGAAAATGAGAGAAAGAGGAGAGAGAAGAGAGCAAAAAAAACTAAAATGAAAAGCTGTGGGAAACTTGCATAAAAATGGAAAAGTTAGGGTTACAAAGTTGTAGGGGAGCTTATATAGTCAACCCCAAGGTGTGAAATGACAAAAATGCCTAAAATATGAAATTACAATAGGGACAAAATGGTAATTAATCAAAACGTGTAATTAAGTTTGGAATTAAAAAATATCAAAAACACGAAGTGATTTCGTATAGAATTTCTCTAGCATAGCAAAATTTCACTAAATTTAGCAAAATTTAAGCTAGCATAGCGAAATTCACAAGAGATAGCGAAAATAAGAAAATTTAAGCTATGGTGATATTTTATTAGGCTAGCGAAATTTCGCTAGCTTAGCGAAAACTTTACATAGCGAAAATTTCGCTAGGATTTCGAAATTTTTGCAATCCCAGCTAAATTTTCGCAATCGTGAAATTTCGCAATAGACTCTTAATTTGGTTTCCTCTGCTTTGCTTGTTTTCCACCGTATCCAACCTTTCATCGCTCCACTTCACATTTCTTCAATTTTTGGTTGATGAAATCGCGTAAATCCTCGTTGACCTTTGACTTGATATCAGACATGATGTGGTGAGAGTATGCAAAACTCGTGCAAACAAACTGAAACAGGATCGAGTGGTACTAAGTGGACTTGCACATGTCAATTGGCTCAATTAATGATTAGTGCGCAAAAAGCACTCAAACCTATCTTGAATAGAGGCTCAAAAATAGCACTTTTGGCTATGTCTTCTAAAATGCGTTGCTAGTCCTTAACCCAATGCTAAAACAACAAGGGTATGCATCTTTGCAAAAAGTTTATATGGTTCAAAGAGTGTATCTGGTTGGAAGCTTTTACCTTTAAAATGAACAATTTACACCACAATACCCAGCCGACATGAAAAAGCAAAAAACCATATAAGAACTAGCTTTAAGGCGGCGCGTTGGTCCCCGAAACTGACTGAACTTCACCAAAATCTAATTGTTCCTAAGGTAACCGACTTGAGGCCAATAAATCATGAAGCTATTCCCTCCCCAACCTATTTACTGCCATGGCTTTAAACTGTTGACCAACCTAAATAGGACTAGCTACACTCTTATTTCTTCCTTATTTGCAATGTAGGGTGCAATGCTAAAAACTTGACTTCACCAAAGTCCATGTAACGGGGGTCCACCGATGACTCCCAACCAATTAAGGTTTAGGGCATCAAGCCAAAAGGATCACTTGACCACAAACTCTGCGGAGAAGCCGCGGGCTTGAATGACTTGAGAATTAAGCACCTACAACCTGCCAAGCTCTACCCCATTACCCGTGTAGCGAACACTAAGTTGATGACTCCCGGCCAATTAAGGCTTAGAGACATCGGGCTGAAAGGACTTCGCCATATACCCCTCGGACCGTGTTTTTTGGGTTTCAAGGCAAAGCGTCCGGCTTTATTCTTAACTTTTTCTTCTTTTCTTTTCTTTGCTTTTTTTCTTTCATTTGGAAGACTACATTGGTCTTCATGCATGGGTAACACAAACCTATTATGGGTGAATCCAGCAGATCCTAAAGTAGGCTTTGCAAAGTGGAAAGAGGTATATAGCTTCTCAACCTATTGGTACAATCTGGTGTGCAGTGTGTGAATTAGCTAAAGGGGGAATGTTCAAAGTTGAATATACTGGAACTTCAATTGACCAAAAACTAAATCATGCATGGAGTTGTTCTATCATCAAGGTAACATACAGGGCTTCAATTTTTCAATTCAAGTCAAGAGTAGAAACACAAAATGTAGGAACAAAGTGATTTGCAAAAAGTGTAGTAAGCGTAAAATAATGCTATAAAGATTTGATATAAGCAAAATGGCTAATACATGGCAATATAGCTAATCATAACAAAAGTATCACTATTTACTATTGGCTAATACATAGATCTATACAAATGAGTAAATGATTGATAAAGTGAAAACGATTACAAAATAGGATAGAAGACACTCCTAACTCTAGCTTTTCCTCTCAACCAAAGTATAAACATGCCACATTGGATAGGAAAGCTAGAGAAAGGAGTGTGACCACCTCACTCTCGCGGTGGTGGTGGATGTGCTAGTGGATCTGGCTAACTGCGGCTCTTTGCTAGCATGTCTAAAGGGCACTTCTTTGCGGTGCGATCTCTATGTGTGGGGCTCGGGCGGAGACCGGGTGGCTCATGATAGTAGAAGCATAGCATGAGGCTGGTAGCTCCTATAGTGGCCTCGGCTCGGGCCAACCTTGGATCCCGGCAGTGTAGTAGCGGCGAACATCTGACATCCATAACAGTGGCCAGCTCCCTCGAGGCGGCATGGAACATGCTCGGGAGGCTATTTGGCTTGTAAATGAAGGAAATTTGCAGCGAGTGTCGGCCCGAGGGCGAGACGAAGGAAGTGAGGAGTGAGAGAGGCCAGGAGAATAAATAATGGTGGGCTTCTCTCCACTGCCTCCCGCCTCGAGACGGGGATCCTCGCCTGGGGGAGCCTCTACTATCTCATGCGGTACCTCCTCCCGATCTGTTTGGCGGAGAACAAAGAGATTGGCATGGTCAATGGTCGCTCCATGGACAGGACCTGAGGGCATCTAATCCTCCTCTCGATGCGGGGATCCTCAGGGAATCCCAGATGCTCCCAGAACTGTCTCGTGTGCCGGCATCGACAATGGTAAACCCTCCCGGCTCAGACAGGCCTTGCGATGGACTGCCCCCATCCTCAAAGTGCGGCCCAGGCGGTTGTAATACATCTCAGAGGCGAACGGAATCCCTGCGAGATCCGTCACGAGGAGCCTCGGTATGGCTCCCTGGCTGAACGTAATGCTACAAAGGGAACAAGCAGGTTCGGAGCAGGTGATCCTGAGAAGCATCGGCGGCGCCTCTGAAGTACGGGTCGCTGTGATATCTCCTGAGTGAGACGGTGGACCATCTCCCGCTGTGATGGCTATGGCCAATCCAGATATCCTCGAGGAATTGGCCCGGCTGTGCGGGGCCATCTGTTGAAATATCTCTATAGCTGAATTACTCCGGGATGATCGTTAATGGTGGATCGGGCTCCCGGTGGACTCGGCACTCAGGAAGTCATGGGTGGTAGAACTAAAGCACCACGGGGATAATAGAGCTATTTGCGGTGTCATGACGGTGGCGAGGGGAGTAACGTGTGTCAGTCTCATGGAGTCACAGGCAGAGTCGGCGGTCGTCTTGGCACGTATGTCTCCAGTGGCGATCTCTCTGTGAGTGCAGATCTACGTTCCCCGGAATCGGGGTCCCGGTGAACAATGGGCTGGCTTGATACTCGAGTAGGCGATAGATGGGGCGTGTGCTCTCCTCTGTGGGAAGGTGGTATTTGAGATGTCGAGACTCCCCGGGCCGATGTCGGGCCCACTTGGAGGTTGGGCCCTCTACGTCGTCTCGGAGCACCGGGAAGGGCGGGGTCCCATCCTAGTCGATACCTCCACGAATCCACTGAGGCTCCTCGGGGGCAGCAAGCCAGACCTCTGAGCTGCGTATATGTATGAAGGTCGAAGAATGGACTCGAAATTTCTTAAAGTGCTGGCTCCTCCATCGACCACAGGCTGAAGCGTGGCCACCGAGTACGGACCATGTCTGTAGCCTAGAGTCTTGCGGTATAACGAGGCTAGAGTCTGGGAGCACGACTAGGAAGACGAGTCTGCGCACATGAACGAGGCCCCGGACCCGGGGCTCGACGGAGGCTCGGATGGCGGCACATAGGCGGCGGTGGCAAACCAGTGGCTGAGGCGGCGGCTCTGACTGCTGTGCTCGGCTAGTGGCAGTGCAGTGCTAGCCTAGGGCTCGAGCGGCAATGGGAGCCAGGGCAAGGGCATGCGCCACGGAAATTTGTGTGGGAGCGGTGTCTTCAGGCAGTTGGGTGCAACCAGGGCTCCGGGCGCTAACGCAGGGCACGAACAGGGGAGGCTCAGCTGCTGGTGGCTCACGGCAATGGTGGCTCAGGGAGGGGGGGGGGGGGGGGTGGGGGCTGGTGGAATTGTGACTGAAAATGAGCCCCCTTCCCTTTTTATTTTAACATATATCTAAAAATAAAAAAAAATACACTAGAGTAAAAATACAATTCTTAAAGAAAGTTACTAAAAATAGCATACTATGAAAATTGACCAATTTTTAACAAAAACCAAAATTTTTGAGCTGCAGTTTGGTGTCAGTGGACACCAAACCAGCTCAATTTCACTGATTTACTCATGGAGGGTCAAGGAGAAGGAGCTCCTTAACCCCGACATGGGCTTGTGCTGCAGCATTTATGCTTGGTCCATTCTTGTTGATTTTCTTCTCACTGGGTGATTTTGGGCTGACTAATTGTTCTGCAGGGGTTGATGCAGACAACTCCCAATCAGCTGCCTCATTTTCCTTAGCCAATTCTTGCAATTTGCGGACATTTGGCACCTACGCATTTAGAGCCCAGTAGGCAAACTTCATCAGGTCCTTGATTGTCATTTTCCATGCTTGTGCTTATTCTTGATTAGATTACCACAGTGGGGCTATAGGAGTTAACAAAATTTGTATCCTAGGTGTCCTACTACGTAGCGAGGCTCACTATGTGCCATAAGCGGTCTAGGGTCGGGTGGGGATGGTTGCACTCTTACATGAAATAGAAGTGCGAGTTGAGTTGAAAATGGTATTTCTCTTTGGATTTTGGGTTTTGTTCAAAACGATTGGGTTGGATGGTTGTAAAATTGCATATAAATTGAAAATTTAGAAAAGACTCCTTGAAGTGTTGGGTCAGGTTGGATTTTTAAGGGTGTATTCATGCCCTCGGGGTTTGTTTCATGGGTGGAGATAATGACCTATAGTCGTTTCCCAAGCGGACCTTGATTTGGCCTTTAAAACCTAAAGCCTTTAAATTACTCCCTCATGAGATATGGCATTCGAGTGAGCATTGAGTCCTAACTTGGGTGTGCCTATGGCCTCAAAGAGGCAACCTACGGCAACTAATAGGAGACAACTAAGTGGATGACAGTGGATCTAAGATTAAGCATCCACTGTAACCACAAAGCTTGCCAAATACACATTGGCGAGGCTGGATCTAGGAGGTTTCAACCTAGGGTGAGATACAGGGAGCTTAAATGCTCATAAATGCAGTGTGCAAAATGAGAGGGCATGAATACTTACCTCCAAACCTCCACCAGTGACCCTCCTCTTCAAGGAAAGGGAGCTTTAGCCAAGCAAACCTTGGTTTGTCATCACCCAGTATGTTTAGTTCTTAGAAAAGAAAGAAGGAGAAGAGGCAAATGAACCTAAAATGAAAAGCTACGGGAAACTGTATACAAAATGAAAAGTTGCTTGGATTTCTGATTGAATCAAAGTTAGGGTTACAAAAAGTCATGGGTGTATATAGTCAACCCCGAAGGTGTGAAAATACAAAAATGCCTAAAATGTGAAATTACATAGAATAGAAATGGTAAAAATATCCAAAAACGTAATTAGTTTAGAACCAAAAAATACCAAAAACACAGGCGACAATTTAAATTATCACGGAATTTCACTAGCATAAAGCGAAAAATTTACGCTTAAGCGAGTCGCCCAGCCTGCGAGTCTACGAGATGGCGAAATTGAAATTTGGCTATCAATGGTAATTTCACTAGCTAGCGAAATTTAACAACTAGAGACATTATTGAGATAGCACAGGGAAGGGGAGGGGGGTGGGTGGTGGAATTGTGGTAGAAAATGACCCCCTCCCCTTCCTTTTTATTTTTAACATATATCTAAAAATAAAAATACACTAGAATTAAAATACAATTACTAAAAAAGAAAGTTACTAAAAATAGCATACTATGAAAATTGACCAATTTTTAACAAAAACCAAAATTTTTGAGCTGCAGTTTGGTTTTAGTGGACACCAAACCAGCTTAATTTCACTGATTTACTCATGGCGGGTCAAGGAGAAGGAGCTCCATGGCAGAGGCGAGTTAACTGTCTTCGCATTTATGCTTAGTCATTCTTGTTGATTTTAACCTCCTTTAGGTGATTTTGGGCGACTAATTAACGGGGTTGATGCAGAGACAACTCTGTCCAGCTACCTCATTTTCCTTAGCCATTTCTTGCAATTTGCGGACATTTGGCTTCTGCATTTAGACCCAGGCGAGCAAACTTCATCAGTCCACTTGATTGTCATTTCCATAGCTTGTGCTTATTGCGATTCGTGCCACAGTAGGGCTATAGAGATTAACAAATTTATCCTAGGTGTCCCTCTTTGCCGTGGCGAGGGCTAACTGCGATATAAGCGATCTAGGGTCGAACATGGGGATGGGTTTTCTTCATGAAATGAGAGTGCGGAGTTGAGTTGAAAATGGTATTTCTCTTTAGTTTTGGGTTTGTTCAAAAGCAGTGGGTTGGATGGTTGTAGCGCATACTAATTAAAGGAAAATTTAGAAAAGACTCCTTGAAGTCTTGGAGTCCTTTGGGTTGGATTTTGGGGTGTATTCATGCCCTCGAGTTGTTTCCTCGCGTTGGAGATAAAGACCTATAGTCGTTTCCCAAACCGGACCTTGATTTAACCTTTAAAACCTAAACCACTAAATTACTCACTCATGAGATATGGCATTTAGTGAGCATTCAAGTCCTAACGGTGTGCATATGGCCTCAAAAGAGGCAACCTCACGACAACTAATGGGGAACAAGTTAAGTGGATGACAGTGGATCTAAGATTAAGCATCCTTGTAACCCTGGCTGCCAAATACACATTAGCGGTGGATCTAGGAGGTTTTCAACTGAGGTGAGAATCTGAGGAGCTTAAATGCTCATAAATGCGGTGTGCAAATGAGAGGGCATGAATACTTACCTCAAACCTCCACCGGTGACCCTCCTCTTCTAGGAAAGGGCTTTTAGCGAGCATACCTTGGTTTGTCATACCAAAGGTATGTTTGGTTTACCGAAAAATGAAAGAAAGAAGAGGAGAGAGAGAAGAGGCAAATAGAACCTAAAATGAAAAATTTGTGAAGCGTATACAAATGAAAAGTTGCTTGGATTCTGATGAATCAAAAGTTAGGATTTAAAGTCATAAGGTGGCTTATATAGTCAGCTAGAAAGGTCTGAAAATACAAAAATGCTAAAAATATGAAATTACATAAGGAGACGAAAATGGTAAAATATCAAAGCGACAGTCGTTTTAGAACCAAAAATACCAAAAACACAGGGGCAGCAATTTCGCTATGCAGGGGAATTTCGCTAGCATAGCGAAAATTTTGCTAGCGAAATTTCGCTAGCCTAGCGAAATTCTACAGAGATAGCGGGGTGAAATTTAGCTATCCTTGATAATTCCTTCAGTACTGAGCCCCATTAGCACAGAAACATTGTGAGATAGCGAGATTGGGAAGTTTAAGCTGGGCACAGTAAATTCGTAGCTAAGCGAAATTTCTCTAGCCTGAAATTCTCAATTTCGCTAGGATTGCGAGGCCCAATATGAGTGCGAAATTTTCGCAATCCTTTGTAAGAACCCTATAATCATAAATTCACGCTTTTTCCTACTCTCGTCCTCTGCGTCCCCTTTGCATCTTCCTTTCTTCAAAATCCACTTCACATTCCTCATTTTTAATGGATGAAGACATTGTGAATCTTCGATGGCAGTCTTAACATCAGATTTGAACTAGATGGTGAGTCTTACCCAAGAACTGCAAATTACCAAAACAAACTTCGAAAATGGCATCAGTGGTACTAAGTGGACCTACACACGTCAATTGGCTTAATTGATATGATTAGTCATAAAAAGCACCCAAAACCTATCTTGAATAGGGTTCAAAATAGCACTTTTTGGGCCTTAATCACCCAACCGATACGTTGCTAGCCTTAAGCGATGCTAAGCTCTAAGTGGATGCATCATTGCTTTTACAAAAAGTGTATTTGGGTCAAAAAGTGTATGTACAAATTAGCTTTACCTTTAGCATGAATAATTTACACCCTGTATGAAAACCGGATATGAGAGAACAAAAACCATATATGAACAAGTTGGCAGAGCGACATAGGCTTCAAGGAGATCAGCACAATTTCCACCAAAATCTAATTGTTCCTAGTATAACCAGCTTGAGCCAATAAGATGCAAAGTTATTCCCTCCCCCCAACCTAGCTACTGCCATGGCCTTAAGCTGTTGACCAACTTAAATAGGACTAGTTACACTCTTATTTCTTCCTTGATTGCAATGTAGGGTGCAATGCTAAAAACTCGACTTCACCAAAGTTAGTGTAACGGGGGTCCACCAGATGACTCCCGACCTGACTAAGGTTTGGGGCATCAAGCCAAAAGGATCCTTGACCTAAACTGCGAGACTTCACCGGACTCGAATGACTTGAGAATTAAGCACCTAATGCTAAAGCTCTACCCGTCCGCTGGAGTGTACTTGAGCACTAAGTCGATGACTCTGGCTTGATCAGGTTTAGGGCATCGGGCTTTAAAGGCTTTCGCCATATACCCCTCGGACCGTGTTCGAGTTTCAAGGCAAAGTGTCACGGTTTTTATTTTTCTTTTTATTCTTTTCTTTTTTTTTCCTTTTTGCTTTTTCTTTTCTTTTCTTTTTTTTTTTGGAAGATTTCATTGGTCTTCAAACACGGGTAACACTAACCTATTATGGGTCGTCAACAAGCCTAAGGTCGGCTTTACAAAGTGAAAGGAGGTATATAATTTCCACGATATTGGTACAATACGGTGTGCGGTGTGTGAATTAGCTGAGGAGATGACTCAGGAGTTAAGCGAATTTCAATGACGAAAACAAATCCATATGATTGTCCTATCATTAAGGTAACATACAAGGCTTGATTTTTCGGCTAAAGGCAAGAGTAAGAAATACCCAAAATATAGGTGATAATGATTTGCAAAGTGTAGAAAAGTAACCAAGCTCCGATAGAAAGATGGCAGCCGGTTTAAGACCCGGGAGGGAATGGCATGTTTGAGCAGTGCACTTACCTTTGCCTTGCCGTGCGGTGGAAAATAAGTTCTCCATGCACCGCGAAACTCTGCAACATTTCAAACAAAAATTGTGATAAGATAAGAAACATGCATCTTAATATTTGAAAGAAAATAGAGAGTAACGATGAGTAGCACCACTAAAAACCCAAAATTAAGACTTAAAATAATATAAAGTAAAAATTTCAACAAAAATTTAGGAGTGGTCTCTTCACTGGGAACCACTCCCGATTGTGTAACCATTGGATCTCAAGGAGGTCCGAGGAGGAGAAGCTCCTCCACGCATGCGATGGTGTGTGTTGCAGGTGCCTTCATGCTCAGCTCCATTGTTTTGGGCAATCCGGTCTCTAGTGGCAGTGGGCTGACTATTGCAGGAGGAATGGTGGATTCTTCATTAACTGCTTCATTGTTCTCCAGTAATTCTTCCTGCTGTTTGTTAGTATCATGCCTTCCTTTGCAGTATGCCGCTCGAAGCGAACTTCATCGAGATTTTCTCCCTCATCCTCGGTGGTTTGCTTGTTGCTCAAGTGGAAAATGTTGAGCTCCAGTGTCATATTTCCAAATGTGAGCTGCATTACCCCATTCTGGCAATTGATAATGGCATTTGATGTGGCGAAATGGCCTTCCAATATAATGGGCACTTGATTCAGGTGCCCCTTGCCTGGAGTTACGGTAATGAGAACCCACGAAATCTACAGGATAGTAGGAGCTTATCTACTTTTACCAACACATCCTCCACTATCCCTTTCGTGTTTCTGCGAGCGATTGGCTAAGGTTAGGGTGATGTTGGTTGGTTTCATTTCTCTAAACCTAGCGCCTATACACTTTGGTGGCGGTGGGTTATTCTTAACACCAGTCCTAGCAGTTGCTTGTCAATGTAGGTTCCTCGATGTTAGCGAGATAGTTGGGGTCCACGGATCTTGTATTTCACCATTGTCTTTGCATTGGATGATGGAGCTAACTTGTTCGATTAAAGTACCTTTTGTCAATGCCTAACCCCTTTTTGATTGTACAGAGATCTTTCAAAAACTTTGCATAGGCAGGGACTTGTTTGATGATGTCCAAAAGGGGTATGTTGACCTTCACCTACCTTAGCACTTCTAGGATGCCTGCCTGCTGAGATGCCTTCTTCTTGCTTCTTAGTGCTTAGGGAAATGGAGGTGGCATGCAGTGCTTCATTGAAGGTCCTCACGCAAAATGTGTTATGGCTCAATTCTTCCCTATTTACGGTTTCCTCAGCGGGGCTTGGGCATTGGGCGATCAACCTCTTTTCCACTTCTTAAGGTAATGACGGCTGACTTCATCCATTTTTTGGGGAGGTTCACTGGTATAGCTCAGTTCATGGACTCCCCTTGGATAGCGTGGGCTGAGAGAGACCTCCACCGCACTCTGTGATTTCCCGTTCTTGTTATGGATCTTTTATTTGTCAATTCTTCGGTTAGGACAGTTTCCTAGCCCATCTATTCTCTTGTTCAGGCTTTCTACATTTTCAATTTTTTTGTTCAACTGAGCATTGATGCTTTTGCTCCTCCACAAAATTTCCACATACCTTGCTCGGATTCACAATGGCTTGCTCAATATGAGAGGAGGTGGGTGCTTGCTGAAGCTGTGAAGTAGTGGTAGAATGCTGTTGTTGTGCTCCTGGGGGTACATATACAAGAGGTTGAGGTTTCCAGGAGAGGTTAGGGTGACCCCTCCAATTAGGGTTTTAAGTGTTGCCATGAGCATTTGTTTGTGGCTTGTTTTGGCCCACCACATTTGCATCCAAAATGGGGTTTTGAGACATGGTTCTCCTGGGTGGTTAGTGGATTGGCAGTTGAAACAATTTTTTGACTGTGCATGGCTTTACGATCCATACTTTTGCATCTCATGGACTCTTTTTTGCCTAATTCCTCAATCTTCTAGCCACCAGGTAGATACCTTAGCTTTCAGCTCCATATCTTGGAGGGCATACATGCCTCCTCTTTGGTTCCTTTGGTGGCTTGAATACATGCCTTACTCTCTTAGGTTTGGCTCATCAGCCCTTGGAGGTCTCGGCCACATATTGAAGTCATTGCCTCGTCAAGATTTTTACTCAGAAATCTCCTCCATAGTTCCAATAATTGTTTCATGGAGGACGTTCCATCATAAAAATGGTTCCTGTATCCATGTAATCAAACCCGCCCAGTTGGCAGGCGTACGCGATAGTCTCCGCCATCTCGATGTGGGACCTCCTTACTCACCATCATGAGCTGCAAATGTAAATTTGCCTCTTTAAGTTGTTGTCTTGTGAGCGAAGAATTTTTAGGGTGCACTGCGGCTTCTCCCGATTCCTTATGGTTCTTGGCCTTAATGCATTTGTAAATTTTGCCTTGTCCTTTAGGGTCAGTGAAAAGGCTTTCAACTTGAGGAGCTCCATGTCCACTGCACCTTCTTTGAAAGTGGTGCATACTTCCTCAAAATCCCTTATGTGATTGTAAGGGTTTTCATTCTCCACGCCATGGAATGTTGGGAGTAGAGAGGCACAGTAAAGGATTTGCCACCATCGAGGAAAATTATGCATGAGGGTGCACTCACCTGCAGGTGGGTGTATCTTGTCCCTCGTGGATCCCCGTGCCGTGGGCTCCTGAGCTTTGCTGGCTGTTGTTCCTCACAATGGAGATCCATTTGAGCTGCTTGAGAGGATCAATTTAAGCCTGTTCGATGCGTGATCACCCTCTCAAGCACCCTTGATGTTCTAGCCTCCACATTTGCATAAAAGCACATACACACACTTCCTGACCAATAGGAAAACAAACAAAACCATTATAGGGTTAGATTAGCTAAAATTAAACGAGAAAGAAAAAGCTGAATGCTCTTGGAAAAATTTAAAATCCTACTTGATGGTGCAAGTGGGAAAATTGATAAAATCAAAAGGAATGAGATTTTACCAAAACTTGTGATATGAATCACAAGTTCAACAACTTCTTATCTCACTAGGGCACCATCGGCAACAGCGCCATTTGATTCGTGCCACAATAGGGCTATAGGAATCAACAAAATTTGTATCCTAGGTGTCCCTATTGCCGTAGCGAGGCCTAACTACAAGGTATAAGCGGTCTAGAGGTCGAACAGGGATGGGTTTTCTTTGTGAAATAAGAAGTGCGATTGAGTTGAAAATGGTATTTCTCTATGCTTTGGATTTTGGGTTTTGTTCAAAAACAGTGGGTTGGATGGTTGTAAATTGCATATAAATTAAAGGAAAATTTAGAAAAGAAGACTCCTTGAAGTCTTGGGTCACTGGGTTGGATTTTTAGGGTGTATTCATGCCCTCGGGTTTGTTTCCTCGCGTTGGAGATAATGACCTATAGTCGTTTCCCAAACCGGACAGGTTGGCACTAAAACTAAACCTAAATTACTCCCTCATGAGAGATGGCATTCGGTGAGCATTGAGTCACTAACGGTGTGCATATGGCCTGAAAACCTCGGCGGCAGCTAATGAGAGGCGACTAAGTGGATGACCGGTGGATCTAGATTAAGCATCATTTGTAACCCGCAAACTTGCGAAAATACACATTGGCGAAATTTGGATCTAGGAGGTTTCAACCTAGAAATTGAGAGATCTGAGGGGAGCTTAAATGCTCATAAATGCGGTGTCTGAAATGAGAAGGCATGAATACTTACCTCCGAGCCTCCCTTGACCCTCCTCTTGAAAGGGGGCTTTATGACATACCTTGGTTTGTCATCACCAAGGTATGTTTGGTTGCCGAGAAAATGAAAGAAAGAGGAGAGAGAAGAGAGCAAATAGAACCCTAAAATGAAAAGCTGCGGGAAACTGTATACAAAATGAAAAGTTGCTTGGATTTACAGTGAATCAAAAGTTAGGGTTACAAAAGTCATAAGGTGGCTTATATAGTCAACCCCAGACAATACAAAATGCCTAAATATGAAGAATTACATAAGGAGACGAGTAAAATATCCAAAGCGTGGTCGATTTAGGGCAAAAATACCAAAAACACAGGGGTAGCAATTTCGCTATGGAGGGGAATTTCGCTAAGCGAAATTTACCGCTAGCCTAAACTACGAAGATAAGCGAATTGAAATTTCGCTATCATGATGAACTAGCTAGTATTCGCCCTAAGCGAAATTTATTATTGAGATAGCGAAATTAGGAGAATTTACGCTAGGCACGGTAATTTTGCTAGCTAGCGAGAAATTTGGCTAACCTAGCGAAATTCTCTCAATTTAAGCTAGGATTGCGAGGAAATTTTCGCGATCTGCGAATTTTAGCAATCATAGCAAAGTGCTTTTCCTGCTAGTCTTGCAGCTATCCTTTCTTCAAAATCCACTTCACATTCCCTCATTTTTAATGGATGAAGACATCGTGAATCTTCAGTATTCGACACGCATCTTAACATCAGATTTGAACTAGATGGGTGAGAATGCACTTAAAGACCTGTGAAATTACGAAAACAAACTCGAAATAGCATCAGTGGTACTAGTGGACCTACACATGTCAGTGTAATTGGTATGATTAGTGTAAAAGCACCCAAAGCCTATCTTGAATAGGGTTCAAAATAGCACTTTTGGGCAGCAATCAGTTACTAGTGAAAAATATTGAGCTCGATGTCATGTTGCCAAATGTAGTACGCATGACTCCATTTCGGCAATTGATGATTGCATTGGCAGTGGCCAGAAATGGTCTTTCCAGGATAATTGGCACATGATTGGGCCCATTTTCCTGTATCCTCTTGGGTAGTTGGTTGTCCACCTTTGAAGACATCCTCAAGCTATTCCTTAGATCTTCCATAGAATGGTCGACCCGATGATAGGTAATGTTAGTAGGCAGGCTCCACTAAACTAGCTACTTATACGAGTATGGCGATGGGTTTACAACGGCTCCCAAATCTAGGTGCTTTGTCATGCGAGTCCACGATGTTGGTGAAATTGTGTGGGATCACCGGATCCTTGTATCATTTGTCGGGGTCTTGCTCTGGATTATGGCACTGACTTGCTCGGTTAGGAAGGCTTTCTTTTCAATGCCTAGCCCTTTCCTGACTGTGCACATGTCCTTTAAGAATTTGGCATAAGTGGGGACCTGCTTAATCATGTCAAGCAGTGGAATGTTCACCTTCAATTGCCTTAGCACCTCCCAAATTTCAGCTTGGTTTGGGATTTTTTTCTTGCCTCGTAGTGCTTGGGGAAATGGAGGGTATCTTTTCTTCACTGGATCTTCAACGATTATTCCCCTTTGAGCTCGACTTCCTTTTCCTTGCGTGTTTCTTCGGCCAGATTATGGGCCTTTGGTTGCTCATTTCTTTGCCACTCTCGAGTGATGATAACTTTCACTTCATCTATCCCTGAATTGCTGGATGAACCTAACTCATGGACTCCCTTTGGATTTGGCAGTGTTTGAGAAGGAAACCTTCCTCTCTCTGTATCTCGGCAAATTGTTGATCTTTGTGATTGAATCTGCCAGTTGTCAATTCGATTAAGATTGCTCTCGAAGCCCGTCTATTCTTAATTCGACGTACTTTCTACATTATCAATTCTTTGTGCCAATTATGCGTTGATCCCCTTTTGCTCTTCCACAAAATTGCCTACCTTCTCAAATTCAATATGGCTTGTTCAGAGATGGTGATGATGCTGTGCTTGAGATGAGAACCAGCTGTTGGCGCGAAGCCTTGTAAGCGAAGGGTTAGGTTTCCGAAGAGGTGGGGTGATTCTTCGATTGGAATTGTACGTGTGCCGTATGGGGCATTAGGTTGTGGCTTGTATTGGCCACGACATTAGCATGCTCGACATCAAAATCCCCTTCCTTCAGCGAGAGACGTCGGATAGTGTTTTCTGGATGGTATGGGGCGACGATTGATGCATGGTTGGCTGTCTGATATTTTCAGTCCTTCCTTGCACTTCTGGAACCTTTTCCTTCCAGTTCTTCCTTCTTCCTTGCTAGGGTTGATATTCTTTCTTTCATTTCCATTTCTTCGAAAAGTGCATAAATGCCTCCCCTTTGGTGGGTCGAAGGCTTCATTCTTTCAGTTTCCCTTGGATTCGGTTCATCCCAAGCCTTGGAAATTTCAGCCACATAATTCAAGAAATCCATGGCTTAATCTGGATTTTTGCTCAAAAATCACCTCCACACACATGAACAGTAGTTGCTTCATGGCGGGGACATACCATTATGAAATGATTCACCGACATCCATGTATCAAAACCATGGTGGACATTACATTGATGGTCTCCATGAACCTCCCGACACTAATAAATTTCTCATTGTCATAGAAGTAAGTAAGTATAGATCTTGTCTCTTCAAGCTGTTGGTCTTGGTTGCCTTGAAGATTTCTTAGCTTCGGCAGGAAATTGGCCCAATTCCTAATTGTCCTTGGCCTTAGTGAATTGAACCATATTTTGGCTTTGTCCTTGAGGGTTAACGGGAATGCCTTCAACTTCAGCGATTCCATATCGGTTATACCCTCCTTAAAAGTTATGCATACTTCCTCAAAATCCCGTATGTGTGAATATGGATTTTCATTCTCCATAACATGAAATGTGGGAAGCAGGGGCACTAGGTAGGTCTCAACGCTACATCCTCCAAACGAGGAGGAGGTATGATGCGGGAAGAGACAGCAACTCTAGGAGGTGTATGTGATCCCTCGTGACTGTATATTGTTGGATTCATAGGGAGTGTATTGACTTTGTTGTTCCTCGGGTAGAGGATCCATTTGATCCTTTGTGCACAGCGATTTCTGACCTTGCTCCAGTGGTGCACTCACTCTTTACTTGATCCTACGATATCCCTCGTCCCGGTCTTTGCATAAACACAGTACACAGTAAGAGCAAAACGAAGAACCTGAACAAAGCTTGCAGGGTTAGTGCTAGCAAAAACAAAAGCGCGTAAAAATGAAAGCGGTCACGTGCTTGCCCAGTGAAGAAAACGTTCTGCACACCTAAGTCAAAGGGCCGAAAGGTCACCAGTACTTGTAATGTGGATTACAGAGTACATCTCAACTCATCGTGCGTAGTTTGGCGCATCGAGGCGAAGCCATTTGATTACGTGCCACGGTAGGGTGATGGGAATCAACAAATTTGTTCCTATCTCCTCCTGCTGCGAAGTAGTCGAGCTGCGTATGCGATCTAGAATTCGAACACGAGGATGGGTTTTCATCCTACGAATGATTCGCATTAATGTTTGAAAATGGTGAGGCTTTTGTTTGGATTTTTGGATTTGGTTAAAAACAGGGGAGTTGGTTGTTCACTAGATAACTGAAATAGCTTAAACTGTAAGTGTGAAATGGTAACCCTGAAGGCTTGGGTCACTAGCTTGATAACATGGGGGTATTCAAGTGTCCTTGGGTTATTTCCTCGCATTAGGGCTAATGACATATAGTCAAAGCCAAAACCGGATCTTTGTTTAGCTATAAAACCTAACCACTAGAACCACTCTTATTTGAGTCAAAATGCAAATACTAAGCATTGATGTCAGTCAGTTTGAAACCACAGCATTTAACCTCATTTAAATGGCTCGTAAATGACATCTAAAGAATAATAGGTGCATCTACCATTAGAATAAGCCCCGAACCCTAAAGCATGACAAGTGACCAAAGAAAGGCATTAAATGGCATTAAACCTTAGTTTGGAAAGTTTGGAACCATAAATGCGTGCGTATCATTTAAAGCATGAGGACAACTGCGATAGCCCAAAACCAAGCTAGCAACCCCTCGTCTTCAAGGCTTTGAGGCTGTAGAGCATCCTTGAGTTGTCATCCTCAAGGGGTGTGTTTGGCGACCTGAAAATGAGAGAAAGAGGAGAGAGAGAGCAAAAAAACTGCTTTTTTATGAAAACTGAAACTTGTAAAATGGAAAAGTTAGGATTCTGAAGTTGTAGGGAGCTTATAGTCAACGAGTGTGAAATGACAAAAATGACTAAAAATATGAAATTACAATAGGGACAAAATGGTAATTAATCAAAATGTGAAGTCGTTTGGAATCAAAAGAAATATCAAAAACACGGGCAGGATTTCTCTGTGCGGGGAATTTGGCTAGCATAATTTCGCTAAGCTAGAAATTTCGCTAGCATAAGCGAAATTCACAAGAGATAGAAAATAAAAATTTAACTATGAGCGATGGTCTTCGCTAGGCTAAAGCGAGAATTTATTAGCCTAGCGAAAATTTTGCATAGCTAAATTTTCGCTATGATTGCGAAAATTTTAAGCAATCCAGTGAATTTTAAGTAATACATAGCGAAAATTTAGGATTTCCTCTGGCACTTTGCTTGTTTTGCCCTTTATATCTGACCTTTCATCAACTCCACTTCACATTTCTTCATTTTTTGGTTGATGAAATCCTTTGTAAATCCTCGCATTACCTTTTGACTTGATATCGAACTTGGAGAGAGTATTGTTTGAGGTATGCAAAACACACCAAAATTACCAAAAAAACTTCGAAATGGGATCGATGAGAGTACTAGTGGACTGCACATGTCGATTGGCTCGATTAATATGATTAGTGCGCAAAGCACTCAAAACCTATCTGAATAGGGCTCGAATGCTTTTTGAGCCTTAATCACTGTCTAACCATATTCAATCTTATGGATATCACCATTATCCATCATGTCTTCTAAGATATTGATACACCTGCTTTAGCGAAACTATTTAGACAATCGAAGCATTGACAACTTTTAAATTATGGAAGGAATTTTATGACTTAATATTTTATGTGATGAAATTATCAAGTTGTTAGGCAAACTTTATAAACATATACATGCATCACATACAAACCCATAATTAATACCTGCCAATCACATTGAACTAAGGGCCATGACATGCTGATTCGTGCCACAATAGGGTGACCCGGAATCAACAAAATTTATATCCTAGGGTTCATACTCTTAGTAGCAAAGCTCTTGCTGCTTGATATAGTGGCTCTAAATTCGAGCAAAGGATGGGTTTTCTTCGTACAAATGACTTATAGTGAACTTAAAACTGGTGAATTCAATTTGGATTTTAAGGTTTTGGTAAAAACAAGGGGTTTAATGTTTGGAAAACTAAAGTTTAAATAAAATAAAATGTAAAATAGAACCCCTTGAAGTGTTAGGTTACTGGGGTTGGATTCCTAAGGCAACTGAGGGTTTCCAGGGTCCTTTCCTCGCGTTGGGGAGGATAACCTATAGTCATCTCCCGAACCGGATCTTCATTTAACTATAAAAACTAACCCTTATTAAATCTCTTTGAAAATGGCATCCACTGACACATTAAAGCTCTCCTTCGTTAAAACACAAGTCAACTTGGCTCACCTTACAATGGCTCATAAATGATAACTAACGACCATCATTGGATCTAACATTAAGTATCCAATGAGCCCAAAAGCTTACCAAGTAATAACCATCCAAGGTGACTCAAAAGGGATCAAAACCTAAAGTTAAAAAGGGAAAACAGTAACGACAGTGGATACCTGCGTGAAAAACATGGAGCCCTCAGCATGCCTCGGGATTACGCCGGTGGCCTCCCACTTCAAGGGAAAGGGTTTTGCGGCTCATCCTCCAGGTGTCATCAGGTGGAGGTGTTTGGCAACCAAGAGAGGAAAATGAGAAAGTGGAGGAAGAAAATGAGAAAAAGCGGGAGAAGGCTGGCTTCTGCCCGATTTTATTAAGCGAGTTGTCTTTGATTACGGTCACGGGGAGCTTATATAGTGCCCCAGCCAAGCAAAATTACAAAAAAAACCAAAATCAAAAGCTTTTACAAATGATAAAATGGGAAGAAAACCAAAAAGGAAGCAATCAGTCAACAAATCAAATGGGCAGCATGAAGGAACAGTGGCTGGAGAGGTGAACAGTGCTGCAGGATGAGTAGTGCGCGCAGGAAGCAATTTCGCAACCCTTGCGAAAATTCGCAGAATAAGCAACTGTGAAATTTTACGATTACCAAAAATTCGTAACCACACCAAAATTTTTGTTGTGCTCCTATTTCCTTTGTATTTTACCCTTTCTTCTTTCATACGGTCTACGTCTGCTTGATGCTGAGTTTGACTCGAATTCTTTGTGCTTGGATCGACTCAACAATTTTTGCATAAATAGCTTGCAAAAACTACAAAATTAGCCACAAAATGCGATCAGTAGAATAGCAGGGACCTTACTGTGCAAATTGGGTTAATTACGCACTTTAGTATACAAAAAGTGCTCAAAACCTACAATAAACAAGGTTCAAAATAGCACTTTTTGAGCACTAATCACATGCACCATGAAAATTGAATGTAAACACATTAAGAATTAATTTGGAACAATCCTACTTAATGTGTAATAATGCATTCTGATCCAATCTTAATGTACAACATTAATGTGTAACTTGATCCTGCGATTAAGAATAATCATGCTGATCCATTCTTAATGTTTAACATTATTATTAACTGATCCCTCTTTGATTAAAGAATAATTGTAATAGTCCATTCTTAATGTCTAACATTAATGTGTAACAGTCTTACTAATTAATAAGAATCACATGTAATATGCTTAATATGTGGAGTCCTGTCAGTTAGAACACAGATTACAAACTCAAAATTTGATTATGATCATCAACCGGTCCTAATCCTATTGAGATTTTCTATTGAAGCATTTTCAATTTACGATATGATGTTCACAGACTTGTCTGAGAAAAACATGACTAAGATTATACTGATTATAAAACGGATGAACTAATGGATCATGGCATATCACATATGGATCATGGCATATCACATATGGCAAAACAATTACACTAAATAGATCACGTTATATCACATATAAAAATCAATTTCACCAAACAGTAAGTAGCTTTGATACCACTGTTGGAATCCAGCGATAAGAAAACGCAGCGAAAATAAAATTTTTAACGCTGAACTGCATCAGGATCCAAGCGGTTTGATGAAACTAAACAATGAATCAAGGAAATCCAAACCTTACCTCTTGTAGACCGAATCCTTTTCGACTAGTGTAGATTTTCTTAATCACACACATCTTAGAAACACAAAAGCAGAAAGCGATCAGTGGCAATGAGCCAAGGCGATCACGATGCAGCCAGCCCCTCTAAGGTATCCACATGAACGACTAATGGATGGGATGGATGTGCTAGCATCTTGTGATAGGTCTTTGCCCCATAAAACCAAAGACACCTTAGTGTCTTCCAAAACTCTAAAAAGAATTCTCTCTCAAAATACCCACTTCAAAAGAACCACATTCTTTTAGATGATAAACCCCATATTTATATCAAGCCTCCCAAACCCTTTTATTAAAACCAATTTAAACCAAATTCCATTAACTATAATGGGCTTAGGATTAATCATGGGCTAAAGAGAGCCTTTACAACATCCCATTATAGCTCATTCTTATGTGTGATACATAGGTTCACTTTCGATGTTGGCGGCAGACTGAATCATATTCTAAGCCCATAAGTTATAATTAGTCTCTAGCAAGACATTATAACTACCAAAATCAATTGAATTTGATGACTCGAAAAACCTTACCATAGTATGATATTAGTCATTTGTCACACGATGTCTCGATTAAGCACAAAGCATGGATGAAGTCATCTTTATAACAATCATTTCTTGATTCTCAAATGGCCAGTTAAACAAATGATATTGATAACTCCTTTATCAATCTTATTCGAAACGGCCATGCATTTCTCAGTCTTACTCATCAAGGCGATAGACATCTCGCTCAGTTAAGAGCGGGGCCAAATTCCTTCACTATCGCTCCACATTCCTCATGATTTCTTTTGCATACTGACCATAGCACAGTATTTACCATCTGTTATAGGCGTCATTGAGCTACGTTGAACGAGTTCTCATGCTTAGGAATCCATGGTGGTGGTGAAGGACTCGAATACCCTTCTTTGCGTGAGAATTGCGTGACATAATCCATGTAGTATTTCTCATAGCGGGTTAGTCCAATAACATGAACTTAACATGTATTTATGTTCTAAGTAACATCTTATGTTCATGACCAACAAAATGTGGTCTTCTCTCAGAAAACATAATAGTCGTACTTCATTATTATTTATTCCCCTGGCTTGATCGTATGGGTATTTAGAATGATGTTCTTATGCCTTAAGGTTTTACTATCAAGTCACATACTTGATGACATAAAGCGGAGCCAACTATTCAAGGATCTTATTTTATCAAGTTAAACCACAATTTAAATAACAAGATAAAATGATAAATGCCTCATGTATATGCCACTAGGCTAGAGCATATCAGTATTTTGTAAATCATTTTGAAAAGGCATGGATTACCTTCATAGTAAATGTATTTTATTAAATGTAAATGTTAATGGGCCTTCGTAAAAGAATTTCATTGAATTTGTAAATGTTTATGGGCTCGCCCTAAATTGAAATCGCTTCCGCGCGTATTTGATAAAGTGATATAGTGGTAATCGGGCATCCCCAGGGTTTTGGTCTCGATCCACCAACCGGGTCGGGTCGGGCTCAGGGGTCGTTACAGTATATGGGTTCCCATGGGCCATGAAAGGATCAATGAAGTTTTCTGAATCGAAGATCCAAAGAATGGATCTAAGTGCAAAAAACTGCTCAAGGAACCTAACCATGAGAAGATCGTGGATTTCCTGATAGCTGGAAAGGGGAAGTGGAGCTCTACAAAGAAAAATCCTCATGAATCCATCAACAGAGGCTCACTAACAGAAGAAGCCAAAGGTGTGGTTTTATATCGCCTTCATTATAATTCCAGCAAGCATATGAGCACAATAAGGGAGCGAAGCCATCATCTTGTATGCGTGTTGAAGGATACAAGTTTGATGTGGGGAAAATAGTGAAACATTATCAAGAGGGCTTCCTGGGAGAATGTAAAAAGGGGGCTAATCCCTCATCTAGCAACAATCACCAATCTCTGCATCTTGGCTGGAGTTAAAGGGATATGGGCGGAGTAAGAGCACATTCTAAGGTTTTTCTCCCTGGCTGCTTGACAAGGGTGATGAAGGCCCCAGCGAGAAAGTGGGAAAGAAATGGAGATTGTGGGAGTGGTGGAGGAGCATGAAGAAGAAGAGGAACAAGTAAGGATGGAACAAATCCAAGAGAAAAGCCAGCTGCTAGTGGAGGATGAAATGCATGCTGAAAGTCCAAATTGATTCCTTACTCTTGATGTAAGGAAACTTTTACGAACCAATGAGTGTTCGAGAGTAATCAAGGAAATGCATAGATTATGGATATGCTGGTGGCAATGAAGAAGGAAATGGAGGAGAGAGAGAAAAGGTGGGAGCAGCCAAAAGATTAGAGAGGAATTTCTGGAGGCTAATTTCAGAAGAAGATAGCAACAATGGGAACAAATGCTCAAACAAAGAGATGAGGAATGGCAAGAGGAAATAGAAAGGAGAGAGAGCCTGGTACAAGGTTGGACTCAAAAGTAAATACCTTCTACAATGAAAAACTGAAAAGGGATGAAGATGTGCTAACCTTTTTAGAAAAGAGAGAGGAGAAGATAGAAGCCCCGATCTTTGTAGAAGGCGGAGAGTTGAATATCTTTACAAAGAACAATTCAAGGAATTTGGAAATCTCATGGAGAAAAGAGACAAGGAGCTAGATGGATAATAACTAAAGACAAAAATTATGGAATTATAACCTCGATCAGGTGAATTCAAATTTAGTGAACACACACAATGTGCTCACTGAACTTGAAGGATCTGTGAATAATCTGGCTCATAGGTAAGATCAATTGGTCACCTTGGTGGAGTATACAAATGAATACTGCCACTTTTAGAGAGAAGAACCACCAGCAAAAGGAAATCCAGACATCTCCATTCCAAAGTTCCCTCCATCTTTAGCTACCTTTAACCTTGAAACTCAGGCACGAAAACTTCCAAATCTCTGAAAGAAGAAAGATAAACCTTTGTATTATGTTTTCTCTCCAAACTAAATCTGTAATCATTCCTCATCCTCTTTGTATTCAAAGGCCATTCCTTTGAATAAAATAAAGATTTGTGCAAAAATTTTATGTTCATTGGTGTTTTTGCTTGATTGGTGTGTTTTAATTAATTTTCTTTGCTTCATTGTTTGCCATCTGCTTGGTTGAATAAAGAAGAAATCAAATACCTGGATCAAATTGTTTATTTTCTACAGCATGTTTGGGTGAAATGACTTGAGAACAATTGTGGTTGTGTTGTCTTATCGTGAGCTGAATGCATAATCAAAATGAACTTCTTTACTTGATTAAAATAACACAACAACAAAATTCAACTCCAAACAACCACTGATAGATGCATTGTGGTAGGATGATCCCTAATTGGAAAAGAAAGTTGCAGTTTAGCCAGAATGAAGTTGAATGATCAAATTTAGGAAGATCTACTCAATAGGAAACACAAATAAGGCTTTTGAGACAGTTGTGTAAACAGTAAGGTCATTAAAAATCCTGAAAAACAATGCACATGGTCAAAGTGAGTCCTTAACAAATTGTGAAAAATTAGGGACATCTTCTAGGTTCATTTACAATCAAATAGTCCAATGTCCTAGAACTTGTTAGATTATTAGTCAAGGCGAAATCCTAGGCAATACTACTAATAGGAAATGATATAGGCCATCCTTGGAAGTTTGAGCCTTTCAAGCCTACCCTCATAATATGCACAAGCATACACTCTAGTTCCAGAATTGAGCCAAAGTGCCTAATTTCTTCATTGAACCAGCAATTATAGAAACCTCAAACCCTTCATTTATTCTAATCCTACAGCAAAGAACCCTTTATTCCCCAGGTTTCAAGAAAAGAACCTCAAAATGTAGAAAAGGACAAGATTGGGGGAATGTAACACCCTAAAAATACCCTAGAATTTTTATAATAATTTTATTATATATTTCGGATATAAATTGAGCCAAACTTGGGTTTTTCCGAGAAAATTGATAAATGGTGAAATGTGAAATGAATATGTGAGCATATGATTAAATGTTATATGCTAAAGTGATTAAATGATTGAACCTAGAAATAGCCCAAGTGAAAAAGGGAAAAAAATGGAAATGTGTAAAATGAGGACCTAAAGGTCATTTGAGAAAATGTTTATGTGTTTAAGTGCAAATAGAAGTTATATATGTGCTATAAGGTAAATTGAGGCAACTTAAACCCAAAAATACATTTTGGAAGCCAAACATGTACATATATAATGATAGAGTGATATTAGACCACATTTGGTCTTAGAATCATCTCATTTGAATAATTGAGAATTGGGAAATCAGTGTGTCAAGATTGTTGGGGATTTCTTCCCATTTCTTGCACTTCTAAGTGATCAAGCATCTTGGGTGAAGAAGATTCAAGGGATTGAAGGTATGAACCTAAACCCTAGAAAGTTATGTTTGATGTTTGGGTTAGAAAAACCCTAATTCATCCATGGGTTTTTCTCATGGTTGGTTTAGGATGATATTAGGATGTTATTGGGAGTGATTTCCATGTTTTGTTTTGGGATTTTGAGGATTTTTGGAGGGAACCCACACCGCGGTGTAGACCTACGACAAGGCGTGGGACACCCTCGTGCGACAGGCCGGGTGCCAAATGGAACCTGGTGTATCTTGGGGTGTAGCAAGCTACGCGTGGAGAAACATAGCTAACATTCCTGGCGCAAAATTTTGGGTTTTGTTCTGAAAGTTTAGTTTTTGTACACCGATGTGCGGAACCTAATAAATGACTAATGGGGGTTCAAATAAGAATGAGAAACCTAAATAAAAGCATTGCCATAAACATTTTAGAAACCGCCTTAAGCGTTCATTTAAGGTAGACTTAGTGTCTTAACCCCAGCAGATTAACGAAGATAAATTTGTCATTCACTAAAAATGTATAATAATTGTTTATCCACTAAGAGTGGCATAATTGTTATTGACTAGGGATAGGTGAGGATCGCCTAACCTAGGACCGAGATCGAAGGGAAGGAAACAAGAGCCGACAGCTTTGGTTTGTTCACTAACCCTCAGTGTTTTGGTAGTATACCAAATAAATCTGAAATGATTATATGGAATGAGTATTTCTTTGAAATGATATTAAGAAAGTGCATATGGATTTGAAAATGTGATATTTGAAATGTCTGACAATTAATTGCATGTGAGTGATTAATTGAGTTGCAAGCGTTAATTGATTCTTGACATCCAGATTGAATTGATATACCAAACGACCAACATGGTGGGATGCACCAATTGGCATCCGTCATGAAGGCAAACCGAAATTGTGCAATGTCCCACATGGTGGGATGCACCAATCGACATCCGTCATGATGGTGTATGACATTGTTAAAATGTCTTACTTGGCGGGATGCACCAATTGGCATCCGTCGTGATGGCGTATGACATTTTTAAGTGACCACATGGTGGGGGTGTACCAATCGGCAACCATTATGATGGGAGACCAAAATTGTTAAATGTGTAAGCACATTATCAAATGATAAAAAGGACGGGATTCACTGAACGGAATCCATCATGAATGTGAATTGTATAGACAAAGTGAAATAACAAACTTGATGAGTGTAAATGGGTTTTGTAAACTAAATATATCCTTGGGAGTAGTATATGTTTGAATCTCATGATTTGAGTTAAGTAAATTGAAAGCATGTGAAAATGCATATTTTAATATGATCAATGATTTGTAAAGTGAAAGCATGTGAAAATGAATAAGCATGAATATAGTTTGATATACAAGGCATGGTTCTATGATAAATGCATGTCATGTTAAACTGAAAATTGGAATAGAATTGTATAGAACCACTAAGCATGTAGTTTTTATCTATGTGCAGCTTTCAAGTAAACAGGAAAGAAGGAAAGATCAAGAAGCATGGAGTCATAGAGAAAGTTGCAGCGTATAAGTATATACTCCATCATATGCATATAATTTCTTTTTGAACATGCTTGACATTTGTGAACAAAGAGTTAAACTACGGTATTGTTTGTATATCATTTTGTAAAGGCATGATAACCATTTGTAAATAGATTGTATAAGAGTAAATGTTTATGGGCCTACCATTTGAAAATGCTTCCGCATAATTGAAAATAACTAAAAACGAAATGACATAATGGAATGTTTTGAAAACGGTTGGTGTGGGCTCCTATTCGGATCCGACAACCGAATTGGTACGAAGACCAGATAGACACTTTGCAAAAAAAAAAAAAAAAGAAAAAAAAAACAAACGAAAAGTAAACAAAAAGAATAAATGAGCATCCGAGGTAGTTGGAATTTATATCGAGGTTGGAATAGGAAAAGGTGCTACGAGGAATATTATTTTGATTTTGAAAGGAAAAACAGAATGAAGGATGGAAGAAAGAAAAGAACAAATGAAGGAAAGGAAAGAAATGCAAGAAAGAAGTGAAGATTGCACATTGTCAAATTGGAATAAGTTTTGTCTTGTGGCCTTCCTCTCTTCAGACAATCAAGGATTCATAAGGGTGTTTTCAACACCTAGTACCCATGCCAGCGGTATGGGAGGCTGCTAACCCAAAGTTCTCTAAGAGTGGTAGAAAGCAAGGATAAAACATTGCCTTATTCTAAATCTTTGACAAGTGAAAAGAAAAGAAAAAAGGGCTTCTATCTAAAGGGACTGACTTAATAAGAATGACAGTGGCAAATAGAATTACCAAGATGAGAGTATGCAGTATGATACATCAAGATCAAGTTTGGGGGAACAATTTCTTTTCTGACATCAGTAGAAAAGAAAGGGATGAAGGATAGAGACAAAGATGCAAAAAGTGAAGATTGGAATCTGGGTAATTTTTATTCTAAATTCTCTAATTATCCACCCAATAACCTAAGCCAAACTTTACAAGCCTAAAAGACCTAGTTGATCTTGAAGGTTGTATTGGCCTACATTAGTAGAGACTAATATGAAAAACAAGCATATGAGACTTAAAATGATATACAACAACTGTGTCAGGCCCTAGAAGATTAGCTAATTTTGTCAAGGAGAAAGAGAAAGAAGACCATCACACACTCATAAATCAGAATGAATTGACTGAATTGTTTAAATTTCAGAAATCATTAGTTTGTTTTGTGACAGTAATTAAAATTTTTTCCTAAATCTGAATTGAAAACTAAATTTGAAACTATTCTGCAACTAACTAGTTTCAATTCATGATGCTGATTCAGAAAGGATTGCAGTAGAAAGTAGAAAAATGTCCCTAAAAATAAAGCTGAATTGTTTGAGGATAAACCAAATTTTCTTTTCTTTGCTTGGGGACAAGCAAAACTTTAAGTTTAGAGGTGATGAATGCTTAAACTCGCTATTTTAATCCATTTTCTGGCTTATTTTAGTATATTCATATATGTTTTAATGCCAAATTATGGATTATTCACCAACTTTGTGTTTTGCAGGTTTAATTAAAAAGAGAAAATTTCAGCAAGAAAGAAGAGAAAAAGAGTAATTTTAGCAGTCTATGTTACGATAGAGTTCTGTGTGTTGCGACAAACGTCCAAGCAAATGGCTAAGGAAATTTGTCACGACAATATTTCTTCTGTCGCAACACAAAGGACTGAATGTAGAAGAGGAGCTATGTTGTTACAAAAGACAACGTGTTGCGACAGAACAAGAGAAGAATGCAACAAGTCAGTTGAGACAAAGAAAGATAATGTTGCGACAAGGTTTGTCAGCTGGATGTCAACACCAAGAAGAACCTGTTGTGACATAAAAGCTCTTCTCGCGACACTAGAAACAGGAAGAAAGTAGAAATTCTGTCGCGACAAGGCATCTTATGTCGCGACAAGAAAATAAAGAGCAATACATGAAGAATAGTGCGACAGATCAGTTTATGTTGGGACATAATGAAAAATAGAAGGCAAAATCTACATCGTGACATTATATGAAGAAGTTACGTCGCGACAAGGTAATGAATGTCACCACATTGAAAGATAAGGTTTTGGTCCTGATAGAGAGACAAAGTTGCGACAAGTGAACTAACCTAGTTGCAACAAAAGAGTTCAATGCTGCGACATACTTCAAGCTGAAGAGAGGTTTCGATGTCGCGACAGGGATCTTAAGGTCGCGACACAGAAATAAACTAAACACAGATAAACTAGGTCGCGACAAATATTCCCACACAAGGAAGTAAAGTCTTGTTGTGACATAACAAACTGGGTTGCGACAGAAAATATCTACACCACCAAGAGACTATGTCGCAACATCGAAATGAAGTTGCAATAAGAAATTAGGTTAAGTAGCAACAAGACTTTATCGATTAATTTTCATTGCCACGTAAATGCTAACAATACAAGAAACATTGCTTCAACAAGAACTACCGTAAGGTCGCGACAGATACAAACTCAGCTCAGACATCAATTCAAGAAGCTGCACAGAAACACTATCGCAACACAATTGTCAATGTCGCAACATAACTACTCCAATAATCACACATGAGATTGTCGCGACATAGAATGGATAGAACGAAAGATCTTGCAAGACAGATTGTTAAAGAGCCAAAGAATGATATGTCACGACAGAGAAAACTCTATCGCGACAGACTACTGCATGCTGCAACAGAGACCTGCAATAAAGAATTAAAACTCTATTGCAACCACACTTTCAAGCCGCGATAGAGAATGCGATATGGGCCAGAATTTTGGGAATCCACAATGCAGCCTTGAATTTAAGGCCCAAACTTATGGGGCTTTATAAATAGAAACATTTGAGGAAAGCGAGGCAGTCAGTCAATGGAAAAACCAGAGTATTTGGGGGAGCTGAGGACTCTTTTGTATTGTATTTTCTTTTATTTTCTTTTTCTTTTCTTTGTAGATTAGATTTAGCGTGGAATTTCAATTTGTTTACTGGAATTGAAACTGTGAATTGTTCAGAAGTTTCAAAGTTGAGCTAAATCGTTGAAGATAAATTCCAATTACTGTTTGAATCGAATGAAGTCTAGATAAAAGCTGAAATTCATTTTTTTTTTTAGTTGATTATAGTGGCATTGGAAATTTCTTGATTAGTATTTCAAGAGCTTATCAGATTCGCGGAAACACAACTTCACTGGAAAGATCCATGTTAAGCATGGTATTTCCTACACACCAAAGAGATTGGATTGAGAATTCAGTTTATTTGAATGGTGTTGCAGTATGAAGTGAATTTGCTTCCTAACATTAGTAACTTATACCCATAAAAGGATAGTTATCTCTGCTCGATTTCTAGAGGCCCTCTGAGCATGCACTAGAGATTCTCGAGGAGCATGGATGCAAATAATGGGGTATGCTAGACTAATATTAAATAACTAATGAGCTCTGAAAGATTACTTAGATAAATCATAAATTTACCCATGGTTTGAGAATTAATTTAGTGATCTATCAATTTAATTAATTAGAGATCTCTCCTTGGTATGGAGGAATGATCTTGATCTAATAAAGGAAAGGGAGAACTCTTTAAGATCTCAAGGATGAGACATCATTCATCTTGTAGAAATCTGGCAATGGCCCCTCTGCCTTCGAAGCAAGAAATCTCGCAACCATAAAAATGGGTATGAAGTATTGAAAGAAAATACCCGTATCTTATAAAGAAAAACTGACAGGTAATCGTTAGACATGTTTCGTAAATGAACACGACTCCTCTAATCAATGAAATGTGGTTAAGGGAGAAATCCAAACTATACTACCTTGCCTCTTTCGATACCCCTCACATTGCAATTATAGAGAAGAATAGAATTAGATTATATTGCAGGAATTGATAATTTCACAGCAGTGAAATCCCAGTGTCTACATCCAACAATAATCTAATTCAGTCCAGTTTAGGTCTAGGATTTTAAATTTTCTTTTTATTATAAATGTTGAAATTTAAATAGTAGAATGCTAGTTAGGTTACTGAAAATTTTATGAAAGGGAAGTTCAAATAGTGTGGAACTTGAGTAGTTAGAGTTGAACTTTAAATTATTCTCAATCTCTGTGGGAACAATATTCGCACTTAAAGGTCCACTTTTATTACTTGTACGACCTGTGCACTTGCAACATTATGACCAAACTAAATCTTCAATGAATTCATGGACAAATCCATTTTTATTATGAGCATACAAGTTCTATTTGGTCTAAACAAGTTTTTAGTTCCTTTACTGAGGATTAGGTAATAGTCCTTGGGTAAGAGTAGTAGAAATTTGATCTCTATACAAAAATTGGTCAACAACAGGTTCAAGAACAAGTATTGTAAAGGACATGAATCTTGGATTTGTCAAAGAGCAGGGTAGTATAGCCTTGAATACTCTCTCTAACACTACATTCTATCACTTAGCATACCATATTTCTAACCAGTCAACACGGGTCTAAATAGCTACTTCTTAGATTTGATCCTTTTGAAGATTTGATTGTTTTTCCTAAACCAGTACTTCACAGCCATCTCTTAGGACTGAAGACTGCTTGCCCCCATAGACAGGGTAACACAAGCCTTCTCCAATACAAGTGGTACCTCAGTATGCAATTCATTAGAATATTCTCTCTCCTTGATTAGAATCTAAGCTAACACGAAATCAAGATTATTCTACCAAATTGAGATGATACCTCTCAACATTAAAATGATATATCAGTAGATGGTTCTTATGCCTCGGGAACACACTTCTGTTGTCACCTAGAAGGGAACCTTGAAATTAGAGGTTAGAACTTCATCAGTGATTTATCAAGGTGATCCTTAGAGTGCATTAGTTAAATGGATATCAGTGCAATGTATCCCCAAATCACTGCTATTTGCTCTTAGGTCGTCCATCCTTGTGTCACTCAGGGGATCCTAGAAATCAAAGCACATATACAACTCTCTCTAGGTATAGAACATTGATATTCAGAACAACTCATTACAAGAGCAGTACCAATTATATCAATCCAGTTTTCATACCCAAAACATCATTGAATATTACAAACAATCATCAAAACACCAAATTCCTTCCCAGAGGGAGCTCATCCTTCAATAACTGGATCACAAATGACAATGACTAGTTGATCAAACAAAATCATTGAAATTGTAATCAAACTGAATAAACTGGATTCTAGAAAAATTTCCAAATTCCACTTGAATTCAGACATAAATGAAACTCGATATACAATGATCTTAGCTCCACTTCTAAGCTTAGATCGACTAATCTAATCCTAACAGAAAAAAAAAATCTAGAAAAGAAAATAAAACTAAAATAAAAAGAAAAATATATACAAAAGAGACTTCTCAGCTCCAAAAAGCTAAAAAAATAGCCAAAGCCATCGAAAGGTTGCACTCCACCCTAGGAGTTTAATATAAAGCCCCAATCATCGGGCTCGGGAAATGATACGAAAAACAATGGACTCCCTGAAAGACTAATTTATGCCTTAGTCGGTCGATGTCAAATGGCATTGCCTGCGGATGTCGCGGGCTTAACTTTTAATGTTGTGACTCTGCATATTGATGTTGCAACTTTGATTTTTTCCTTTCTGTACAATGTTGCAACATTACTCTAATGTCGTGGCTGATGCCTCAACATTGCAATTGTGGTGTCGTGGCTCCACTTTCGATGTCACATTTTTGAATTTTAATGTCATGACATTGCTCTTTTTTTTGTTTGCTCACTTTAGCCGATGTCGTGACATTTGATCCCGATGTCGCGACATTGTGAAATTGGTTTTCCCCTTCTTTTAGCTGATGTCATGACTTTGGTCAATCGATGTCGTGACATTGAAGTTGATGTCGTGACATTGAAATTGTGTTTTGATGCCTTCGACCAATGTCGCGACTCTGGTTACCCAATGTCGAGACATTCCTCCACCTATGTTGCAACTTGACTGATTTTGTTGATGTCGATGTCGTGACATTCTTCATCCGATGTCGTGACTTTGCCATGATGTCATGACATTGTTTAGCCGATGTTGCGACATTGCATTTTTGCTAACCTTTTTCTGCTTTTCTGCTGCTTTTTGCCTATTTTCTCTAAATTTTTGCAAAACACAAATCTAGGTTAAGAATCTCTAATCTTGCATTGAATTGAACTTTTAAGCCTCGAATATACATAAAAATAGCTTTAAAAATAGATGAGATTTAGACTCATCAAACTCCCCCAAACTTAAAGTTTTGTTTATCCTCAAGCAAAGAAAAGACTATTTGTTTGTCCTCAAGCAAAGAAAATTGATTTTTAAGGACATTTTTCATTTTAATAATATTTTATGTCATATCAACAATTTAGGTTAAGTGAGAAGTCAGTTTTGATATCAATTCTAACTACGCTTCAATTTCTGAATCCTCAAAAATTTCAATTTAAATAATTCAATATAGAAGATAATTCATAGCAAGTAAACAGTTACAGTTCTTGACTCAATGAGTTTGTGTTGGTCTTCCTTTTATGATTAATTTGCAGATTAGTTAACCTTATGAGATTTACTACAAAGGATGAAAGTCTCTTCAAAGTGACTTAGGTCACATAGGCTTGTTGATCATATCATTCTCCACGAATGTAGGCATAACACAATCTTTAGGATTAACAGTTCTTTGTCAGAATATGGCTTGGGTACTTAGGTAGATAATTGGACATTTAAGGTCTGCTAATTCAGATCGCACTCTACTTTCTCAACATTCTACCTTCTACTGTTCATCCTTTCTTTTCTATTCAGAACTTTTTCAAAAGTACCCCTAAACTTGTTTTGGTGCATCTTTTTACATGTTTTCCACTATGGCTTTTTCTTTCTCCACTTTATGTTTCAAACTCAGTTTCTCCAATTCAGAAGCTCATTTCTTTTCATTTTATTCAAGGTTAGGAATGGTGCAATGTTTTACCTTTTTAAGCTTTCTACTACCCCTTAGCAAGCTTTAGGTCAACAACTGCGATATGAGTTGGCATTAGGGTACTAGGTGTAGAACACCCTAAGGACTTAATTTCTCAATGGAGGAAGGCTACAAGGAAAAACACATCCCTCCTTGAAACTAACATATTTTCAGATTCTTAGGTTGTTGTTGTGCACTTCTTTTTGTAAATCTTTCTTAATTTATTTTCCTTCCACATCCTTAATTCTCATCCTTCTTCACATTTCAAAATTGTACTCCCCAAAACTTGTCCTCTTGATCACTTTTTTTTGCACTTATCTTGCAGTTTAGGCAAACTAAGGGTTATTTACTGAAAGATAAAATTTAAAGAAGGGTTAAGGTTTTTCTATGTGGCTTAGATGATGAAATTGGCATTAGGCTCAAATAATGTACTAAGGTATATGCATATAAGCATATCACGTTAGTAAGCTACAAATGCCTAAACCGTCTGGGGCGATGTCAAATCATTTCCTATCGTCAGGATGTCAGATTTCACCTTGAATAATAATCTAACAAGTTCTAGGACCTTTTGAGACTAAATATTTAGTGAATCCCATAAGGTGTTCCTAACCTAAGAACAATTAGTTTTCAAGGTACTTATGATCCATGTGCCTCGCTTTCGCTTCATCCAATCAGACTAACAAATCAAACTAAATCACTGGGCCATCACTGACAACAATTTCAATCGTTTATAATCTAAAATCTCAACCTATTTGTCATTGACATCACAACTTTCAATTTTGTTCCACTTACTCTGCCTAGATTACTATGCTCTTACACAATTCAGCAGTTGATGAGCTTAAAGTCATCTATTTTTAATCCATTTTTCTGTTTGATTTTCATCTGAAAAGGAATAATTAATATGCAGAAATATGAAGAAACTCACCAATTTGTTATTAGCAGGGAGTGTGAAGGAAAGAAGAAAATATAGAAAAATGCAAAGAATCGTGGAGTAAAAAATGCGTAAATGGTCGCAGTAAATGAAAGCAACCGTTAACTATCAAGTAGCTTTGGAATTTGCATGTCTGAGCTTATGATGTCGACATCAGAAAATTGAAGAAATATGCAGGTCGCACTGTGGATCAAGGCGTTAGGCAAACCGAGGACTAACCGTGACTTAAGGAATGATGTCGCATAACATCGTGAGGTCGCCGACAAGAGAAGCGCCTCAAGCTGCGACGCTTTTGAAAAGATGAAACAAACACTTAAGTCAGTTGTCACGACAGAGACCGATGTCGCGACAATCTAAAAGCAACCAAATAGCTTCCAGAGATTCTAAGTTGATGTCACACAAGAGATTGATGTCGCCACATAAGATTGCCTACCAAGGTTGCGCTTCCTTAAGTCATGTCGCGACAAGAGATTGATGTCATGACATCGTGAACCATCGCTGAAAGTCGCAGGATTACGAGCCGATATCATGATGTGCGATTGATGTCGCGACATCAGAACACAAATGAAACTCATAGAGGCATAAAGTGATGTCGCGACAAAGGATTGATGTCGCGACATGGAGAAGACACCCGCTCAAAGCCGCAGACTTAAAGCCGATGTCGCGATTAAAGGTCGATGTCACACATGACGGTGTTCGACAAGGGATTTCCGAGGTCGCACCCGAACAAAGAACATGGGCCAGTCCACTTGGAAATCCAAAAAAGAATGCATCGTAATTAGGGCCCAAATCAGAACCCTATAAATACATAAGTCATACCAAAAGAAACGCAAACTTCTTCAAGTATCGTAAAGAGTAGATCCGAGTGTCGGGTCTTATATTCTATTTTTATTTTATTTTATTTTTCTTTATTTTCTTTTCTCATTTTGTCAAGTATGTATTATAATTTTTTTTCTTTATTTTTATTTTATTTTCTGATCCGATGTTATCAAGCTGGCGTGTTTAATGTAGAATTCCATTCTCTTCAAATTACTACACTGGAATGTTGAAGTTCGCATAAATTTCGGAATTCGACTTTTCCAGCTTTCAAATCATAGCTTGTCCTTATGATCGAGAATGCCGAGTGTGTGATTCAAGAATCGAGAAACTCGCCTTCCATTAAATGAATGCTATAGTCGACTTATCTTTCTCGTAGTTGTTTCCAAGAATCAGAATTTCAGTTTATGAATTTACTGTTATGGGTTTAATACACTTCGAATATCGCTTTCTATACCCGCTTTAAGATTGGCCTCATTGCTCATTTCAAGGAGGTCCTCCGAGTGACACGTAGAAGGCAATTTGAGAGTTATGAACATTTCCTTGAAGGTATATTAACCCGATATTAGAGACTCCAATGAGCTTTGTAAGTTTATTTCTAGATAAATCCTTCTCACTAAACCAAGAAAGAGTTGAATGAGTTATCATTTTAAACAAGGTGAGTTCACTTCAATTCGACAGGCGGCTAATCCCGTGTTAGCGAGATCTAATCAAGGAGAGGGTGATTCAACTGAATTTAGAGAAGAGTGAACTTGTGAAGTTGTATATCCTCGCTTGACCGATAACTCGAGCTAAGGTTTACAAACCCAAACGGGTATGAAGTATCAGAAAAGAAAACAATTCCGTGACAAGGAAATCCCTACAGTAGTCATCTAATTCCCCTCGTCTTCGAAAGAATCAGAAAATTAGATGATGAATTGTAGTAGCATGGAGAGATACAGCTTGTAATCGTAAACGCCGACAAATTTTAAACCCGAAATACACAAGCAATCTTATCAAGCAGCACTGCTGTGAATGGATTATTCACAATAGCAGTTTTTTTTTATGTGCCCTCTAAAAGATAACTATTCAGTTTCCATTTATTTTCTTAACCTTTCATTATTCTTTATTCTTTAGATTCCAGTTTATTTGATTGTTCATTCTTTTTCCTTATACTTTGATATTTTACGCCTTCTGCCGGATCACAATGTCGTTATACCCAAATATATGGGAGTTTATAGTCGTGGTAGTTGATCTAGAATTCAGATCTCCGTGGATCGACATTCGGACTTATATCCATTTTATTACTGGTTTAATTCGTGCACTTGCGATATGGATCAAAACCACAAGAAAATGGTTTACTCTTTATGAAATATTCTTTAATCAACACTATAGAATGCTGAAGTCCTACACCTAAGTTGTACGGTTTATTTATCGAGGACTGCACAATAACTTCGGGTAATAAGTCATAAATTCGAGTAGGCGTTTTGATCCACAATAATTTATAGTTGTAATCAACAAGTTTTATGGCGCCGTTGCCGGGGATTAGACAATAGTCTACATAAAGGGGTATAAATCAGATGTATTTTGGTCCTGGCCAATGTTAGCCCATTTTGATTTACCAATTCAATTAATTTCATCAACAATAACAACACAAGCAACTCAACACATTCTCCTAATTCAACCAAATAAGCAATCACAAATCATTTTGAAATTGTAAAAAAATGCAAAAATATTCAACCAAAAAACGACAATTTCCGCATAACTTCCGTAAACCCGCTTTATTTTTTATTTTCAAATCAAGGCTTCCCCTGATAGTTACCTCAAACACTGAGACATTTCAAATTTCTTTATGATTTTAGCTCGCATACCTGGGCCTATCTCGGCTCAACTAATTTCAATTTATTTGTCAAAGTAATCCACAAATTCAAACTTCTTTACATATCACAAAATATAAAATAAACAAGAAATAAGAAGAAAAGGAGAAGAGAAAATCACAACGCATTACTGCATTTTAGAAATCAGATTACTTATCATTTTAATTACAAGAAACTGAATTACAAAGAGAGAGAGAGAATTGGTTCATTTCTTTTTCCTACGCTGGGATTTGGAGGTTTTGAGATTAACTGGTTCATACTGATAACTAGCTTGAGATGGAGGATGAGGGTTTTTTAGCTGTCCTGTCTCTTAGGAGCTAGTTTGTCATCCATTCTAGCATCCTGCCATTAGACCTTATCATCTCATTTTGTCTTCCCCCAATAGAATTGAGAGAACCCTCAAACCTCACCCTGGGTATCAGAGCATCTTTATCATGGATGGAGTTAACTATGTTTAGGCTCTCACCCACACTTTCCTATAGTTTGGGTGGGAGGCTTCCATCTTCATCTCTTCGACGGTGGCTCTTTCTTCTAGTGCTCTTTGTACAAATACCCAAAGGCATCAACCTTCTGTAGCATGTTCTGCTCCATCTCTTTCTCCCTCACCTCTAGGATCTTTAGTAGTTCTTGATCCCTCTTAACTGGTCATTCATAAAGGCTTTATCTCTCTCTTTGTACTCAATTCATAGTAGTCTATCTCTGTTAACCACCTCCTCTCTCCATTCTTCATCTCTCTATTGGAGGGCTACTGCTAGAGTGTTCTCTCTCTTCTTTATTTAGTCTTCATGGTGGTTGTCTCTCAACCTCAGTTCCTCTCTTATCTGCTTCATTCATCTCCCTCATTTCTTCTTTCATCTCTTTTAGTAGGATAGTACTGAAGATTTGCCGCTTTCTTCTGGCCAGTAGCCTTTCTTGCTTTTCCTCTTATTCGCCACCTGAGTCAAGGTCCCCGGTCTGCGCAGAAGGGCATTGGCCGCTCCGAATTATGCTTCAAAATCCCTCTCTTCAATTACTACAAATCCTTCGTATTACGGGCTGATAAAGGCCCCCGGGTTATTTATTTTGCCTTTTCCTCTTTCTCTCAGGGCTTTCTCCTTTATCTCCCCTCTCACTTCTACTGCAGCCTTGAGGACTCCAGAAAAAGTGAGAGGAGAGGCCTTAAGGCACCTCTCTTCCTCCCCGTCATTGAATTTCACACCCCCTTTAATGCACAGAAGTGTGATCAAAGAGGGTGGGGGAATGTTTCTTGAAAATTTTCCTCTTACGTAGTCTAGGATGGACTCGTCAATAATTTTCCCCACATTTAGTGCATAGCCTCACCAAACACATACAAGAGCATTATGCGAACTCGTCTCATAGTCGGAGACGTGCTGTGGTGGCTTCAAGCATCAACAATCGAAAGGCAGTAACCATACCTTATCGACTCCTCGGTTAGGTCCCCCATCGATGAAGTTGAGATTGTCCTTGTTCTCTTCCATCGCTCTTGGGCCATTCGCGTGAGCTCTCGGCAACTTCTTCCTCTCAAGTCACGATTCCGAGCCGCCATACTGATTGACCGATTCTTAAACATGTGACCAAATCGATTGCTAATTAGCAATTCCATCTAAAAACTTTTCAGTCCCCAGTTGAAATGCCATAAAACATGTTGACTAAATTTTATAAAATATGTGTTTAGCCCATTTTCGAAAGAAGATCCATAAATTGATTTTTGGTCTAAATCGACTAATTGCATTGTGTCATACAAGTAATAAAATAGATTAAGTCTAGATATCATACCCACAAGGATTGATGACAAATCTAAATATCAAGTACCCCATCTACTTAAGATCTTTGCTATTTGAACTCCAAAGTTAAAAATGGTTTGTTTCTAAACTTAAGAAAAGAAAAACCAGGAGAGCAAAGCTGGCATGCAAGGCGCCGGCAAGTCACATACACAAACAAGGCGTCACAACACAAACTCTATGACCACATGTAAAGAATTCAAATAAATGGATTGGAAAGTTCACTAGGTAAAATAACACTAGGAAATAGATCAGTGTGCAATTATGAATTTCTACATCATTTTATAACGTATTTCAGCCTTTAGTTTGAAATCCGAACTTGTCAAAGATTCAAGGTAGTATAATTTGGATTTCTCCATAAACCATACATTTCACTAATTAGAGATCCATATTCCTTTTCGGGATACAGGTTCAATCAGTTACCTGGTAGAATAAAAACTCATTTCTAAAAATTTGTGTGTTTTTCATTTACAGTACTTCATATCCATTTCTTAGGATTGAAGACTTATTACCCCTATAGATAGGATATTACAAGCCTTCTTCAATCTAATTGGTAACTCATCCGTCTAATTTAATGAGATTCTCCATTTCCTTGATTAGATCTATACTAACACGAGATCAAGATCCTCTCATCATATTGAGGAGAAACCTCTGATCAATTAAATTGATACATCATCCAAATATCCTCACATTATGAGTAAGTCAATGATCTATCTAAGTGATTTTTCAGAGTTCAGCTATTCCATAATATTAGTCTAACATACCCCCAAGTAACTGCTCCACACTCTTAGGAATCTCCATCTTTGTGTCACTTAGAGGGCTTCCTGGAAATCAGATCAAGCTACAATCATTTTTTGGGTACAAGCTAGTAATATTTTGAACAAGTAGCTTCAAGAATAATACCAATTAAATAAATCCAAACATTCTAACTATGAACTTCTTTCTAGTTGAGTAGAAAATAATAATCAACATCGATCCATTCCCAGATGGAGCTCAGTTTTTCAAAGCTGAATCACAAATAATAGTGACTAACTGATTAGGTAAATTCACTGAAATTGCAAACGAACTGAAATAAATGAACTCCAAAAAATTTCCAAATTCATTTAATAAGATAGTAATGAGAAACAAAATTTTAGAGTGAACCAGCTCGAAACTTTACACTAGATTGATGTTCAATCCCAAAAAGAACTAGATAAAATGATACTCTAAAAACTAAACAAAGAACAGAAAAATAAAAGAAAATAATATAAAAGAGTCTCCAGCTACCCAAAAGTTCCTGGTTTTGCGAAAGTCGTACGTCTCAGATGCCTATTTATAGATTTCAAACACGGGCCACACTTCTAGGCACTAATTATGGATCCCTATAAATTATGGCCCAATTAGTAAATTTTTCGCAACATAGAAAGTTCTGTCACGACAAAGTTTTCATCTTTGGCACCTAGCATCTTTTCGTGGCATGTAGTTTCTGTAGTGACATATTTTTCTGCTCTTTTCTCAAATTCTATTGCGACATAAGTTGGCAATGTCACGACATAGTTTTTCTGAGGTTGTCTGGTTAATGTCGTGACAAAGCTTTTCTTGTGTCGCGACAATTCTTGGTTACCTTGCAGCTTGAATACTTGAATAGTATGTCGCGACAAAAAATTCTTTGTCGTGACTAAGTTTATTTCTGCTGCGCTACTTTGTGTCGTGACTGAATTTCTCACAATTGCCTTCTGTTGTCATGACAGACTTTTTCTTTGTTGCGACCTAATCGTCTTTGATCCTGGTCACTGGCTGAACTGTTTGTTGTAACATTAAAGTCTTCATCGCGACATATCTGTCTTGATTGGTCTCGTGTCTCTTCCATTTCTTGTTGCGACATAAAACTTCTCTATCGCGACAGAAATCTCTTACTTAGCAATTTTTATTGTCATGACATAATCTTCTTTTGTCGCGACCAAGATTTCTGCCTTGTTTTCTTTACTATGTCGCAACATAAGTTTCTGTGTCTTTCTTCTCAACTTCTATCACGACAATAGCCATCTTTATCACAACAAATTTCATTTCAGCCTCATGTTGTGTTTTTCATAACTTAAGAATTCTCTGTTGCGACATGGTCTTGTTATCTTTCATTGTTGATTCTAAATTTTGTGTTGCGATATATAATCTGCTATCTTCAATTCTTTATGTCGCGACATGAGTTTCATTGCCATGTGCTTGATGAGTGTCGTGACATGAGTTAGGAATGTTGTGACATTCTTCTTTATGAACTTCTACAGCTTTTTCACGACATAAAAATCCATCATAAGGCATGCAAATCACCAATCTATAAAAATTATGTCGTGATACCGCATTTCTCGGGCTCGAAAGTTCACTCGAACTTTGTCAGTGATACAACTCTTGCTTGTCATTTGGGATTCTGTCGTGATAGTCTGAAACTATGTTGCGACAAAGAATTCTGCCTTGACCAATTTTCTACTTTTCTTGTTGGAATTATTTCATTTTCATTTAAAAACCTACAAAACAAAAAGTTGGTGAACATTCCATAATTCAATATTAACATGAATTATAAACTTCTAAAATTATGTCAAAATGGATAAATAGATATTTTAGGACTCATCAAATTCTTCAACCAAAGTTTTGCTTCGTCTCCTAAGCAAAGAAAAGAAAAATGTTGTTTGTCCTCAAACAATTTAGCTCTCAATTTTTAAGGACATTTTTCTGGTATAATTCACAATTTGGCAGGAAACATAAATTAGTTGTAAAATTATTTCTAAATATGTTTCCAAACTAGAATCAGAAGATTTTCAATTAAGTTCACTAAAAAGCCAAGTAATTTCTATTGTGTATACAATTCAATTATTCCTCCTTGATTTGTGAGTGTGTGATGGTCTTCTCTATTATTCCTTGGAAGATTAGTTAATCTTCTGGGATATTACTCAGATAGTATGCTTCTCCTTTTTTCTTTAAAGTCTCATATTCTTGTTTGTCATATTAATCTCCACTAATGTAAGCATATACCACCTTCAGAATCAATTAGGTCTTTTAGGCTTATAATGTGAGGTTGAGGTAATAAGACAATTTAGGCTCAATTTTACCTAGATTTCATTTACACTTTGACATACCTGCCTTCATATGCATTCTTGATTTTTTCCATTCATGTTAGCTCTCTAACTTCCCCATTTGTTTTGGTGTATCTTTCTGCATACTCTCTCTTATGGTGTCTTTCTTGACCACATTCACACTGTAAACTCTCTTCCTTATCTTAGAAGCTTTTTACTTTTCATCTTCTATCATGGTTTTTGGAATAGTGCAATGTTTTGCCCTTTTAAACTTTCTACCACCCTTAACGAACTTTGGGTCAGTAAATCCCATACCAATTGGCATTAGGTTACTAGATGTTGAACAACCCTAAGGACTTAATTGTTCCAGGGAGGAAGGTTACAAGACAAAACTTATTCCACCTTGACACTTTTCTTTTCACAACTTATTTTCATCTTTTCTCATCTCAATTGATTTTTCTATCTCAACCCTTCTTATCCTTCCTTGTACTTTTGAAATAATATTCCCCCAAACTTGTCCTCTTCCATCATTGATGTATTTGTCATGTAATCTATGCAAATAAGGGTTTTTTTACTGTAGGATTATGTTCAAGTGAGGATCTAGTCTTTTCATTTGCTGGTTAATGATGAGGTAGGCTATTAGCTCAAGTAAGGAACTAAGGTGTATGCTTATGCATATTAATAAGGTAGGCTTTGAAAGGTTCAATCTCCCAAGAATGGCCTATATCACTTCCTGTTAGTGGTATTGCTTAGGATTTCGCCTTAACGAATAATCTAATAAGTTCTTGGACATTTGGAGATTTAATTGTGATTGATCCCAGAAGATGTCCCTAATCTTTGGCACAATATTTTCAGAGATAATTTTGACCATGTGTAGTGTTTATCAGGGTTCATAATAACTCGAGCTATTTACAAATATAATTATTAGTCATATATTTGTTCCATCAATTGCTTGTAATCTTCCTTATTCTTGAAGTTCAACACATTCATCAATATCTTAAGAACTTTCTTTCGCTCATCAGATCGCACTCCCAATTCATCTATATCAAAATCTTATTTGGTACCTAAATATGTTTCTATGCTATTTTACAAGTGCAAAGCTTATTTACATTAGACCATTTAATTCAGAGAAGCTTAACACAACAACATTTCAATTCCACAATCAATCCAAGTCTACCAAACAGCTCACAACTATTCAGCAATTTAAACCAAGAAAACCAGGTTCTTTATTATTCAATAAGGCTATTTACTAAATCTCATCAATTTCTAATTATTGAACATAAATGAAAGGAAATAGACAATAAACACATAACAAAAGTAAAATGAGAGTGAAAACCAATTTTTTTTGTTTCAAAGAAATTTTTTTTTTGAATTGTTTAAGTGTCAGGCATCTGGTTACAAAGAGAGAAAAGGGGAAGAACTACAGGGCAAGCTATTTTCTTTTTCTATCATGCCTATGGGAGGAATGAAGATTCACTGGTTCAAACTTGTAACCAGTTGTAGAAGGATAGAACTCAGGAATCTGGACTTGTGGCTGCTTGGACTTGCTGCCATCTTCACTTCTATTGAATGCAAACCACTCCATGGAAAGGGTCATTTGCTTGATGAAATCATTTTTCTCTGCCCAATAGAGTTCAGGGTTCCCTTAAACTCACCCTGGGTAGAGTAAATTTTTATCAGGTTGTTGTTGATCATATCTAAGCCTTCAGTCCAACATTTTTCCCTATAGTTTAGGGTGCCCTCCATTTCCTTGTCCTTTTTCTCTATCAGAAGTCTTATTTATTTTTTATGTTCCTTATACAGATACCCAACAACATCTTCCTTCTGTAACAAGTTCTTCTCCATGGCATCTTCTTTATTCTTCATGATTTTTATTAGCTCACTATCCCTCCTGAGCTGATATGAGATAAAGGCATCTTCTCTTACCCTTAGTTCTTCACTCAATTCTCTTTCTCTTGTTTCCCATATGCTCTTCCACTCTTCATCTCTTTGCTTTTGGGCTTCTTCTAGATTCTAGTCCCTTCTTCTAAGCTCTGCATCCATATATTCATCTCTAGTCGAGTCGGGATTTATACAAGCCATTCCTTTCGCATTTCTTCGTTTCATTATTTTCAAAAGATATCTATTAACTTAGCAAAGGTTACTTGATGCTCGAAGCCTACCGCTTCTGATGAACTCGTCTCACTTACGCGGAGAGGGCAGAACTGGGCCTCACATCTCTCGCTCCGTTGTCGCTTCTCTGAAGCTTCACTTTCAAGCCGTATTTGATGTATTTCTACATCATCTATGTTCTCTCTCTCAATTTCTGCTTCTCTCTCTCTACCTTTGTTCTTAGGCCCTTTGGTGATTCCTGTTAGTGTCAAGGTGAGGTTATAGGGCAATTTTCTTATTCTTCCCAGTCTCATTCCACACCACCTAGGATACACAGCTTAGTGATCAGTGCTGTGAGGTACTAGTCCCTTCTATCCACCTCTGTAATAACTCAAGATTAAGTTTTCTATTAATTTCTCCACACTAAACTTGTGACCTTTAGGATGGCATACAACAATATTGCCTCCTTCTCCTTAACTGTACTCAAGTGGTTGGTTGGAAAAATAACTAAAAAATGACATAAACCAAACTCGTCTATTCAAGACCGACTTGCAATAGACTACCAAGCCAAACCTGGTTATGCATCCCACTCCTCATCACCAACAAGTCTACAATCTTCCGAAATCGTTCTCGACCGCTGATTAAGACTCAAAAGTGCTATTTTGAGTCCTATTTAAGATAGGTTTTGAGTGCTTTTTGCGTACTAATCATATGAATTAAGCCAATGGACATGTGTAGGTCCATTTAGTACTACTGATTTTGTTTCGAGGTTGTTTTTGGTAGTTTTGCAGGTTTTGGGAACCTCGACCATCATTTCAAGCTTGGCTTCGTATTGGTGCTGATTTATGCCAGTTTAGATGAATTTCTGCGATTTCCCATCAAGCCGAGATGAAGAAATGTCAAGTGAACTCAAGAACAGAGGTCGAATCGACAGTAGAGGCAATACAGGAGTGCAGGATTTTCGCTATGGCATAGTGAAAATTTCGCAACCATAGCGAAAATTTCGCAATCCTAGCGAAATTTCTCTATGGCCATATTCGCTTATGATGTGTACTCATATCATAAATAAATTACCGCGGCATAGCTTAAAATTAAATTTTCGCTATGCCCGCACTTCCCGCTTATGATAACGAAATTCACTATGCATGTGAAATTGGTTGCCCTCGATTTGATCCAAACGACCCCGCTTATAATTCCATTTGCATCTAATGTAATCATATATATTTTGGTATTTTTGGTATTTCCCATCTCTCGTATGGCTATATAAGCCACCTTATAACTTTTGTAACCCTAACTTTCATTCATCAGAATCCACGCAACTTCATTTTAGGGTTACAATTTTCTCTCTTCTCTCTCTTTCTTCATTTTTCAGTTTCCAAACACCCCTTTGAAGATGACAACTCAAAGGATGCTCGCAAGCCTCAAAACCTTGGAAGAGTGAGGCTGCTAGGTCAAGTTAATGATGGTCAAGCAGGTGTTCCTCCTGCTTTAAATGAAGCAAGTACGTATTTATGTGTTTCAAACTTTCCAAACTAGGGGTTTAATGCTACTTAATGATTTCTTTCACAATACTCTGGTATGCTTTAGTAGCTCAAGTAGGCTCTTAATGGTAGATACACTGACATCCATTAGATGTCATTTACGAGCCACTGAAAGTAGGTTAAATGCTTGGTTTTTCAAACTGCTGGAACATTAAATGCTCAGTAGGTGTTTTGGCTCAAATAGGAGTGTTTTTAAGGGTTGGTTTTTAACGCTAAACAAAGATCCGGTTTTGGCAATGACTATATGTCATTTGCCCTAATGCGAGGAAATAACCCGAGGACACCTTGATAACCTCATTTTACCAAGCTAGTGACCCAAGCCTTCAAGGTCTCTATTCCAAACCTCATTTTAAGTTGTTTCAGTTAGCCTAGTGACAACAAAACCCACACTTTTTAATGCAATTCCAAAAATCCAAATGAAAGCCTCACCATTTTGAACCATGATACAAATCCTTAGACGAAACCCATCCCTGCTCTCGAATTCTAGATCGCTTATGCCGCAAGAGCTTAACTACTAGCAGAGGAGGAAAATAGGAAACAAATTTTGTTGATTCCGGATCACCCTACCGTGGCCCGAATAAACCAAGTTTTTGAATTTTGAACCATTTTTTCTTTCATTTAGGTTGTAGGTTTGGTCTATCTGCTCCATGTTGAACGAGATCCATTTACCTCTGATATAATCTGTCTTGTCTTTCATACCCACCATATTGGTGTAGAATTCTTTAACTACATCTACAAAACCAAGGGCTTTGTGCTCACAAAAGAGAAGCCATCCTCTCATCTCAACAATTTCTTGGAAGGGGGAGATCCGCTTACTAAAGCCCCTCTTGCCTATGAAATCTATGTGCTACAGTTTGTCTCTGCAGGCGACAAAAGCTAGCTTTGAAACCCAGTCGCTCTCTTTTTCTTCACTCCGCTCTACTCCAGTTTCTTCAGCTTCCCTTTTCCTCTTTCTTATTTCTTCCACTGGTTTCTTAGGATCCGCTCTGGCTTTAGCTCTTTTTTCTTTTTCTATTTCTGCTTGAGTCGCTTGGACTATTTCTTCCTCCTTCTTAGTATACTCTTCCATGATTTCATTTAGGTTCGGAACCATGTTCGATGGATCAGACATTGTCAGAAGAGAGTTTTCGGAGATCTAGGGTTTTCAAAAGGAGGGGAAGAGACGGTGAAAAAATACTTGAGCGTGGTCGATTATTGATTTAGGGCAAGTGGCTTTTCAGGTTTCAAACATGATCTATTTATAGGCTCAATATTGGTTGCACCATCATTAAATGTCGCAACAAAAACTAGCCTAGGGTTTATTTCCTTTTTAATTTAATGTCGCGACATAGAAAAGTAATGTTGCAACATTTTTTTGAGATCAATTAAAATTAGGTCAGTCCATTGTTGTGACAGAGTAAAAATTGTCGTGACATAAAATGTGATGTTCAAGTGTACTTATGTCGCGACAATGAGAAATATTGTTGCGATAGAAACTTTCCTTGCAAAATCAGTTTCAAACCAACTTGGTCGCGACAAAGAGAAAAATTATCACGACATAGGAAAGACAATGATCAGTTCAAATCAAAAGATGTCGCGACAGAGAAAAACATTGTCGCAACACAGTTTGTACTCCTCCCATTGAATTATGTTGCGACATAGAAAAATTGTGTCACGACAAAATCTCCTACGGCTTCTAAAAGACTAACCTAGTCTTTGTCGCAACATTAGAAACAATGTTGCACATGAGTTTTGGTAATATTGTTGCGACAAAGAAAACTATGTTGCGACAATGAATATTTTTTTTATTCTCAGAGTTGCACAATTAGCATTCCTCAATCAAGTAACATTAAAAGCACTATGCATTCATTAATACCAATCAGAAAATACTTGTGAAAACACATCTAATCATTACAGAACCTCAATTCAAGTATGAACAATCACATTTCATTTCTTCACTCAAAATGATTCAACAAGATGATATTTAGAGTATTCAAATAATGAGAACAAACAAAGCTACGATTCATTTTATGCTCTAAACAAAATTACATTCCCCCAAACTTGAACTATGCATTATCATTAAAAAGCAAGTTAGGGAAATCGAAATACTCCCCCTTGTAGCAATTTATGCATCATAAGTTTGAGAGAGTGTGCTTTCTAATAAAATTCATTTCTAATTCAAACTAATGTCCCTAAAAATCCCAAAGAAAACAAATAAAACTTCAAACAAAAGTAAAACTAACTTCAAACACCAAAAAAATTATCCAAAACAAGCTAGCCATGAAAATTAAAATTTGTTTGGGTTACCTCCCAAAAAGCTACTCAGTTTAATGTCTTTAGCTAGACATTTGCTGCATAATGTTTTCTTTTTAGAAAAAATCTCTTCCGTCTCTTCCAAGTCTGGTTCACTCTTCATTTATGTTCCCTCCAAGGTAATTGATGAGTCTTAAACCCATATATTTTTAATCCATTTTTCTGGCATATTTTTAGCAAGTTTAGATCTATTTTAATGCCAAATTATGGAATATTCACCAATTTTTGTTTTGTAGGTTTTAATTGAAAAATGAGATAATTGCAGTAGAAAAGAAAAAAAAAATGCAAATGCAGCATTCTCTGTTGCGATAGAATTTCAAGTAGACCGCAGGAACTATTTCAGAACCAAGAGCTATTTATCCACCAAAGTCCAAAGGAACTGGCGCGTAAATAGAATCTCCGTCAAGGCAAAGAGTTCTTTCGCGACATTGCCAAGAAGAATGAAGAAGACCGCCGCAACATCCCAACTCGCAAACAATGGTCAAGGCAAATGGAAAAGGAACTCATCACGCACAACTTCCTCGGCCGCAGAACATGTGCTATCAAGATTACCAGAAGAACCCCGTCAAGAAAAAGACTACTCATATGACAAAAATGGCATGAATATAACACGTCAATCGAGACAATTGTTTTTATGTCGCGACAAAGTTTTTAAGATGGAACCGCAAATTGATTCGCGCCACAAGAAAACCGGAATCAACAATATTTATATCCTAATCCCACCGCCGTAAAGGTAAAGCCATCGCAGTATATTCTGTGGTCGAACAATGTGGATGGGTGTTCTTCGCACAAACGACTTACAATGATATGAAAACCGTGACCTGCTCGAGTTTAAGGTGGTGATAAAAACAGTGAGGGTTTTGATGATGAAAACTGAAAATAAACTAAAGTAAAACAAGAAAAATTGTAAAATAGAACTCCTTGAACTGTCAGGCTACTGGATGCGAGTTCTACAGGTCACTGAGAGGTCCTCGGTTACTCAAGCCGGGGGAGGACGACTCTATAGTCATCTCCGTAACCGGATCTTCTTTAGCTATAAAACCTAACTCAAAATAATTATCCCTTCTTAAATGGCATTCACTAGCCATTTATGTTCTCAAATACCAAACGAGTCTCCTTGACTCACATTACAATGTGGGTAATGAAATGACAACTAATGAACATCACGCAGATCTAGTAATAAACATTGGCGAGCACTAAAAGATTACTAAGTACCGAATTATCCAACATGAATCGAAGGATCTACACCGCTTAAAAGGAGAACACGTACTGCAGTGACTACCCGAGTGAAAAAACAGGGACCTCAAGAGTCTTCCGCATCATGCACCCAACAAAATTTTCCCGCTTCCGGCAGGAACGAGTTTTGGTTTACTCATCCTCCGAGTTGTCATCCTCGGAGGGTGTTTGGCTGCCCAGAAAGTGGAAAAGAAAATGAGAGAAAAGGGAGCAGAGAAGAGCAGAAGCGGGCGAGCTGAAAGCTTCCCGTCACTTTTTTATTGATTGATTGCCAAGTTGATTTTACAGGAGCTTGATGATTCGTGCCACAGTAGGGTTGCCGGAATCAACAAAATTTATACCTAAGTTGCTCCTACTGTCGTAGCGTAACTACTGCAGTATAGCGGCTCTAGGATCGAACACAGGGATGAGTTTTCGTCTTACAAATGACTTGTATAATGATTCAAAATGGTGAGGCTTTCATTTGGATTTTCGAATTTGCATAAAAAGTGTAGTTGTTGTTGTCACTAAGCTAACTGAAAGCAGTTTAAAATAAGTTGTAAAAAGAAGACCTTGAAGTTTTGGGTCACTAGTTTGGTATGATAAGAGTAGAGGTGTCCTCAAGTGTTTCTCGTATTAGTGGCAAATGACATAGTCATTTCAAAACCGGGATCTTTGTTTAACTTTTTTTTTTAAACCAACCCTTAGTAAATATCTATTTCAACCATAGAATTTAATGAGAATTTAATGTTTCGCTGAAAATAAAGCATTTAACCTACTTTCAAGTAGTTTTAAATATATTCAATGGATGTCATGTACAGCAATAAGAATAATCGAACCCTAAAGCATGCCAAGTATTGACCAAAGAAAATACATTAAATAGCATTTAAACCTAGTTTTGAAAGTTTGAAACACAAATAAGCGTGACTTCGCCTATGAAAACAGAGGAACACCTCGTGAACCCACATCAACCAACCCAAGAACCCTCTCTTCAGGTTTTTTGAGGCACTTAACATCCTTTGGAGTTGTCATCCTCAAAGGGGTGTTTGCGCCTAGAAAACAGGGAAAAGGAGAGAGAAGACAGAAAATGGGAACCAAAACAGGCCGTAAATGGAGATCACAAGTAAAATGAAAGTTAGGTTACAAAATATTCATAACATGGCTTATATAGCCCCACAAACAATGAAAAATACCAAACTAACCTAAATAATATGATTACATTGAGGGCAAAAGAGGAATTAATCAAAACGGAGTTGTTTGGATCACAAAAATACGATGCAGATAATTTCGCTATGCACAGGAAATTTCGCAATATAATGAATTCAACCTGTAGCGAAAATTTCTCTATGCACAGAAAATTTCGCTATATAGCGAAATTTCGCTATATAGCGAAATTTCTCTATCATAGTGAAATTTCGCTATGTAGCGAAATTTCAACATATAGCGAAATTTTCACTATGATTGCGTAAATCTCGCTATCATCATTGCGAAATTTTCGCTATCATTAAATCTGCCATTCTTCTACCTGCTTGCTTCCTACATCTTCCAAAGATGCATTATACATCTACAATTTCGTGATTATACATCTTCCAAATTTTGCTATTTCTTCATCCCAGTTTGATGAAATCGACAAGAATTCATACGAACTCTAAGATAAATCAGCATAATTTCGATGCCAAGCTTGATATGATGGTAAAGGTTTACTTAAACCCAGAAACACCATTGTAATAAAACAACCTCAAATAAAATCAAGAGTACCTAAAGGGACTCTGGCACATGTTAATCGGCTTAAATAATATGATTTAGTAAGCAAAAGCACTCAAACCTATCTTAAATAGACTCAACCACACCTCGGTACTCAATCATTGTTCCCCCACCGACACATTGTTAGTCCCAGTTAAATGCTAAAATAATAAAGGTATGCAGTGCTATGCTTTTGCAAAAGAGTAGGGCTGCTAAAAGTGTGTGTACAAGGAGGCTTTACCCTTCAAGATGAAAATTGACTCAGAAAAACCATCATGAGAGAACAATTTCCATATAGGAACAAGTTTCAGGGCAGCATCAATTCCAAGGAAGTCAACCTTAACTTCCACCAAAATCTAAGTGTTTTTAGGTAACCATTTTGAACCAATAAGTCATGTTTTCATTCCCTCCCCAACCAAGTTGCCACGCTGTGACCTTGATTCATGCCACGGTAGGTGATCCCGAATCAACAAAATTTTTATAAATTCCTCCTACTGTAGTCAAGCTACCGCAAGATAGCGGTCTAGGGTCGAACACTGGATGGGTTTTCATCCTACTCTAATGATTCGCATTTTTATGTTTGAAATGGTGAGACTTTGTTTGGATTTTGATTCGTTAACAATAAGGGAGGTTGATTGTTCACCGGATAACCTAAATGGTTTAAATGAAAGTGTGAAATGGTAACTCAAGGCTCGGGTCACTAGCTTGAAAATGGGGTTATTAAGGTGTCCTCGTTATTTCCATTGGGGCAAATGACATATAGTCAAAGCCAAAACCGATCTTGTTTAAATTATGAAACCTAACCCTAGAACCACTCCTATTTGAGTCCAATCAAATACTAAGCATTCAATGTCCCAGTCAGTTTGAAACCCTAGCATTTAACCTCATTTCAATGGCTCGTAAATGACATCTAAAGGATATTAGTGCATCTATCATTAAGAATGCACTGAACCCTAAAGCATGACAAGTATTGACCAAAGGAAAGACATTAAATGGCATTAAACCCTAGTTTGGAAAAAGCCTGGAACCATAAATGCAAGACTCAGATCATTCAAAGCATGAGGACACTGCCAAACCACCAACAACTAAGCTAGCAACCCTCCTCTTCAAGGCTTTGAGGCTTAGCCAAGCATCCCTTGAGTTGTCATCTTCAAGGGGTGTGTTTGGCAGCCGAGAAAATGAGAAAGAGGAGAGAGAAGAGAGCAAAATAAAACCTAAAAACTAAAGTCATGGAAAGCTTGCATAAAATGAAAGTTAGGTTACAAAAAGTTGTGAGATTATATAGCCAACCCCAATGTGTGAAATGGCAAAATGCCTAAAATATGATTACAATACGGAAAATGGTAATTAATCAAAACGTGGTCGCTTGGAATCAAAAACACCAAAACATTGTATAAATCCATTTTCGCTTATGCAGGAAATTTCGCTTAGCATAGCGAACCCTTTCGCTAGCTTAAAAACAAGGCATATAGTCCAAATTTTCGCTTATGCACGCACTTTCGCGCATAGCGAATTCTCACAACTTAGCAAAAATTTGAGCACAGCTAAAATTCATAGACCAGAAATTTCGTTATGATTGCAAAATCTTTCGCTAACTTTGCGAAATTTTCTCAATGCATAGCGAAAATTCTCGATCTCACCATTCTCCTAAAGTGTTGCCTCGCATTGCTTTACACCTCATTTTGCCTTCAATTCTCCAATTCAACTTGATATTTCATCACCTACCTTAAGAAACCATCATGATCTCAACATTCAGCACTAATACGAGGCCAAGTTTCGTCACGACCGTTTCCAAGACCCCAAAACTACCCAAACACCCTCAAAACCAAATCAAGAGACTATGGACATGCATGGCAATTGGTTTCCACTATATGATTGTTTCACAAAAAGCACCAAACCTATCTTGTATTAGTGTTAAAACAGTACTCTTCGCTGGCCCATTCATGGTTCTCAATCCATGAGATTGTTTATGGTCCCTTGGCAAGAAAATAAGGTATGGTAACATGTCGTAAAGTTTACAAAAGCGTATGAAGCTGGTGTCAAAATGAGTGTAAAGAGTAAACTGTTCTTTAGTAGAATTAGCTCACCCCGGTCTAAAACCGTTACAGAGAACAAATGCCATATAAGAACAAGTTTTAAAGAACATCGCTTCCAAGGAAGTCAACCCGAACTTCCACAAAAATCTAATTGTTCCTATAAACTAGCTTTGAGCCAATAAGACTAAAACTACTTCTTTCTTTCTCCCCAACCTAGTTACCGCTATGGCCTCAAACCGCCACTTTCAACCAATGTGATCAGCCATACTTTTGCTTCTTTCTTTTCATTATGTATTGTGGTGCATGTTAAAACTCCGACTTTCATCAAAGTCCGTAACGGGGGTCCACCGAAGACCCCAACCACCACATGCCAGTGCATCAAGCTAAAAGGATCAACCAACCACAAACTCTACTGTGCTTCACTCTACTGAATGACTTCGAGAATTAAGACCTATAACTCACAAACCTCTACCTATCCATCTGCAGCATAACACTAAGCCTCGATGATTCCTAAACCAATTAAGGCTTAGGGCATCGGGATTTAAAGGCTTTCGCTATATAAATTTAGGACCGTGTTCGGTTTCACAGCGCCACGACTTTTATCTTCTTTTCTTCTTTCTTTCTTTCTTCGCTTTTTCTTCTTTCACGAAGACTACATCGGTCTTCACCATAGGTAAATATAAACTATTATGGGGTCGTCAATAGATCTAAGGTCGGTTGTAAGGTGAGAAGAGGTATTGAGAATATACAGAAGCCAACCTATTGGTACAATCTGGTGCAAGGTGTGAATTAGCTAGCGGGGGATGTTCAAGGCTGACTATGCTGGAAATCCACAATTGACCAAAACCAAATCATGCATGGAATTATTCTAACAATAAGGTAGCATACAGGCTTCAATTATTCAACTAAAGGTGAGTAGAAACAACAACATAGCACAAGAAGTGATTTGCAAAAGTGTAATGAACGACAACAATGCTATAAAGCTTTGATATCACCAAATGGCTAATACATGCTTAAAAATAGCTAAAAAAAGTATCACTGCCTACTATCGACTAATACACGTATCCTATACAATCCTATACAAAATGATTAGGCAGTTGATAATGCGAAAAACAATACAAAACATGATAGAAGACACCCCTAACTCTAACTTTTCCTCCTAACCAACATATAAACATGCCTCACTGGGTAGTGATAGGAAAGTTAGAGAAGGGGGTGTGACCACCTCACTCGTATGCGGCGATGTGCCGGTGGATCCGGGTCGTTACTTACGATCGCGAGCATGTCCAAGGAGGGGTCGTTGTCGCAGGGCCGGTCTCGAGTAGCCTGCAGCTCAAAGTGAGACCGAGGTGGCTCATGATCCGAAGAAGCATGGCGTGACAATGCTCTATAGTGGTCTCGGCTCGGGCCATCCTCTGGTCCAACGACGCCTGTGTGGTAGCAAACGAATAGACAGCATCCATAACAATAGCAATCTCCTTAATCGACGCGGAATATGTTTCCGATCGCCGCTAGCAGGCGAAGGGCCGACAAGGTCACTAGGCGGCATAAGGAGGTGGAGGAACGGGAGAGAAAAAATCAAGAACCTGGGTCTCCTCTCCACTTCTACCTCCACCTCGTAATGATCTCACCCTGGGGGGTCCTCATACCTCATTCCACTCCTCCTCGTCTCCGTCGTTGAGAACAAAAGAGACGGCGATGGTCAAGGATACCCATGGACAGACTTGAGTGCATCCGATCCTCCTCTCGACGCTGCCTCCTCGTGAATCCCGTGATGCTCCAGACCCGGCTCAAACACAAAGATCAACAATGGTAAAGTCTCAACTCGAGCCAGGCCCTTTTTGTGAACCTTATCCTTAAAGTGTAGAAGAGAAGTCATAACAAGCTCAGGATCAACCGTAATCCTTCGAGATCCAAGATGTGGCTCGAGTATACTCCCCGCTACCGAACGTAATGCCAGCAGTGGAACAAGCCAACCGGCAAGTGGTCCACAAGAAGCACCGAGGGGGAAGCTGGCCCGAAGAGTACGGTCCTACCGTAGTATCTCGGTGAGACAATGACCATCTCCCCTTCAGATGCGCCGCCAATCCCGATATCCTTCCGTGACCGCAAATTTGCCGGCAAGCTCACGTGCATAAATGTCCGCAGCCAGTACTCCTTTAATTTTATCGCCACTTTGTGAATTGAGCTCATGACTTTACCCTGAAGTCACAGGGAGTGGTAAAACCAAGCACCACCCGGGGATAATAAACGCCATATTGATAAATGGCAAGAGGGAGTACCGCGCGACGCTTCATCGAGTCTCCGAACTGGGCGGTCGGGCCGTCAATGCTGGGTATTATCATAAATGACCCGTGGAAGTCCCGTGTGATTCACGTTCCTCCTGAATCGGGTCCCAACAATGGACTCGATCCGAGGCCTGCGGATAGATGGGGCGATGAGCTCTCCTCAACCGGGAAGGTGATGGCACGGGCCGAGATAAACAGGACTCCCCGCTCGATGTCCGATCTCGAGTACCGCCCCGCAGACTGCCTCTGGCAGACCGGGAGGTGGGCCTGTGGTCCCACCCTTATCTTCAATCTCCGAGGCCCTTAGGACGGCAGCTGGGGCCACTGAGAGGTTGTGTATCTGCATGGCTGTCCTGAACTGACACCGCAGCTCGGCGCCCGGCCTCCATCTCCGGGAATGCTAACTGACCCCGGCTCGGCTTGCACCACTCGAGCACGGACCATGTCCGGCGGCCTAAGAATACAAGGCGTAACAGGCTCTGGCACTAAGAGGCTGGGCAGTGTGCTGCTCACACACACAAAGCAGAACATGGCTCTACTGGGCTAGCTGACTCGGGACGATCAAGAGACAGTAAATGACAAGACAAAGTAAATACTCAAGACCAAGAACGGGGCTTGCTGGCTGCACTAGGCGCTGGAGGCTCGTGCCAAAGGATCAGCTGTACTCGCTGATGGTAAGGCGTGGCCAGCCTAGGCCCACAAGGCACAAGAAGAGGGCCTCGAGCACGGGAGCCAGGACAGGCCACGCGCGAGGCGTCGGTGTGGAGGAAGGGCACGGCAAAGGGGCCTCGTGCAGGACCCGGGCTCGCACTGACTCCGCTCACGCAAGGAGGCCCTGGGAGGGGGTGAAGAAATGACCGAAGATGAATGCCCCTCCCCCTTTCATAAATCGCTTAGGTAACTAAAGGTCCCTTTGAAGCCTAAGAGCCATCAAGGGAGCTTAATTTCGCTTATTATAGCTTAATTTCTGTTCTGAATCCAATATCCATCTGCAAATAAAAAAATAAAAATTTGATTTAGGCAGATTAAAAACAAAAATCAAAAAAATAATAATTATTTTTAGCATAAACTTAAGAATAAAAATTAAATTAAATTAAAATTAGACTACTAAAAAGTTACTGTAACAGTATACTATGAAAATCGACACCAATTTAAGCAAAACTGTACTTTCGAGTCACAGCTTGTTTCAGTGGCACAAACCACTCAATTTCACTGATTTATCATGGAGGATCAAGGAAGAGAACTCCTGCCCCGACAAAGGGCTTCAGGTCGCAAATTCCTCTTGTCGACTTTCTTCTCACTGCGATTTCAAATACCAATGGCTCTACAGGGGTGATCGATGCAAACAACCCTCACCAACCGCTTCATCTCGTTTACTCACCCTGCTTACAATTTAGTGGGCTTTTGGTTTCCTCAAGATTGACCAACCGAGCGCACCTCATCACCTCCTTGTCACATCTTCCATTAGCTTCAGGCTTGTTACTCAAGTGAAAAATATCGAAGCCCAATGTCATGTTGCCAAATGTAAGTTGTATAACTCCATTTCTAAGAATTGATTATTGTATCGCGCTGGCCAAAAATGGCCTTCCCGTGATAATCAAGTATTACGATTGGGCCCACTTGCTATCGTTTCAGACGCTGACCAAAGTCCACCGGGTAAGAGAATTTGTCCACCTTCACCAACACACTTCCAACTCATTCCCTTAGGAATCTTCACCGACGACGCCAATGACAAAGTGGATGTTGCGGCTTAAGCTCCCCTAAACCTAACTGCTTATACACTTAGTATGGCAGCAGGTTTACACTGCCTCAAATTCAATAAAGGCTTTGTCTGGCTGAAGTCCCAATGTCGATCGAATCACAATCTCGGATCCTCGTATTTCACCCGGCCCGCTCGATTACGGCAATCAGACTCGCTTCAGTCAGAAGGCTTTTCAATGCCTAACCCTTTCCTCGACTACGCACGTGTCCTTTAAGAACTTCTTGCACAGGCCAGACTCGCTTAATCATGTCAAGTAATGGAATATTTACTTTCACTTACCTTACATCTCCCAAATTTCAGCCGGTTTCTGATCTTTTCTCAGCTCATACTTGGGAAATGGAGGAGCATGTTTTTCTTCACCGAGTCTTCACCGATTATTACCCTCTCTCGGGATTAGTCTCCTTCCATGTTTCTTCGCCAGCTATGGGCACCGATCGTTTATCTCTTTCCGCTCTCAAAGTGATGATAGCTTTCACTTCATCCATCCCCGAGTTGTCGGATGAACCTCACTCTACGAATTTTCGATTTGGCAATGTTTCCTGGGAAGGGAACCTCCTTCATCCCATACCTCCAGCATGTTGTCAATCTTTGCACTGAACACGAGGTTATCACCATTGGTAGTTGCCTCAAGCCCCACCTATTCTTTTGCTCAATGTACTTTCTACAAGATTAACTTTCAGCCACCACATCATCCCTTTCGTTTTCCGGCATGAAAATCGCTCTACCAATTCGCTTCAAATTCAATATACCTATTCCACGTGGAAGAAGATGGTGGTCAGGTTATGACTTTACAGGAACCAAATCGTTGTTTGGCACCAAAGTACATAGCAGAGGATTAGGTTTCTAGAGAGGGGTTAGGTGATTCTTCCAACTGAATTGCACTATTGTCAGACAGGCATTAGGCCGGTTGTATCACCCACGCATTACTACATGCGTGACATTAAATCCTTCACTGAGGGAGTATTCGGATAGTGTTCTCCTGGGTGGATAGTGGGCTGACAATTGATGCATGGGTTACCAGGCATTTTCAGTCACCGTCATTCTGCGTAATGGGAGCCTTGTTCTGTTCCTTCTAAATTTCCACCTTCCTAGTTAAGGTTGATATCTTTGCTTTCATCTCCATATCTTCTGGAAAGTGCATAAATGCCTCTTTCGTGGGTTGATGGCTTCATTCTTTCACTTCCTCGATCTGGTTCATCCTGCCTTGGAAGTTTCAGCCACATAATTCAAGAACCATGGCTTCATCCTGGATTGCCAAAATCACCTCCACACATGGTTTCTAGAAGTTGCTTCATGGCAGGGGACATACCATCATAAAAATGATTCACTAACATCCATGTATCAAAACCATGGTGTGGACATGCATTGATGGTCTCCATGAACCTCTCCCAACACTGATAGAATTTCTCATTGTCATAGGCTGAGTAGGTCTAGATCTGTCTCTTCAAACTGTTGGTCTTGGTTGCATCAAGAACTTCTTTCAAAATCCCGCTTGAAGTTCGGCCCAATTCCTAATTGTCCTTGGCCTCAATGAATTGAGCCAAATTTTGGCCTTATCTTTCAGTGTCAGTGGGAATGCTTTCAGCTTGAGTAAATCCATGTCGGGCACTCCTTCCCAAAGTCGCGGCATACTTCTTCTAATTCCCGGATATGAGTATAAGGATTCTCATTCTTCATTCCATGGAACGTGGGTGCCAGGGCAATCTTCAATAAGGTCTTACCACCCATTAATGTTATAAGATGCAGAAGGTGAGCACCAACTTGTGGAGGGTGTATGTGATCCTCATCGACCCGTATGCCAAGCCGGGATTCATATGTGCAGCTTGCTCGACTTTGTCGTTCCGCAGAGGAGGGATCCATTTGCTCACTGTGTACACCACTGACAAATTTGCTCAACTCCAGAAACAATTTAATCTACTTGATATCCCTCTATCCCAAAGATCGTGATAAAACACTCACAGCAAAATGAGATAAACAAAGAACAACAAAGAAATCCACAAATAAGTGAGTTAGCTACTTCAAAATTGAATGTAGAAATAAAAACAAAGTGGCAAAGAACTGCTAAGAAAAAACTTGCAGCTCAAACAAAATGAAATTCAAAAGGATTGAAGGTCACCAACACTTGTAATGTGATTGCACATATCAACTCATCATCGTCCGTAGTTTGGCACCATTCTTGCCAACGGCTATCGCAGGATTCGTGCTACTAAGTAGGTGATCCCGAATCAACAAAAAATTTGTTTCCCTGGCGTTCTCCTACTTCCCTAGTCGCTACCGCAAAGAGGCGGTTCAGGTTGAACATCGTGGGTTTACCACGATTCGCATTTTTGTTTGAAAATGGTGAGACTTTTTGTTTGGATTTTGGATTCAAGTTAACAACAAGGGAGGTTGATTGTTCACCGGATAACCGAAATGGCTTAAAATGAAAGTGTGAAATGGTAATCCTCAAGGCTTCACTAGCTTGATAAAATGGGGTTATTAAGGTGTCCCCGGGTTATTTCCTCAAAGATTAGGACAATGACATATAGTCAAAGCCAAAACTGGATTTTGCTAGCTATGAAACCTAACCCTGTAATCACTCCTATTTGAGTCCAATCAAATACTAAGCATTCAATGTCCCATTCAGTTTGAAACCCTAGCATTTAACCTCATTTCAATGGCTCGTAAATGACATCTAAAGGATATCAGTGCATCTATCATTAAGAATGCACTGAACCCTAAAGCATGATAAGTGACACCAAAGGAAAGAAATTAATGGCATTAAACCCTAGTTTGGAAAGTTTAAACTATAAATGCAAGTATTCGTGATAATTAAAAGCATGAGGACATCACAAACCACCAACAACTGTTAGCAACCTCCTCTTCAAGGCTTTCTGGAGGTATTAGCCAAGCATCCCTTGAGTTGTCATCTTCAAGGTGTGTTCATGTTAAAAATGAGAGAAAGAGCAGAGAAGAGACAAAATATAACCTAAAAACTAAAGTCGCGAAAGCTTTGCATAAAAATGAAAGTTAGGTTACAAAGTCGTAGGTGAGCTTATATAGCCAACCCTAATGTGTGAAATGGAAAATGCCTAAAATATGAGATTACAATAGGGACAAAATGGTAATTAATCAAAACGTGGTCGTCGAACTCAAAAACATCAAAAAACACATGGCAACCATTTTCGCTTATGTGAAATTACAAGATAGCTTAAATTTTCCCCATGATAGCGTAAATTTCATCATAGCCAAAAAAAAAGGCATAGCGAAATTCAAATTTCGCTTATGCACGCACTCGCATAGCGAAATTTTCGCTAGGATTGCGAAATTTTCGCTATGATTGCAAAATTTCGTTAATCCTTACGAAATTTGCAATGGCGCTTAAAATTTCGTGATTCCACCATTCTCCAAGAGTCGCTTCCTGATTGCTTCTCTACACCTCATTTTGCCTTCAATTCCTCCAACTACTGGATTTCATCACCTCACTGGGTGAAACCACCACAGCTCCCTACCAGCACCAATACGAGGCCAAGCTTGCCGATCAAGTTTCCAAGACCCGAAACTACCCAAAACAATCTCAAACCAAATCAAGAGCACTAAGTGGATACGCACATGGCAATTGGTCTAATTCATATGATTAGTAATAAAGTAATTTCCAAACTCATATCTTGAATAGGGCTCAAAATAGCACTTCGGGGCACTAATCAGACCTTAAACTGAGAGACCAACTTCCCAAATAGATTCATTTATACCTTATTTTTTACTTCATTGTATTGTGTGCATGCTGAAAACTCGATCAATTTTCAAAGTCCATGCAATGGGTCCAACGATAACTCCCAACTAATTAAGGCTTAAATAATAAGTCAAAGGATATGTCGATCACTTAACTCTTCAAACACCCTGACTTCGAATGATTTCGAGAATCCAGCACCTACAACTTGCTAAACTCCACCTATCCACCCGTGTAGCGATCACTAAGCTCAAGGATTCCTAACCGCTTGGCTTAGTGGCACCTGCCTTCAAAGGCCGCCATATACCCTGACCGTTCTGGTTTCATGTAAAGAGTCACCAAGCTATTCTCTTCCTTTCTTTCTTTGCTTTTCTTTCCTTATAGAATGTTGGTCTGCTTTTATGGGTAGCTTAAACCCAGCTATGGTCACAACAGTTCATACTTACTTTGGTAAAGTAAAAGAGGTATGCAGCTTCAATCTATTGACAAAGTGATGCACAAAAAGACATGAATGAAGCAAGGTGATGAACAAGGTTGAATATTTAAATTTCAACCCAACCAAAACTTAATCATGCATGGGAACTATTCAGTAGTCATGGTAGCATACAGAGGTTTAAATTCTTTTCAACCTTAAAAGAGTAGAACACAAAAATGGTTCATAAAAGTGTAGAAAAATGTAACACGCTATAAAGCTTTGATATAACCAAAAGTGGCTAGTACAAGCTAACATAGCTAAACATAATACATAATAATCATAACAAAAAGACCACCAGCCTACTATCAAGAATACATACATACTAAACAGTCCTATATAAAACAAGTAGGCAGTTGATAAAGATAAAACAAAACAAAATATGATAGATGACACTTCCAACTCTAACTTTTCCCAACCAAAGTATAACCGTGTCTCCACTAGGTAGGGATCGGAAAGCTAGAGAAGGGAGTGCGACCACCTCACTCTTGTGGGCGGTAGACACCATGATCGGAAGTCGCTGCACGGCCGCCAAGACATCCAAGGAGGTCGCGGAAACGGATATCGCAGATCGATCACGAGTAGCGGTCGTAGGCTCACACGAACGCTGAGACCGAGGTGGCTCAATCAAGAAGCACGGCGTGATTCCCACGCCGCGACTTTCGCTCGGCCATCCGCCATCACAATACCAGATCATCAGAGGCCAAGAAATCCCCGAAGTGTTCAGTGGATGTGCTCGTGGCTACGGTAGCGTGGAGGATGGGCCAGCAGTCTCAGGAGGAGCTAAGGCAGCAGGAGGTGGAACTGGAGGAGATGAATCTGGAATTGAGGTCCTCTCCACCTCCACCTCTAACAGCCTGCCACCCCGACAGTCCTCCCAGTCATCATCCGCGCCTCCTCCCTACCGCAGTAGAAGAAATGAGAGTGGAATATATAAAGACCGCTCGATGGATAAACTGAGATCAACCCACGCGCTCTGCGTGGTTCTAGAATCCCGTGATACTCTAAGACCTCGGCACAAAGAACCTCAGATCAAAAGGAATAACCTTACCGAAGTAGTCCTACTGGACCTTCTCCTCAAAGCGTAGCAACGCGGCTACGACGAAGCTCGAACGGATCAACTTAACCTCTCTCTGACATTTGGTACGTAGTTCGAGTATAGCTCCCCGCTGATTGCATATACGTCATGGGAATGTGCTAACCGCAATGCGGTCCACGGGGAGACCAGGAAAGCCGCCACTAAGAGATAAAGGCCCGACCATGGTATCTGAAGAGGAAGAGCTAACCATCTCTCTAGGCATGGTCACACCGCCGATAGCGACGGAATTAACCACCAAGTGTGCCCAAAGGGTACCGTAATATTTGCAAATGCGGAGTACCCTGTGGCTGCCATTGATATCAACCGGATTCACCGACTACGCTCCCGATGTCCGCGCATGATAAACCCGCACCGCAACGCGGATAAAAACTAACTCGTAGTCACAATGGCAAAGATGAATATCGTTGGATCAACCGCATTGAATTCCTCTCAATCGCCGGTCCGTCAATGCCAAAGATATGTCGAGTATGACTCTTCATGAAAGTCCCCTGCGACGAAGATTGACGTTCCTCGAATCGACACAAATTTAAACATCGCGCCCATCCTTAAAGCCGGATAACTGGCGATTTAACCTCGATCTGAGGAGGCACTACCAAGAGAATCGGCCAAGACCACCCGGCCGTATGTCCGCCCTTCGGAGCGCACCGAGGTGGTCTCTTGACACAAAGTGGGCCTCCAGGCCCACCCGGTCCGGTATCGTCGGATGGGAGCTCAAAAGCCTGAGCCTCCTCTAAAATAGAAGCAAGGGCAGGACCCTGTATCATAGATGTGGCAGGGGCCAATGCAAGAGGTGTCTCTATAACCTGGTCCGGAGAGTGAGCAAAGCCCAGCCCCCGGATGTGCCAACACCCTCTCTTTCTGTGGGTACTGAATCGACCTCGGGCCAGAACCCACGGGGCTCCGCGGTACGAATCCATGGTCAAGACTTAGGTATAACAGGGAGCAACACCATGCACACAGCAAAGTGCATGGGCGCAAGGACCGTGGGTGCGTGGCTCGCCTGCGCGCTGCGGGCGGCGTGGACTCCGGCATGCTAGGCGCATCTCGCATTACGGGCCCGGCAGCGGCCATGCGTGGCCGTGGTGCGGCGGTGGTTCGTCTACCTGGGGCTTTGACCAGTGAGGCTATGAATGGGAGGCACGGGCTCGGGCCTTTTCTCGATAACTGGCAAGTGGCGCACCGGAAATACAGCCAGGAGCAGATAGGGAGCAAGGAGGCTTGACAACATCACGTGGGAAGGTCAAAGTGAAATGTGAACAAAAATGAAAGGGGGTGGGATTCAAGGTCACGTTAGGGTAGATCCCATCAAGAAATTTATACCCAGGCCTTCTCCCATCGCCGTAGTCAAGCTACTCGCAAAGATGGGTCTGGGGTCGAGCACGGGGACGTGGTTTTCATCCTATGAATGATCAGATCATATTGAAAATGTGGTGAGGTTTAATGACTTAACTGTTTTTAAATGTTTTGTTTACTTCGTTAATGAATCGCATTAACCTAAAATGAAGTGTGAAATTTTAATCTTGAAGGTTTAGGTTACTAGCTCCTCGATAACACGGGCAAACAAGAGTCCCTATATCCTCGCATTATGGCAAGCAACCTATAGTCCAAGCCATAACCCATCTTTGTTTAACTATAAAACCTAACCCTAAAAACCACTCCTATTGGAAGCCAACACAAGCAACATGCATTCACAGCCCCTTTAGTTTAAAACCCTAGCACTCAACCTCATTTCATACTCAGCATCATCTATGAATATCAGCATCTAACAAGTATGCACCGGTAATCTCAAAGCATGGTAAGTATTGGCCAAATAATGACATTAAATGATATTCAACCCTAGCTCGGGAAGATATGGAGCCATAAATACATTACCTGTAGCATTTAAAACATGAGGACAACTCAGACTTTCACAAAACTGTTAGCAACCCTCCTCTTCAGTTATAGGCGAATGCCATCTCGAGTCACACATCCTCAAGAGGGGTAACAAAACTTAGAAAATGAAAGAAAGAGGAGAGAAGAGAGAAAGGCAAACCCTAAAATGAAAGTCATGAGATATTTACATAAATGAAAATGCTAAAAGACGCTTAGTGGTTACAAATGATGTTTATATAGGCCACCCAATGTGTGAAACTACAAGAAACCCAAAATATTGGCTAATACAAGGATGCTAGCTGCAATACACCAAAACGGGTCGTTTGACACACTACACAAAATTCACGGTGGCAAGGAATTTCGCTATATATGGAAAATTTCGCTAGGTAGCTTAAAATTACTAGCCCAGCGAAATTCCCCGCTACCTCAACGAAATCGCACGTAGATAGCTTAAATAGTTGTGCACTTCTCGCTTATGCACGTGAATTTCGCTAGTTAGCGAAATTTCTCGCTAGCCTAGCCAAAAATTTTAGAGATATTAAATCACAAAATTTCGTCAGCATGTTGATTTTACTATATAGCGAAATTCACACTTAGTGAGTTTGATTTTCACTGAGATTGCGAAATTTTCACTACATTATAATAAGAATCCCACGAAATTTTCGCAATCATAGCGAAATTTCCCCGGGAAGGTTCGTTTTTCACGCACACCGCACCTCCACCGCATCGTTTCTTCATCACTTTACCTTCATTTCTTCATCAATTTTGATATGTTCGATGGCTGAAAACAAGTCTGGGCCTTTCACGGCCCTCACATATCTCGATATCGACCAAGGTATACAAAAACCCTAAAAATAACCAAAAATAACCCCGAATATATACAAGTGATACTAAGTGAACCCGAACACCCCAATCGCTTAATTGATATGATTAAGGCGCAAAGCACTCAAAACCTATATTACATGCGGATCAAAATAAAGACTGGGGTACCAATCACACCCCCCAACCGAAACGCTGCTAGTCCCAGCAATGCAAAAATATGGCATGTATGCGTGATTTTCTCAAAAAGTTTTATGGTTCAAAAAAGGTGTATGTACAAATAAGCATTACCTTTAAACGAAGAATTGATACCAAGTTTGAAACCGACATGAGATGGCAAACCATATAAGAACACTCTGAGGTCAACACCAGATCCATGGTTCTCAACCGAATTTCCCAACAAAGTCTAATGGTTCACTGTAACCATTGAGCCAATAAAGTGCAAAATTATTCCTCCCCCAACCTAGCTACGCATGGCCTTGGGCATTGAACAACCTAGACAGGAAAAGCCACACCTCTTTCTCGTTATTGATTACTTCAGAGTGCAACGCTCAAAACTCGACTTCTCACCAAAGTCTCGTAACGGGGTCCACCGATGACTCCCAACCAATTAAGGTTTAGTGGCATCGCCGTGCTACCACTGACCACAAACTCGCAGCTTCACCCCGGGACCGAATGACTTCGAAAAAAAAGCACCTACAATACGCTAACTCCACTCCATCCACCCGCGTGTAACGAACACTAAGTCATTTAATTCCCAACCACCAAGGCTTCAGGCATCGGGCTTCAGAGGCTACCATATACCCCGACCGTGCCTCGGCTTCAAGACAAAGTATCGACTTTATTTTTCTTTTTCTTCATTTCCTTTTTCTTTTTGCTTTTTTCTTTCTTTCCTTGGGAATTAAATCGTCTTCAAATACGGGTAACACAACCTATCGGTTGCCAACATACCTAAGGCCAAGCAGGTATGAAAGGAGGCAAATAATTTGATGTACCTTATCGGGTACAACTGATGCGTAGTGAATTAGCTTAAGGAGGAATGTTCAAGGTTGAGCATGATGGAACTTCAACTGACCAAAAAAATTTCTTCAAACATGGAATTGTTCTAGCATTAAGGTAACATGCAAGGTTTCAATTTTCCAATTAAAAGACAATTCAATTGTCCAATTAAAAGCAATTCAAGTGTCCAATTGAAGACAAAAACGATTACATAAGGTGGAGGCACAAAAAGATTTTGCAAAAGTATAATATTGTATATAACACTGTATAGCTTTTGATATAGCCAACATGGCTAGAACATGCATAACAAAGCTAAACATACAAAAATATCACTGCCTACTATGGCTAATACATGAATCTTATACAAAATTATTAGGCAGTTGATAAAGCTGGTAACTATACAAAATCATAAAAAGAAACCTAACCACCTCACTGCTGTGGTGGTGGTGGGTCTGTAGCTACTGCTGCTGCTGCCAACATATCCAAAGAAGCTGCTGCTGCAGTGGGCTCAGCTCTCTGGTCAGGAACGCGCGGAATACCCAAATGTGTCATGATCTGCTGCAGCATGGAGTGACAGTGACCTAGAGTGGCCTCAGCTCGAGCCAACCTCTGGTCCTGTGCTGCCTGGGTAGTGGCCAATGAGCATACAGCATCCATCACACCTGCTATCTCTCGCGAGCTGGCATGAACGTACTCCGGCGAATGCTGTGATGTAAATGATGGGCCAGGAGTATCAGCAGGGGCTGCGGCTGAAGTAGGTAGAGTAGGAGATGGAGGAGAACGATCGGGCACTGGACTCCTCTCCATCTCAGGCTCAGAAGCACGACTACCTCCTCTGTGAGAATGCTCTGCCTCTGGAACCGGAACCTCCTCCCGGGTCTCAGCCACTGGAGGATAAAAGATACGGGCATCACCCATCGCTCTCTCTCCATCGATGCGACCCGAGGGCATCGAACTTCCACCATAACCGGTGTCTCTCCGAAACCCAAGTGCTCGAGGACCCGGCATAATGGGCCTGCAAGATCGCCAGCTGGAAGACTTCCGCCGAGCCAGCCCTTACGATGGACCTTATCCGGCGTAATAGTGGGAGGTCATCACCGTACCAGGACTAGAAACTGAGAATCCTCTCGAGATCCCAGATAGAGCCTCCAGACGGCCCCACGCCGTACGCAAGGCCGCACGGGGAAGAGGTCGGTCCCGAACAAGTGATCGACCAGAGCATATGAGGCGGAGCCGCCGAATAATATGGGTCCGCGAAGGTGTCTCGAAAGCAAGAACGCGGACCATCTCCGCAGGCCTGGGTGAGACCAAATCCGATAACCTCTCGACCGGGCCGCTGTGATCTCGCAGCCCATCGCGCCGATATGTCCGCCGCCTAAGCACTCCCGCGATCGCCGGATAAGTGGAACAACCGGAGCTCGAGCTGACTAGAAGTAGCTCCCGGATAACACGACGGTGAACCGCAGAACCACCCGGGGTAATAATACGTCTACCATGAATGGTAGCAGGGAGTAGTGCTCGATCAGTCGCATCGAATCCCTGAATCTGTGATCAGCCATCAGAGCCGGGACGTCATAGAATGACTCCCCGTGGAAGTCTCGACGAAGCGCGACGTCCCTGGTCAGGTGCCCGACAACAATCCGCCTCCCGATCCCGGGAGGCCTGGCGATAACCGAGGCGAAGAGGTCACCTCTCATTGGCGCGGCCGGGTGATAGCCGAGGTCCGATGAGGACGACTCACCCGGCCCGGCACGGCCCGCCGAGGGCCGCTCCTGCATCTCCTCCGCCGAGGGCACGTGACGGCCCGGTCCCATCCGCGCCTCGTACCTCTCCCGAACCCCCGAGGCCTCGTGGACCGCCGCTGGGGAGCAGACGTCAGAACCGAGTCGAACAGTACCGCCCCCGGGCCGGGTAATGACCTGACTCGCGGCCGGAGGCGGACCCACTGTGTGAACCACATACCAAAAAGGCACTGAGGAATCGCCGAAGAGAACGAAACCGTGGCAATCGCGAAGGTCGATTCGTGGCTCATCGCCGGCTAACCGAGCCACTTCAAGAAGACACGTGACGAACCAGTGGCTCACCGGGCGCCACTGCCAGCCGGGGCGCCGCTTCACTCGGTGGCCATCGGATCGTGGTGCGTTGCTCGTGCAAGCGAGAGTGGCTATAGCACCTGGCCAAGAAGGAGGCACTGGGTGAACTACCGACAAGCAAGGGGGCCAGGCAGGGCTGAGACGCGAACGGGGGCACGGTGGTCAGGCTACTACACAGAACAATGCAGGTTCGTATACGACAAAGAACCTACGACAATGGATGCTGGTGTGGCTCAGTATTTCAAATAAATACAAACCCCTGTCACAGGGTTCAGTGGTCAGGAGGAAAGGATTTGAAGTGAATTCCAAAAGCCCTCCACTCGGTTCAATTTATAAGTCACGGGCAACCCAACAACATTTCGCCCATTTCTCATATAATATCAAGTCCTGGCTTCAAATTCTATTCCACTGCAACCGCATTTTCAAGACTACTATGAAAATTAAAATATTACAAAAAAAAATAAAAATAAAAATTATTATTTAAAATATATCTAATAATTTAATATAAGTTAATATAAAAGTTAAAACAAATTTGCTTAAATAGAAAGCTACTAAATTAGGAAATTTTCTAGAAATAGCCTAAGAAAATGGAAATTGACTAAATTAAAATAAAAAGCAAAAATTATTGAACTGCAATTCGGTTTTTGAGAACACCGAACCAGTTCAATATTACAAAATTACTCAAGGAGGGTCAAGGAGAATGATCTCCTCAACCCCTAAGTAAAGGGCTCGAGCTGATTCCATGGTGTCGATTCTATTGTTGACTCGTTCACCGATTGAATTCGGGGTTGACCAAATTCTCCGCAAAGGGCTATCACGGCAATACCAAAACACCCGCTTCACCTGGGTGGCCATTTCCTCGCAAATCCTGACACTCGGGCCTCGCATGCCGACCAATTGAACCAACTTATCGGGCCATTTGATTTTCATCTTCTGAAGAACAGGCTTGTTGCTCAAATGGAATACTGCTCGCCCAAGGTCATGTCACAAATGTGAGTCAGATGACTCCATTCCCAAGAATTGATGATTGCATCGGGCAAAGTACGTAAATGGTCTTCCCAGATGATTGGCACATGATTGCTCACGGCAATCGCCCTGTCGAGCACTACAAAATAAATCTACCGGGCAAGAGAATTTGTCTATTTTCACCAAGACATCCTCAACCATCCTCAGTGGATCTTTATCGATCTATCGGCCAATGAAAAGTGTGATGTTAGTAGGTTTAAGTTCACCCAAACCCAATCACTTGTACACCGAGCAACGGCAAAGAGGGTTCACACCGGCTCCTAAATCCGCCAGCGTCTTGTCTATGCTAGTCCCACTCCAGGTTAATCGAAATCGTGGGAGATCCCTCGGATCCTCAGACGGATCGGGTTCTGCTTGGATTATGGCACTGACTTGCTCAGTTAAAAATGCCTTTTTCTCAATGCCTAACCCCTTCTTGATTGTACAAAGATCCTTCAAAACTTTGCATAGGCAGACTGGCTTGACGACGTCCAAAAAGTATATGTTTGACTTTCACCCTGTAGGACTTCTAGATGCCCGCCTGCCGACGCCTTTCTTCGCCTTAGTGCTTGTGGAAATGGGAGGTGGCATGCAATGCTTCATTGAGTCTCTCCTTCAGACAATGTGTTCTCGCTCGCATTCTTCTCCCCTTTCGTTTCAACAGCCTGGGCATCAACATCAACCTCTTTTCCACTCCTCAAAGATTATATTTCACCTCCTCCATTCCTGAATTGCTAGATGAATCTACCTCATGCACCCTTTCTGATTTGGCAATTTTGGGAAGGGAACCTTTCCTCTCTCTTGCACTGTAATTTTGTTGATCTTTTGTGATCGAACACGTGAAGTTGTCTATTTTCGATTAAGATCGCTTCCGGGCTTCCATCTATCCACTTGTTCGTGTGCTCTCTACAAGATTAATCCTTTGTGCCGCCAGACATTGATCCCTTCGTTTTTCCACAGTTACCTACCACCTTACTCAAATTCACTACGGCTTGTTCCAGCCATGAGATGATATGAGGCATCAGGGCTGGAGGAATCCCAACCGTGGTCAAAATCGTAAAACATAGGCGTGTGACTTGGCTCTGTGAGAGGTTAGTGGTGATTCCTCCAATTGGAATTGCAGGTATTTCTATATGGAGCATTGGGTCAGGTGGCTTGTATCGACCTACCAAAAGATTTGCACATTCTCGATCAAATCCTTCACCGAAGGGGCCAGGATACCGTCCTTCGTGCGGGCAAAGGGGCTTGGAAATTGGTGCAGGATTGGCTTGTGCAGATTTTCAAATCACCGTCGCACTTCATGGAGTCTCGCCAGCTCTCCACTTCCTAGCTAAGGTTGAAATCAGTTTATTTCCATTTCCTCCGACAAAGGCATACATCCCACCCCCTTGCCGATCGAGGCCTGACTTTTCCATTTTCCTTGCCAATTCATCCTAACCCCTTAGAAGTTTTAGCCACATAGTTCGAAAATCCATGTATTTCATCGTGATGCTTACTTAGAAAATTTCCCCACACATGGTTTCTCTAACAATTGTTTTCATGGCAGGAGACATACCACCATAAAATGTTCACCAAGCATCCATGTATCAAACCATGGTGTGGGCATGCAATCGATGGTCTCCATAACCTCCCAGCACTGGTAGAACTCTCACCACTCTTTGAGTCGCAAAGGTGTAAATTTGTCTCTTCAAATTAAGTTGGTCTTATGAGCACTAAAGAATTTTTAAGAATTCGCTCTCAAGCAGCCAAATTTCTAATTTCACCAGGTCTGTGCCTCAGCGAGTTGTCACCCCTCGCTCATTCCCAGTGGTTGCCGGAAATGCTTTGCTTAAGCAAATCCATGTCCATCATACTCTTAAAGGTTGTGCAAACTTCCTCAAAATCCTCCTTATATGAGTGTATGGATTTTCATTTTCCATACCATGATATGGGGAGTGTGGGCACCAAATAGGGCTCAAAGGTTACATCTTCGCCAGAGGTATTACGCAGAAGGGGCACTAACTTCTGAGGGTGGATGTGGTCCCCCACTCCATCTGTAGGTTGTTGGATTCATCGGGGTACCCGGGTCGACTCGCTGCTCCTCGTAGGAGGATCCATTTCATCACCGCACACACCATCTCACCATTTTGTTCAATTCAGTGACTCACTTTGTAAATAATCTCTAATGGTTCTTTCCAAGATGCATAAACACCTACATTAACCGATGCAACAAAGAGCACAAATAATCTTGGCTGTGGTTATCGCCAAAATAAAACCGATTGTATGAAAAACAAAAAACAAAGGCAAGAATCAAAGTAATGAAAACTTGCGCTACAGCAACCAACTAAAAGGGTTGTATATCACCGCCACTTAGAACGAGATGCGGGCACACTCAACTCATCACAGAGCCAAATTATCCATTGCAGAATCTGCGCCATTCACCAAGGTGTCACGCAGGGTGATCCTAATCAACAAAATTTATACCTGTTCCCACGTCGTGAGTCAAGCTAATGCGATAGTGGTTCAGTGGTCGAACACGGATGGGTTTTCATCCTATGAATGACTCGCATCAAGGTTGAAAATGGTGAGGCTTTTAGGTTTGGATTTTGGAATTTTGTTTAAAACAAGGGGGAGTTGTTCTGCCATCAATTAATCAGAATAACTCTGAAACAGAAGTGAAATGTAACTTTGAAGGTTTAGGTTACTAGCTCGATAACATTGGGCAAACAAGAGTCCCTGTTATATCCGCATTATGGCAAGCAACCTGCAGTCTAAGCCATATAATCGATCTTGTTTAACTATAAAAACCTAACCCTAAAAAACTAATTCTATTTGAGTCAACACAGCAACATGCATCCATAGCCCCTTTGGGCTTTAAAACCCTAGCACTCAACCTCATTTCCGTCAGAAGACCATCTAAAGAATAATAGTGCATCCGACAATAAGTATGCACAAAATTCTAAAGCATGGTAAGATGGCTAAAGTAATGACATTAAATGATATTCAACCCTAGTTTGGAAGATATGGAGCTATAACACAAGACCAGAGCATTTAAACATGAGGACAACTCACAAGAACCGCCACAAAACCAAGCTAGCAACCCTCCTCTTCAAAGCTATAAGGCTTAAGCCACATCTTCTCAGTTGTCATCCTCAAGAGGTGTTCGCACTTAGAAATGCAAAGAAAGAGGAGAGAGAAGAGAGAAAAGCAAACCCTAAAATGAAAGCTGCGGGAGATATTTACATAAAATGAAAAGTTTCCAAAAGATTGCTTAGGGTTGCAAAATGATGGGGGCTTATATAGGCTACCCAATGTGTGAAACTACAAGAAAACCTAAAATATTGGCTAATACAAGGGGCAAGAAGGTAATACACCAAAACGGGGTCATTTGGCATTAATTACAATAAAATTCACGTAAGGAATTCGCTTTATGTATGGAAAATTTCATTAGGTAGCTAAAATTTCATTAGCCTAGCTTAAATTGCACGTAGATAGCGAACATAAAATTTCGCTATGCACGCTGAATTTCGTCAGTTAGCAAAATTTCGCTTAGCCTAGTTTAAAATTTGTAGATAGCTTAAATCACAAAAATTTCCTCGCTTATAATGCTGATTTTCGCCATATAGCTAGCTCTCAAGTAGCCGTTTAAATTTCACTCGCTAGGATTGAAAATTTTCGCATTTATCGCTGGGTTTTTTTTCGCATGATTGCGAAATTTTCGCAATCCCAGCGAAATTTTCGCAATCATAGCGAAATTTCCTGGGTTGCCTGTTCTTCACTGCACACTGCACCTCCACTGCATCGTTTCTTCATCACTTTGCCTTCATTTCTTCACTGAATTTTGATATGTTTGATGGCTGAAAATATAAGTTCAGTCTTCATGGTTCCTCACATATCTTGATATTGACCTCCCAAGGTATGCAAAAACCTGCAAAATAACCAAAAATAACCTCGAAATGGCATAAGTGATACTAAGTGAACCTGAACACCTCAATTGACTTATTGATAGGATTAGTGCGCAAAGCACTAAACCTATATTACATGTGATCAAAATAGCACTTTTCGCACTAATCGTGAAGTCGGGGCTTTTAATGGAGTCGCTTGGGCGCTTGAAAGGCCTCCCCAGAAGCTGAAGAGCCGTAGGGTCTAAATTTCGCTATTATTGCAAAATTTATGCCCTGCACTAGCATATTCCCTGCAAAATAAAAAAAATAAATTTAAATAAATAAAAATAAAATAAACAAAAATAAATAAAAACTAAAATAAAAATAAAAAATAAAAAATACTAAAAATAAAATAAACTAAAAATTGACTTTAATTGAAATAAAATAAAAAATTAGCCGTAGTTTGTCTCGTTGAGACCAAACCAAATGCTGGCTGGAATTTCTCACTCATGGAGGATCAAGGTGAGGAGCTCCTTCACGCCGCAAAGGAGGTGTGCCACGCTTGCCTTCATGCTCGCCTTCTTTATGTTGAGCTTTAACTCGTGGCGCCGTAATCATCGTTTCTTGGGGAGGACCGATGCAAATAATTCTCCATCAACTGCTTCATATTTCTTCACCAATTCTTCATGTAGTTCAGGAGCATTCGTTTCAACTTGGACCAATCGTAGCAAACTTCATCCGATCTCGCTTTCTCATCTTCTCGCTAGCTTGTGCTTCGCGTTCGTGTGAAAAATGTCGAGCCTGGGTCATGTCACAAATGAGCCGCATGACCATTATGGCAATTGATTATCGCATCGAAGTGGCCAAAAATGGCCTTCACAAGATGATTGGCACATGATTAGTCTAACTCGCGATCGGCCTTCGTATCGAATTGGCCAAAATCCACTAGATAGTAGAATTTGTCCACCTTACCAATACATCCTCACTATGCCCTAGGAATTTTTATCGACGATCGCCTAAGGATAGAGTGATGTTGGTAGCTTAAGTTTCCCAAAACCCAATCGCTATATAATGAGTATGGCAAGATTTACACTGCCTCTCAAGTCCAACAAGGTTTTTATTTATGCAAGTCCTCCAATTGATCGACATATCAGGGATCTCGACTTCAGGTTTCACTCGGTCTTGCTCAATGATGGCACCGACTGCTTCGTTGCGAAGGCTTCTTTCACGCCCAACCCTCTGATCGCGTACGTGTCCTTCAAAAATTTTGCATATGTCGGGACTTACTAATCATGTCAAGCAAGGATATTTACTCACTGCTTCTTTAAGACCTCCCAAATTTCGCCTTGTTTCAGGATTTTTTTTTCGCTTTAAGTGCTGAGAAATGGAGGGGCATGTTCTTCTTCATCGAATCTTCTCTCGATTATTATTCTCTCAAAGTTCAAATTTTCCTTTCTTTCTCTCGGGGTTTCTTCAAGAATCTGGGCACCGGTTGCTCAATTTCTTTTCCACTTCAAAGTGATGATACTTTTACTTAATCCATCCTTGAGTTGCCGGAAGAACTCTATTTCATGGACTCCTCGATCAAGGTATGGGAAGGGAATCTTCCTTTCACCTCCGCCAGACATAATCCTAGTGATGGAATACTGTAGATTATATCAATTTTTGATTAAGGCTACTTTCAGTCTATCTATTCTCTCGTTCGTGGTGCTTTCCACGCATCAATTCTGAGCCAATCAGTATTACTGATTCCCTTTGTTTTCCATAAAATCACCTACCACCTTGCTCAAATTTAAAATAGCTTGTTTAATAGTGGATGAGGATGGTGATGGCTGTGGTTGAGATGAGGAACCAAATCAGTTGCTTCGGGCACCGTGGGGCACATGCTGTGGGGATTAGCTTCCAAGAGAGATTAGGGTGATTCCTCCACCGGGATTATATGTGGCTACCATATGGGGCATTGGTTGTGGCTTGTATTGGCCCATATGGCATTGGCATGCTCGCATCAAATCTCTCATCGAGGGAGCAATTGACGCTGTTCCTTCTAGGTGACCGTGATCGGGCAATCGATGCATGGCCGGGCCCGCAGGATTTCAATCACGCCCGCACCATGTAGCCTTTTTCCTTCCAAATTCTTCCACCTTCCTAAATTAAGGTCGATATCTTTGCTTTCATCTCCATATCCCTCGTAAAGTGTAAATGCCTCCCTTTCGTGGGTTGAAGCGCCTCATTTTCTCCACCTCCCTTGGCTCGCTCATCCCATCCCTTGGAAGTTTCAGCCACATAATTCAAAAGTCCATGGCTTCATCCGGGTGCTTGCTCAGAAGTCCCTCCACACTGTTTCCGCAGTTGATCCATAGCCGAGACATACCACCATAAAAGACTGGGCGCTCTCTCTCTCGCTCAATCATTCATGTATCGAAACCATGATGTGGACATGCACTGATGGTCTCCATGAACCTCTCCCAAAACTTATAAAACTTCTCATTGTCATAGGTCGAGTAAGTGTAGATTTGCCTCTTCAAACTGTTGGTCTTAGTTGTGCTAAAAAATTTCTTCGAAAAATCAGATTGAAGTTCGGCACAATTTCTAATTGTTCTCGACCGCTGAATTGCGCCGCATTTCGCCTATCTTTCGTCAACGGGAATGCTTTGGCCAAGCAAATCCATGTCGTGCACCTCTCCTTAAAAGTTTGCGTATACTCTCCTCGAACTCCCTGATATGAGTATATGGATTCATTCTCCATTCCATGAAATGTGGCTGTAAGCACCAAATAAATCTACAACCACATCATCACAGTGGTATGACGCAGAAGGTGCACTCACTATAGATGCGTACGTATCCTTCATCGACCAGATGTCGTCAGATTCATTGCAATTTTTCATTGACTTCATTGCTTCTTCACTAGAGGGTCCATTTGTTCACTGTGTACACTAGCTTCACAACATTGTCTGGCCAGGTACGACTATACTAATTAAATATTCTATCCCGCATGCATAAACACCTATGACACAAAAAAGAGACAAAGCAGTTAACAACGGAAAAGACTACAAAAGATCCGTGTTAGCTAAAAAAAAAATAAAAATAAAAATGACCGTTAAAAACAAATTTCAAGAAGATCGTGAGTAAAAAAACTGGAATTTAAACAATGAAATTCAAAAAGGTTTAAAAGGTCACCATTACTTGTAAATGCAGGATTGCCAAAGTGGGCCATCAACTCATCCGTAGTTCGCACCATCCTCTAAACGGCGCCATTTGGATTCGCGCTAGTAGGGTCAGCCGAATCAACAAAATTCTATACCTAAGTTGCTCCTACCGTCGTAGCGCAACTAATGCAAAGATAGCTTTCGCCTAGATCGAACACGTGAACGGGTTTTCGCTTCCACAAATGACTTCAGATAATGATTCAAATGCGAGGCTTTCATTTGGATTTTTCGCATTTGCATAAAAGTGTGGTTGTTGTTGTCATTAAGCTAATCGAAAAGCGCTTTAAAATAAGTTGTAAAAGAAGACTTTGAAGTTTTGGGTCACTGTGGGCACTTACGGTTGTGTCCTCAAGTTATTTCTTTCAAGATAGGCAAATGACATATAGTCATTTCCTAAACCAGATCTTTGTTTAACTTTAAAACCAACTCCTTAGTAACATTCCTATTTCAACCATAACATTTAATGAAAGCATTTAATGTTCTACAAATTGAAAATAAAGTTATTTAACTCATTTTCATACTCGTAAATGACATCTAATGGATGTCATTGTATCTAGCACTAAGAATACACTGAACCCTAAAGCATGCCAAGTATTCACCAAAGAAAATACATTAAATAACATTTAAACCTAGTTTTGAAAGTTTGAAACACAACACAGCACTGCTTCATGAAATCGTAGAACACCGAAGAAACCCATCGCCAACCACCTAGCAACCTCATTTTCAAGGTTTGGCGGCTTAAAGCTAAACATCCTCTGAGTTGTCATCCTCAAAGGGGTGTGTTTGGCAGCCTAGAAAATGAGGGAAAGAGGAGAGAGAAGAGAGAAAATGGGAACCAAAACAGGGGCCGTAAATGAGACTGTGTTAAAATGAAAGTTAGGTTACAAAATATTCATAACATGGCTTATATAGCCCCACAAACATGCGAAAATACCAAACTAACCTAAATAATATGATTACATTGAGGGCAAAAGAGGAATTAATCAAAACGGAGTCGTTTGGATCACAAAATACGATGCGTATACTCTCGCCATGCACGTGAAATTGCTATATAGCGAAATTTGCTATCATAGCTTAAAATTTTCAATTATCATAGCGAAACTTCGCTATATAGCGAAATTTCAACCTATAGCGAAAATTTCGCTATGCACAAAAAATTTCTCTATGTAGCGAAATTTCGCTATCATAGCGAAATTTCTCGATGTAGTGAAATTTAAACATATAGCGAAAATTTCACCATGATTGTGAAAATTTCGCTATCATTGCGAAATTGCCATTCTTCTACTGTTTGCTTCCTGCATCTTCTAGCTTGCTATTTCTTCATCCCAGGCTTGATGAAATCGACGAGAACCATACGAACTCAAGATAAATCAGCACACTGATGTCAAGCTTGGATATGATGGTAAAGGTTTATGAACCCGCAAAACTACCAAAAACAACCTCGAAATAAAATCAAAGAGTACTGGGGCGACCAACACATGTCAATCGGCTTAATAATACTATAAGACGTCGTCGTTCCGTCCCATGCCAGTCAACCCTTTCAGTAATTTTTTTGGTACTAATCACTTGGATCGAGTTTATATAGTGCTCGAGCAACGGAAGTTACAAAAACCAAAACCAAAAGCTATTACAAGTGGATAGAAACGGGAAGAAAAATGCAAACGCGCACAATGGCCAAAAGCAGAACGAAAGCGCCAGATGAATAGTGTCATGAGCATGAATAGTGCCAGAGGAATTTCCTGCAAATTAAATTTTCTCGTGATTTTCTACCCTTTCTTTCCTTTCTCATCTCTGATCTACAATGTTGAGTCTGACTCGAATTCTTCGTGTTTGAATTGACTGACATTTTGGCCCGATTAGCTAGCAAAACTACAAAATTAGCCAATAAATGCGATCAAGAACAACATAATCAGAATACATGTCTGAAACAACAGAATGAAGATGAAATACTAAACCATATAATAGATGTCAAATGTACATCTCAATATTTCTTCCAACTTCTGTCCCCCATATATATCAATCTTTATAATGAAAGAAAGAAAGAAAGAGAGAGCATACTAAACAAAATAAAAATTATGTTCACAAAAAAAATATATTTCAAAAAGGTTGTGAATAAGTAATGCCTAACTGATGAGCTTAAAAGTCATCTATTTTTAGTCTATTTTTCTGTTTGATTTTAATGTAAAAAGGAATAATTAAGATGCAGAATTATGGAATAACTAACCAAACTGGAGAATGGCGGTGGAATTCAAGAAAAGAAGAATTTTGCAGAAAAGAAGGTATGTGGATGAGCGCACGAGATAATTTGGTCGAAGCAAGTTGCAAGCAGTAAAAGGCGCGCACAAAGGTGAAGAACCCTTGATAGTCATCAAGCCGGCAAGAATCAAAACGATATCCAGTCAGTGCAAAGCAGCAGTTCCAGCCTGAACGGCTTACTTGAAGAACAAGGGTGTCGAGAGTTAAAGAAACCTGTGAAAAACAACCAGAAATGAAGAAGAAGAAGACTTTCGCCGCTATATCTGGCGTTGTCGTGATATTGACAATGAATTAGCAGCAGTCGCGACATCAGCGTGCAAGAAAAAGAAGTCACGACAAGATCAGCTAAAGAGAGTAAGGTCGCGACATCGTGAAAAGCTAAGGAAATAAGGTCGCACAGAGTCACCGCATAAGCAAATTGAGGATTAAACTGGCTAAGGGAATGATGTCGCGATAAAGATCGCGGTCGGCAAGGGTCGGCGTCGCGACGATGGAGGTCGAGATAAGAGTAATCGCCGCTTCGCGACAGGATCGGGTGAGACGGCCGAGGTAACTCAAGTCGTCGTCGCTGGCAGAAGGATCAAGTCACACATCGAGCGACGCTTGAAACCGATGGGCTTGAATTGATGTCGCTGGCATGGATTGGATGTGACGACAACAGAACCTCATCAAGTGAAGATCGCAGAAAGAGTAAGCCGATGTCGCAACAAGAGATGTTGTCGCGACACCAAGAGCAATCGCGGGAAGCTTGTAAGTCCCTAAGCCGATGTCACGATAAGAGAATGATGTCACGCATAAACAAGCAACCATTAAAACCTTCATATGTACTTGTCGCGATTAGCGATATCACATGTCGCCAAGATCGAGAGACCAATTGAAACTGCAGAAGGCATAGAAGTGATGTCGCAACAAGGGACCCATGTCGCGATTAATCTAGAAGACATCACGCTTGAAAGCCGCAATAGCTGATGTCGCTAAGAAGAGATTGATGTCGCGATATCAGAGCAACCATTTGAAGCCTCGGGCAGACGTGGGTTGATGTCACGACAAGAGATTGAGGTCGACATCATGAACGCACTACCAGCGCTGCATAGACTTAGTTGATGTCGCATGAGATCTGATGTCACGATGGATGATGTCGCAACAAGGATTTGAGGTCGCGACTGGCCAATAACTTCACGCCCACTTGAAATCCACAACCGACGCGTTGGGAATAGTCCAACCGAGAAACCCTATAAATACGCAGAATACCCGTAAGAGGAACGCAGCTGGGCGCGACACGTAAGAGAGGTCCGGGTAAATGAAGGCCCATTTTCTTTATTTTCCTTTAGTTTTCTTTTCTTTTTCTTTTCTTTTCTTTTTCTTCAATGTCGAGTAGTTAAAGATTAGATTAGGATTTATCATTTTATTTTTCGCTTATTTTCCGATCCGGGTGTTGTCGATTTTGGAGCGTAAGCTGAATGCGCACTTATTCTTTCAAATTACTACCGAATGCTCGTTCTATTAAATTTCCGAATCACTTCGCCAATTGCGCTATTCTATGATAAGAGGAATGTTGTACGTGTAATTCAAGAATGAGGAATCCAGCCTTCCATTAAGTGAATGCTATAGTCGTAAATTATCTTTCCCGTAGTCTTTCCACAGCCTTGAATTTCAATGATGAATTTACTCGTGTCGGGTTTCATCGTTTTGATCTCGAATATCGCTTATACCCGTTATAAGATTTGTCTCATCGCTTCCTATTTCAAGGAGGCCCTCCTGAAAGGACACGTAGAAGGCATTCCCGAGAGTTATGAACAATTGCTTAAAGGTATATTAACCCGTTATTTGAGATCTAATGAGCTTTGCAAGTTTACTGAGCAAATCTCTTCTCACTTGGAATCAAGAAAGAGTTGAATGAGTTATCACCTAAAAATTAGCAGAGAGTTCACCCACTCGAATAGTGAGGCCAATCCCGTGTTAATGTAGATCTAATCAAGAGAGGTGATCACAATTTTGGAGGAAGAGCATCCGAAGCTGCAGCATCCTTGTCAATCTGATAACTTCGGGAGCATGGTTTACAAACTGCAAATGGGTATGAAGTATTGCAAAAGAAAATACCCGCATTAAGGAAATCCCTTTAAAGAAGATTTAATTTCCTCGCTTCTCGAGAGAATCGTATAGATAATGAAATGTGAGTTTGGAGAGATCCACTTTTACGCTAAAACACCTTGGACATATTTCTTAAAACCCAAATATTCAAGAAGTTTTATCAAGATATCCTCGTGAATCGTACTTCACTATAGCAAAGATACTTCATGTTCCTCTGAAAGATAATTATTCATCGCCCATTTGTTTCTTAACTATTCTTATTCTTATTCTTTATATTCCGCTATTTGATCGTCTTCATTTATTTTACTCGTTAGTATAATTTCCAATTTGCCGGATCCTAATATCACTTTAGTCCGGGGCCAGACTGAGTTTCTGAAAGTGGCTGTGGTGGGGCTTGATTTAAAATTTTCGAGATCTCTGTGGATCGAGCATCTGGACTTATATCCATTTTATTACTTGTCGACCAGGTACTGCAGATATCGTGCCACAAACCAAAATTGGAAATGATGAACTTAAGACTTTTGGTCTCAATGGGGTTTATGGTGCGCTCTCGTGTGGATTAGATAATATTCCTTTGGTAATTATGCACCACCATATATGTGTTTCGTCCGAGGTTATCAAGTTTTATGGCGCCGTCGGATTAGATAATATTCCTTCGTAATTGTGCAACTAAATTTGTATATGTTTTGGTCTCTGAGGTCATCAAGTTTTATGGCAATCGCACGGATCGAAAGAATTGATAGGATCAATATTCGTGGCGAAAGAAGGAAACACTGACATTTAAAGAAAAGAACAAAAATAGTTACAAAGGGTTCATTTTTACTACTCAACCCACAACAAACCATATTGAATATATTTGTTGTTTTGACTAACTTATTAATGGGAGTGTGTTTTGCTTTAAAAACTTTGATGCATAGTTAAAATTGATATGATTCCAAATGACTCGACTATTAGAGAAAATATCACTTAATAGTCGAGAAAGACAAGGAAAGGGGTAAAACACCACCATGGCAAGATGAAAGACAGGATCAAACTGAGGGACACAGGACAACAGCCTGAAGACCTCCAATCACTGATACCATGGAGGAATTTTTGGCTTCGATCATTCAGATTTAATACTTAGCAATCGTACACCATATCGATGCCAACAATTTTTGAATCTAAAACCAAAAGACTAATTACAATGGTGCAAAGAATCAGCCATCGGTCATCCCACTAAGATCCAATGGAACACTTGGGAGATTCCTCGTATGTAAACACACTTGCTAAAATGGGTGAGGTTATCGGTTAGACTATTCCCATTCTCTCTAAGAGATACAAGAGCCACATGGTATGAATCTTACCATATGGTTAAGGCCGATACTGGGAGGAGCCAAGTAGCTCATTTCAAAGCGCATTCTTCCCCATCACCTCACCCGTAAAGGAGGAGGGAAATCATTGTTTTTCAGTAGGGGGAAGATGAGAGCCTATATGTGCTCCGGAAAGATCTCAAACTAAGCACGAGAAGATGCCCCGCACGGGATAGATCCGAAGACCTCGATGGACATCAGAGTACCATGCCTGAATGATATATCAGTGGACTAATATGTTTATGTCAGGAGCATCTGCCGTGCGCCGAAGAGGCAAGAGAGCCGACGAAGACTGGTTAAATGCAATAGAAAACTCCTTCCGAAGTTTTCAAGAGGAAACAAACAGAGGAAAGGGGATCATGGAGCTGAGCAAGATGAATGCTACGAGGCTAAGTCGATGCCATTATACTGCGCAGCAAGAAAGGAAGACACACACTGCCCATGAGATAGGAGCAGTTGAAAGAGAGTTATTGAAGGAAAGTGCCGAGAGCCGGCCAAGAACAATTAAGATGTCAAGAGCTACATCCCGGCTGTCACACTGCCCATTTCAAACCCAATCCTAACTCCGCAAAGACATTATCACCTGGAAGACTCAGAACTACGGTGAATTTCTCATATGGTGGAGGCTTCTCAAGGCCCAAGGCAGGGACGTAACCTCAACAAGGGTATCAAATGCTCACCAAGGTTCCAAAGAACACGCGACGCTGAAATGAGCATGTAATGAATACAAGGGTCGAGGAGGGCCCAATTCAAGATCGATGTCGATTTCATTGGGATAATAAGTTGTCGAACCTCCATGAACAAAAAGTTTGCGCAGTCGAAGAACTGCTACCACTCCTCAAATTTTTCGAACACCACCAATGCATTCCCAAGAACCCGTGGACACAGTAGGCACTGCCCTAACCCTGCAAAGCCAGAGGAAAGACACCTTCCCAAGTGACACAAAGAAAAATCCAAAGCTGACCGTATGACGGCAAAGCTAGAAGTGGGAAGGAAACAGAAAAGATGAAAAAGAAAAAGATACAGCAACAAAGAAGGAGCAAGACCGTAAAGGGAAGAGGTACCGAGAAAGAAAGAAGGAGTAGAAGGAAGAACATCCAAGGGATCAAAACCATGCAATCCCATTTGCCAAAGACCTGTAAGTCAAGGACGAGAGGAGCAGCTTGCAAGTGCTTGAAAACTTTCCGTGCTGAGATTAGTATGCCTTTTACTGAAGTGGTAACTCAGATGCCACTCTATGCAAAAATTTCCGGGCTGACATACTGAGCAAGAAAAGAAAATAGTAGAGGAAGCTGAATAAGAATCTCACCGCCACTGGGCAGCAAAGAATCGAAAAGAACTACCAAGAAAGATGAAAGACCTGTGGAGTTTTTTACAATTCCTTGCATCATTGGAGGAATTGAATTCCAAGAAGCTCTTTTGTGACCTCGTATTAGTATCAATTTGATGTTTCTTCATAAGCAAGAAACAATATTTGAGGGAGGCTATTCCCACCAATCGGTTATTTCTTCAAATGGCAGATTATCGATGGTGAAACCCAAGGAGTCTTAGAAGATGTGCTGGTCACTGTTGGGAAATTTGTTTTTCCAGTAGGTTTCATCATCTCCGACATGGAAGAAGATCTGGCCGTTCCCGCCACCGGGAAGACCATTCCTAGCTACTCGGAGTCGGCCTCGATCGACATGCAAGGAGTTCTTACCTCGAGGGTCGGGAGCAATAGCCGCCGTTTAACTCTGATCAAAAGTATGCAAAATATACGTAGACAAGGAAAGTTGCAATGTAGTGCATTTTTGTCTATACTTCCAACCCGATGTTAACACGTGATTGTAATACTCCAGCTTTTATCAATGAAAAAGAGGATGAACGATACCGTAAGATGTCTATTCTG